>WNWK01000441.1:0-40000 GCA_009830355.1 Cherax destructor | reverse complement strand
GGGTGGGTGGGAAGGTTTGGATTGCAACGGTGGGGTGTGCCTACCAATTTAGGTGATTATGTAATTAAGATAATTACATTTATAAAATACGTAATATTTTTCCATTATACGCCGGAGCGTTGAGGCCCATCCAGTGTTCCTGTGAATATAATATGAAAATGAGGATGTGATAAACTCGCTTCATTCGATTACGTTGATTGAAATTATTTTTGCTTATGACTGGATTTGCTCCAACGTTTACTGGTGCTGTTAGAAGGTGCACGAAAAACAGCGTCCCTTCCTAAACAGGGGCGGTAGATCTTTCAGGGGGGGAGAATAGGCAGAAGAAAATCTAGAAATCTTAAGAGAAACAGGCATTGGTAAACAGATATGCATACACAAAAAATGAAACACACACATACACACCAAGGCCAGGAGCTGTGAATCGACTCCTGCAACCACAAATAGCTGAGCACATACACACACGTAGTAAAATCCTATAGCACCCTACCAGGACCCTACACCCCCACCCTCCACAACCCCCCAGAATACAGTGTTGGAGAGGAAACTGGAGATATGGTACACCAACGCTGATGGCATAACGAATAAGTAGCACGAAAGAATCATAGATACATCACCAGACATCATAGCTCTCAAAGAAACCAAGCTCACAGGAATCTTAACAGACTTCATCTTTCCAAATGGATATCAGATGGGGTGGAGGAGTGGCACTGCTCATCAAAAACCAATGGGATTTTAAGGAGCTGGAGAGACGCGACAGAGGAGAAGCAAAGGACTACATAATAGGAACACGTCAGTCTGGAGGTCCCAAGTTGGTGATTGTAGTGATGTATAACCCACCACAGAATAGCAGGTGACCAAGACAAGAATATAATGAAATTAACGGAGAGATAGGTGACACACATGGCTGAATTGGCTTGAAGGGCCCATGTGGGCAGGGCAAAGCTACTGGTTGTGGGTGACTTCAATTGCAAAGAATTCGACTGGAAAAACCTGGAGCCACATGCGGCCCCAGAAACATGGAGAGCTAAGGTGATGGAGGTGGTACTGTAAAACCTCATGTATCAACACGTTAGGGATACTGCAAGAGAGAGAGAGAGGAGAGGATGAACCAGGAAGACCGGACCTAGTATTCACCTTGAGCAGTGCAGATGTTGATGACATCACATATGAAAGGCCCCTTGGAGCTAGTGATCACGTGGTTCTAAGCTTTGAATACATGATATAGTTACAAGTGGAGAGGGAAGCAAGAAGGGCAGGGCTAATGATGCCAAACTACATGAGAGGTGACTACACAAGAATGAGGAATTTCATGCACGAGATTCAGTATGATAGAGAACTGACTGGGAAATCAGTAAATGAAATGATGTAAAATGTCAACAATATGCAAGGAAGCGAAGGAGGTGCTTATACCCAAGGGCAACAAAAATAATGATTAGGCCAAGATGAGCCCTAGGTTCACCCAGAGGTGTAGAGAGGCTAAACCAAGTGCACTAGAGAATGGAAGAAGTATAGAAAGCAAAGGACCCAGGAGAACAAGTAGAGTAGTCGAAGAGACAGAACTGAATATGCACAGGTAAGGAGGGAGGCTCAATACCAATACAAAAATGACATAGAGCGAAAGCCAAGTCCGACCCGAAGCTGTTGTACAGTCACATCAGGAAGCAACACAGTCAAGGACCAGGTAATTAGGCTGAGGAAGGAAGGAGGGGAGTTTACAAAAACGACCTTGAGGTATGTGAGGAGCTCAACATGAGATTCAAAGAAGTATTTGCAGTGGAGACAGAAAGGACTCCAGAAAGACAGAGAAGTGGGGTACACCATCAAGTGTTGGACACGATACATAAAAGCGATGGGGCTGGATAACATCTCTTCGTGGGTCCTGAGAGAGGGAGTGGAGGCGCTCTGTATACCACAAACTACAATCTTAAACACATCTATCGAAACAGGCCGACTACCTGAGGTATGGAAGACAGCAAATGTAGTCCCAGTTTTTAATAAAGGAGACAGACACTCAGCATTAAACTAGACCAGTGTCACTGACTTGTATTATATGCAACGTTATGGAGAAGATTATCAGGAGAAGAGTGGTGGACCACCTAGAAATGAATGAGTTTATCAACGACAACCAGCACGGATTCAAAGACGGGAAATCCTGTGTCACAAACCTACTTTAGTTCTATGACAAGATGAAAACAGTAAGACAAGAGAGAGAGAGGGGTGGGTAGATTGCATTTTCTTGGACTGTAAGAAGGCTTTTGACACAGGTCCACACAAGAGATTAGTGAAGAACCTGGAGGACCAGGCAGGTATAACAAGGAAGGCACTGCAATAAATCAGAGAATACCTGACGGGAAGGCATCAGCTAGTCATGGTACGTGATGAGGTGTCAGAGAGGACGCCTGTGACGAGCGGGATTCCACAGGGGTCAGTCCTAGGACCGGAGCTGCTTCTGGTATATGTGAACAACATTACGGAAGGAATAGACTCAGAAGTGTCCCTGTTTGCAGACGATGTAAAGTTAGAGGAGAATTTAATCGGAGGAGGATAATACAAGTCTACAGAGGGATCTGGACTGGCTGCAGGCCTGGTCAAAAACTGGCTCCTGGAGTTCAACCCCACCAAGTGCAAAGTCATGAAGATCAGGGAAGGGTAAAGAAGACCGCAGACAGAGTGCAGTCTAGGGGGGCCAAAGACTACAAACATCTCTCAAGGAAAAGGATCTTGTGGAGCACATCTCCAGAGGCACACATCAACCTAATAACTGCTGCAGCATGTGGGCGACTAGCGAACCTAAGAATAGCATTCTGACACCTCAGTAATGAGTCGTTCCGGACACTGTAAACCGTGAACGTCAGGCTCATGTTGGAGTATGCAGCCCCAGTTTGGAACCCACACCTGGCTAAGCACATCAGTCACAATTGGAAGTTGAAGACTCAGATGTATCAGAGATGTTAGGAAGTATTTTTTCAGTCAGAGTTGTCAGGAAGTGGAATAATGTAGGAATTGAAGTAGTGGAGGCAGATACCATACATAGATTTAAGAAGAGGTATGATAAAACTCATGGAGTAGGGAGAGAGTGGACCTAGTAGCGACCAATGAAAAGGCGGGGCCAGGAGTTATGACTCGACCCCTGCAACCACAATTTGGTGAGTACACACACACCTAACGCGCAAACACACACACAAAATAACACCTAACACACAAACGCACACACACACACACACACAAAATAACACCTAACACAAACACACACACACACATACACACAGGTTCAATACATAGCTTTAAGAAGAGGTATGATAAAGCTCATGGCGCAAGGAGAGTGACCCAGTAACGGCCAGTGAAGAGGCGGGGCCAGGAGCTATGTCTCAACCCCTGCAACCACAACTAGGTGAATACCTAACACACATACACACCTAACACACATACACACACACACACACACACACACACACACACACACACCTAACACACACACACACCTAACACACACACACACACACACACCTAACACACACACACACACCTAACACACACACACACACACACACAAGTGCTGGATGAAATACACAACCGAGGAGGAGGTGAAGAAGCTGCTATGTGAACTCGATACCTCAAAAGCGGTGGGACCTGACAACATTTCTCCGTGGGTCCTTAGAGAGGGAGCAGAGATGTTAAGTGTGCCACTAACAAAAATCTTCAACACATCCATTGAAACTGGGCAACTACCTGAGGTGTGGAAGATGGCAAATGTAGTCCCAATTTCTAAGAAAGGAGACAGACACGAGGCATTAAACTACAGACCTGTGTCACTGACCTGTATAGTATGCAAAGTCATGGAGAAGATCATCAGGAGGAGAGTGGTGGAGCACCTAGAAAGACACAAGCTTATAAACGACAACCAGCACGGTTTCAGGGAAGAAAAATCCTGTGTCACAAACCTACTGGAGTTTTATGACAAGGTAACAGAAGTAAGACACGAGAGAGAGGGGTAGATAGACTGCATTTTCTTGGACTGCAAGAAGGCGTTCGACACAGTTCCTCACAAGAGGTTAATGTAAAAGCTAGAGGATCAGGCACACGTAGCAGGAAAGGCACTGCAATGAATCAGAGAATATCTGACAGGGAGGCAACAACGAGTCATGGTACGTGACTAGGTGTCAGAGTGGGCACCTGTGACGAGTGGGGTTCCACAAGGGTCAGTCCTAGGACCTGTACTGTTTTTGGTATATGTGAATGACATAACGGAAGGGATAGACTCAGAAGTGTCCCTGTTTGCAGATTATGTGAAGTTAATGAGAAGAATTAAATCAGTCGAGGATCAGGCAGGACTACAAAGAGACATGGACAGGCTACAAGCCTGGTCCAGTAACTAGCTCCTTGAATTTAACCCTGCCAAATGTAAAGTCATGAAGATCGGGGAAGGGCAAAGAAGACCGCAGACAAAGTATAGTCTAGGTGGCCAAAGACTGCAAACCTCACTCAAGGAAAAAGATCTTGGGGTGAGTATAATAACGAGCAGATCTCCTGAGGCACAAATCAATCAGATAACTGCTGCAGCATACGGGCGGCTGGCAAACCTAAGAATAGCGTTCCAATACCTCACTAAGGAATCGTTGAAGACTCTGTACACCATATACGTCAGGCCCATACTGGAGTATGCAACACCAGTTTGGAACCCACACCTGGTCAAGCACGTCAAGAAATTAGAGAAAGTGCAGAGGTTTGCAACAAGAATAGTCCCAGAGCTAAGGGGATTGTCCTACGAAGAAAGGTTAAGGGAAATCGGCCTGACGACACTAGAGGACAGGAGGGTTAGGAGAGACATGATAACGACATATAAAATACTGCGAGGAATAAATAAGGTGGACAGAGACAAGATGTTCCAGAGAGGGGACACAGAAACAAGGGGCCACAGTTGGAAGTTGAAGACTCCTATGAGTCAAAGGGATGTTAGGAAGTATTTCTTCAGTCATAGAGTTGTCAGGAAGTGGAATAGTCTAGAAAGTGACGTAGTGGAGGCAGGAACCATACATAGTTTTAAGACGAGGTTTGATAAAGCTCATGGAGCAGGGAGAGAGATGACCTAGTAGCAATCAGTGAAGAGGCGGGGCCAGGAGCTGCCTCGACCCCTGCAACCACAAATAGGTGAGTACACACACATGACTCTTACAAAGACAAATGCCTGGCATTAGACATGATGCAAAATCTAACTCGTATGGTAAGCTGCTCCGGATAACATCTGCAGCGTGGGTGAGATTGGCAAACTTAGAGACCTTTGGAATCCAAAAGAGGAGTCATTTGAAACGTCTTTATGATCATTTTTTTTCTACTAGTTCATGACATAACTTATACAGTCCTAGCTGACATCAGTTGCATACTATATGGAAATACCCTGGTTATGCAGAGTATTTCCTCAAATTAGGTTAATTTTTGACCCCAGAAAGCGACCCACACTAACACCCAGGTACCTATTTATTGTTAGGTGAGCAGGGACCGTAGGTGACTTAAGGAAACACGATCCCAATATCTCCACCCGTACCGAGGATCGAACCACGGTCCTCAGTGTGTGAGCTGTGTGCACTACCAACCGAGCTACTTCATTCAAGCAGTCAGGCATTCAGTCACAATGTCAATCACTCGGCCATGGAGTCGGTCAGTCTGGCAGTCACACTTGAAATCAGTGAGTTAGTCAATAACTCGGTCAACAACAGTCAGTCAGGGATGAGTGCAGGGAGGGCAGAGAGAAAGGGTGATTTATATTTTGCCACCGATGTGGCTAGTTAACTTGACTCAAAAAATCTTAATGACACGATTTCAAACAAACCATACCACGGGTGGGGTTAGAACCCGCGATCAGTTTATTGTGCACCCATATCCATCCTGTGGACAGTAGAGCATGAGCATATGGATACACACAAGGCCTAGGAACTAGGCCCCAAAAGGGTTAACAGGAGTTCATATGGATTTATATCTGCAGCACACTTATCTGTTACAAGAAAATTTAAGAAATTTGCTTAATATATCTGGTGAAAGACTGAAGCGAGGCAAGAATGGAGGGAGGGAGGGAGGGATGGGGGAATGGAGGGAGGGAGGGAGGGAGGGCTGAATGTAGGGAAGGAGAGAGGGCTGACTGTAGGGAGGAGAGAGGGCTGACTGTAGGGAGGAGAGAGGGCTGACTGTAGGGAAGAGAGAGGGCTGACTGTAGGGAAGAGAGAGGGCTGACTGTAGGGAGGAGAGAGGGCTGAATGTAGGAGAGGGAGGACAGCATGTAGGAAGGGAGGGCTAAATGGGAGTGAGGACTGATTTTTTGGATGTCTGGAGGGGATGGTTGAGGGAAGGAAGATTTGAAGGCAAAGAATGCTGAAAGTGAAGGAGATAGTGAGAACTAAAGGAAAGGAGGACTGAAGAAGGAATATTACAAATGAACCACAGTAAATTCTTATCACTCTCCTGAAAAAAAAAAATCTTTGAAAATAAAAGTTGTAAAAATGAAAAAAGAAAACCATTTGCTTACTTCCTACCCTTATTATTTTATTATCAATAAAGTTACTGTTCCTTAAGTTCCTGTTGTGTTTTTTGTTCGTACTGGTGTCTTTTTTTTCATAGTTACGTTTTTGGAAGTGTTTATATGTGTGTATTTCGTTTTAATTGGTAGGAGCGCTGAGTGATTTTACAGGTCAGAACGATCTTCAGGTCTTATAGTTTCCTTCCTTAGAAACACTACACACTTTCTTCACCACGATTCCGCACATCCCCCCCTTCTTATATTTCCTTTCCCCAGCTACCTACCTACCTACTCCTCACACCACCTCCCCCACACAACTTCCCCAACACCTTTACTTCATCACACCTCCCCTTCCCCACACCTTCCCTTCCCCAACACTTCCCTTTCCCCATCCAGTTTTACCTATATCCATTTCTGTGTCAAACATATAAAGCAGTTATTGTAAAAGTTGCAGTCCACTCATAGTTCTAAGTCCTGCTTAGCTTCTCTTTCTTGTTCATTTATATTACTTCTCATCATCTCTTTTCATTTTTTTCATACTCTTGAAATTGCAGACATTTTTCAGTCCGGGGATTAATTTCCTATCTACATTTACATTGACACCTCCGTAAATATTCAGTAGTACTAATTTCAAATGTTAGATTCCAGTTATTTCTTTTATTACGTGCGTTCCAATTTTTTTTTAACAAAATTGTTTCATAATCGTTCTTTTGGGAAAAAAATCTACTTGTCTTTGACACTTTGGAAAGTTATTTCTGTTGTATCACCTTACTTTTTTTAATGTTTATATCTTTTGTGTTTGCAAGCACGCAACATGCAACAGGAAAAGAAGGGCAGCAATTCAAATGTGTATCATCGCTGCTAATAGAGAGTATCCCAGTAGAATACTGCTAAGGCTTCGTTGTTTAAATGTAAGTTATATGTAATTTTAGCTCCTGCTGTTAGTGCTAAAACACTGTGTTGACTCTAATTGTCACTCATACTATAATTTCAGGTCATCTTGATAAACTGGGACACATTCTAGGTCAACTGAGAATTTTCGTCTCTTTACAATTGTTCTTTTCTTGAAATTATGAACTTGCTTTAGGATATATTATCCGAGATTGTAACTAATACCGGTTCTGTACGTTTTGTTTTACAGTCGTGATATTACGTTTTCACAAGTCATTGATAACGGCTTCGAAAAGACATGAGACTTGCACAACCATATTTATGTGAGATTCGTCTCTAAAATTCTGCATTGTGGTCAGAGTAATATAGAACACCTAGGTATACGAACGTTATTAAGCCTCGTTGTTCAGTGGTTAGTGCACTGGTCTGCTATGGCCTCGAATCCCACACCTGTGAGGTATGGAACTTGACAACTTTCTCCCAAATAAATCTTACTCGTTGACATACAGTCATTAGTATTAACAGCCTGACTAATCTGGCTATCAAGCAGAGGTCTAGTCTGCCGGGGGTTGAAGGCGATCCCCTGGAATATTTAAGTGGGGGTCAAAGCTCCTCATGTATTTAGGAAGATAGGAACAGTTTCCGTATCTCGGTTCTTTGTAATACCTGCCATAAGTTATGTTCGTATAGGATAACTTTTATCTAATACTATGCGACCTGGTTATAGGGAGACGGCAGAACCATCTGTAAGAAAGAGCTTTTATTCAGTTGCCTGGAGTATCCAGAATTTGTTGTGATATTTTGTTTCTGATATAAGGAATAAATAATAACTGTTGGATGTATATTTGTGAAAGGAACAGCAACAGCAAAATTTCTGGTACTTGTCCGACCTGTAGTATAATTGCGGTCTCTGCTTACTGATATAGTTGGTAAAGGTAAAGGTACCTTGAGAACATTAGCTAGTTTTCACACACCATTTTATTTACAAGCTAAGAACGGTTACCTTACTTCATTAAGTTCAAAGTCCAGACCAATCTAACTTATACCACCTTCAGATGAACTCAGCCAACAGTGTATGGATGCCCATACATCTGCACCCCCGCTACCTCTAAGCTACGCCTAGCACTTATCTATAAAGCCAGCGACAGTGACATCACTGGCTAATACAGAAGGAACTGTAAAGTGGAGTCAAGGTTAGAGATGAGTAGCCTTCACCTTTCACTGAATTCGGAGAGAGGATGGCTCTCCAACAGCAAGTAGTTACTAAAATGCAGGGTTATAAACGCAGTTAGATGCTCATTGATTTGCAGACAAAGTTGTCTTGCTATAAGCCGCTGCAAGACGTTGAGCATATCCGCTAACATACTCTACTGCCACACCTGTAACGCTAGATTATTTTAAGTTGCTGACTTTTGGATAAATATATGCTCCTTTATATAGGTGTAATCTGTCATTTCGTTTTCTAACCTAATATAAGAGAAAATATATAATTTCTTTATAAAAAGAAAGTTACAAAAAATAATAAGTCGTCAGTAAACAAATGGTATTAAATGAGAATAGGTTCTATATGCGTATGATATATGCCTCACGACACCTTAGTTTTAACTGTATTACTACGAACGTTCAGTATGGAGTTTCTTCACGGATATTGTCAAGCCAGACTTTACCTTTGTTGATGAACACTGAGACTCTTGCAGTCTGCCTCGCTCCACTTCTGCTTGTTACAACATACTAGATACTCTGATCACCATCGTGTTTTCTCGCCAGGAAATGTAACCTGTCATCGCCTGCCCTAGGCAGATATAATCGCAAGTTTATGATTGATGATCTCAGAGCAGTGGTCATCTTGTTTTTCCTAAACTAAAGGGTAAAGTGCGGTCATTTATCTCTCTTTCTCTCTCTCTCTTTCTGTCTCTCCCTCTCTTCCCTCTTTCCCCCGAGTCCAGGCTTATTTATACCCGTGGGGTATGTCATGGTTTACACCCGTAGTAAGATTGGTAGTCAGGAGGCAACACATCTCAGGCAAATGAAAATCTACACCTAGATCCATTTAAGAACATAAGAACATAAGAATGGAGGAACACTGCAGAAGGCCTACTGGCCCATACAAGGCAGGTCCTTATCAAAACCACCACTACCTAAAAATTTATTCCCGTTATAGTTGTCTCAGAATAATTGAATTTTCCTTCTACGTAAGAAAAATGTGGGAAAAATTAAGTTTTCGTTTTGTAATAGAGTTAATAAAGCAAAAAAATATTTTACAAATGTAATACGAGAAGTAACATAATGACTGTAGCATTATTATGCACACTAATTGTTTTATATAAATGGTTTAGAAAATCAAGTTGATGAATGAGACACTTGTGCAATATTAGAGTATCTTCATTGTGTAAACGTTTCTACAGCCAGTGCCTTCATCAGTCTAGTACAGAGAAGAATGGTGGAAGATGAGAAAGAGTTGGAGTAAATCAGTCCCTCAGTCTGAGAGTCGATATATTCAGTCCATCAGTCTGGATGAAAGTATAGCATATGCGCAGAGAAGGGGCCAATATACTGCAAACAGGTGAGGGGAAAAAGTTTTCAATTTCTTCACTTCACCTGTCTGCAGGATATAAGCCCCTTCTCCCAGCGTATATTGTACTTTCGACAAGACTGATGACTGAACCCATGACTCCACACTAAGGGACTGATTCTCAAACTCCTCCTCATCTTCCATCATTCTTCTCTATATTGGACTGAGAAAACCACTGGCTGGCGAATGCTTCTAAAGTAAATATATCCAAATGTTGTGCAAATGCCTAATTAATCAACTGATTATCTTATTTGTTTTCGTTTAACTTATATCTTCAGAGAAGTACAGTAAATAGCAAAATGATAAGAGTGCACATTCAAATTTTCTTCCTAATTCATCCTCTAATGACGTCTTGTTAAAACTTATAAATGAAGTTGACATTGCAAATTCCTTCCTAATTAATCCCCTACTAACAGCTTCGTAGAACTTGTAAGAAAAGTTTATATTTTTAGCCAGTGTCAGAGACTTAGTGTAATCCCTGACGAAGAATGATGATGTTGCCACGGACGTCCATGAGCAGCAAAAATTACAATAAAACAAGTTATTCCAGTAATGTAGAATATTCACTGAAGATTTCTATGAATCAAAGTTCCTTAAGCAAAAGAGAATAAGGATAGAGGAAATAGTGGAAAATGAAGAATATAGAAACGCTTTGGAGAGATAAGACGCCAATCTCGGATCAGTAAACCAATCAAGAAAGCCAAGAAAAAATGAAAATTCGTTTTTTGAAAGAAAAAAAGTTGTTCGATGGACAGAGGATGCTTAGTCACGGAAATATAGCATCCCTAAGCTGTTAGATACCTTATCTCTAATATCCAGCACCGGTACGTCAGCCGTTTCTTACTCAATAAACAGGTCATCATTTGACAAAAACACACGTAAACAGACAAACATTTCGGAGCACGTGTTTCCCTGTAACACTTCTGTGCCGTCCTGAGGTATACGTGTCGTGTCTACTTCTAAGCTTGCCCTTCCCTTCTGCATTTCTACAGTTACCCCATCTAGGGATTTGGCTTTGGACTAGGGCATTCTAAACATCCATTATTGAGAGCTTCTTTGTAAAAACTAACGAGCAGTTCCTGGATTTCTGTCATGAGAATCATTTTATTCTTCTATCTTTTTCACATGCTGGAAAAGCGACTTATTTTGTAGCCCTAATGGGGAGAAGGAGTAGAGGCATTTCATTAGTGGTCGAACTAGGCTCTCCGTGATCATCCACATTCCGATGAGGTCTGTCTCATCCCTCTCCCTTGATTGTGGTTCTTCCTCTTCCTTCTTGGTTGGTACCGGAAGAACCCTTTTACCCCAGTACTTGGCTCTGGTAACGACATTTATCAGATTACTTGAAAATATATTCTGCTAATACTCGAGGGATCAAAGATGTCTTTGACTGGTCAATGAAGGATAGGATGGGTTTATCATTGATATTTGATAAATACTCGAATTGTGCTCAGTTACCAAGAGTGCCTTCAATGTTCGTTCCTGAGTTCCTTGCTATCTTCGCTGCTATCTTGAAGCAGTATGCTCAATTTGGCCCTGACAGTTAGATAACTGGCTCAGAAGTTCCAAGTTCTTTGACGATGGGTCACTTTATCACAGTGGTTCTTAACCTTGTTGGAGGCACTGAACTCCGAAAGTTTCATCGGTGCTTTCACAGAACCTTCGTAATTGGAAAAATAAAATATGATTTCTTCAAAATATGATTTCAGTCAAAACTGCAAATCAATGTGACTTTTGCTGTTGTCTTTCAGAGACAAGTTCAGAAATGCGCAGCTTCACCTTGGCAAGTGCCACTCTCATCTTGGCAAGTGCCACTCTCACCTTGGCAAGTGCCACTCTTACCTTTTCAAGTGCCACTCTCACCTTGGCAAGTGCCACTCTCACCTTGGCAAGTGCCACTCTCACCTTGGCAAGTGCCACTCTCACCTTGGCAAGTGCCACTCTCACCTTGGCAAGTGCCACTCTCACCTTGGCAAGTGCCACTCTCACCTTGGCAAGTGCCACTCTTACCTTGGCAAGTGCCACTCTCACCTTGGCAAGTACCACTCTCACCTTGGCAAGTGCCACTCTCACCTTGGCAAGTGCCACTCTCACCTTGGCAAGTGCCACTCTTACCTTGGCAAGTGCCACTCTCATATCATTTTCGCAACAAAGTCTGTTCCTTTTCTTCGTTTTGATGTCTACCATCTTCGTGTGTGACCTCCGCCGAACCCCTGAGACTGATTCACCTAACCCCTGGGGTTCGATCGAACCCACGTTAAGAACCACTGCTTTATCATGATAGCGGGTTTAAAAAGTTGATTAAAATTTATAAAATTAGGCCCACTCATTCTAATTTTTTACTGTTTACCAAAGGTATCTTAATTTCAATGGAAAAATATCATTAAATTGCTTGAAGACCCCTTCCCCCCCTCCCCAAAAAAAAAGAAAATATATAGGGGTTTTGTCTAAGAACACTGACACCTTTTTCTTTTATCACAGTTAATAATATGACGCTGCCGCTGCTGTACACACCTACTTGGAGCAACTTTTGGATATAGTTTGGACCTGTGAAGCATGAACTTACGCCCTTGTTGTCGAGGCACGGCCACTGATATATTTGACGCCAAATATATCAGTGGTGATGCCGCAACCCACTCTGACGTCGCTCCAAAACTGACACCTACAAATGAGTACCTCTTCGTGGTTTTTATGTGTACCACTGATCACTATCACACGCGCACGCACGCATGAAATATTAGACCTGTTGTCCCTGTTCACCCATCAATAAAATGGGTACCTGGGTTTTAGTCGACTGGTGTGGGTCGCATCCTGGGACAAAATTGTATTAATTTACCCGAAATGTTCTACACAACAAGGGGGGTTTTCTATATAGTAGTATGTCATTGATGTCAGCTAGGCCTGTATACCTTGTACATGTACTTGTAAAAATAAAGATATTATTATTATTATATATAGACCTGACCGACCGCACTCTCAAGATCACCATACCTGAGGATCACTCTTCTCCAGAGATATGTTTGCCCTCTACGTTCAGCGAACTTCTCACTCTACGAAAGTGAGAGGGAAAGTTTAATTACAGTGTTGTAAAAATGAGAGAACACACAGAGGCTAGACCCACCTGCACGCTTGAAGTTCTATTGCGATAATATAAAATTGTTCCCGCTCTTCGAGTATAATTATTTTATTATTTTATTTGTGTTTTTATAACAAGACTTCTACGTCGACAACTAGAATGAGTTGAGATAATACACGAAGGATTTTGAAGCAAAAAAAACGTCGCCTACAAGAAAACTGAGATAAATGCAAGTGTATCTACGAAAACATCAATATCGAATCAGCTCGACGCTTTTATAATTATATGCATAAAATTCAAAGTCCGTTCTCGTACAGTAATTCATTGTATATTCCTGACCAGCTGTGTGTTTTACTTAAAACTGAATTGAACCATCGTCAGTAATAACAGCTAACTAGTGGGTACATAGACACGTGATGAGTGATGGAGTGAGCTTTATCACTCCTGAGAGAAACGTCATCTATAATGAAGGCTTAAATTCCATGACATTGTATTCATTCTTAGGCTGGTTGCCCCAGTCACCAGCATGTACGATTTGAGATAAACAAAGGTGTTCATTAATTTTGTTAGTCCACAAATAGTTTAAAAAGAAAGTCTGATAGTTTTCTTAATCGATTTAAACAATCTTCCCAAGAAAGTGTACTCAGTAACTTTTTGTTAAAACCAGAAGCCAAGTAATTCTGAATGACCAGCTCCTTCACATTTGTATAATGATGATGACTAAATGTGTTTCAGTCTCTGCGTGATCTGAGAAAGGTATCCCCGTTTGCTTTAACCCCTGTGCCCTGTGTTTAAATGCACGCGAGTGGAACGGCGCAGAGTGCGCATGAAGTGATAATGCTGTTAAATATTAGCGCTGAAGATATGAAAGTAATCAGAAGTGGCATTCACTTGTCTTCATATGGAAGCTTATATCAAAATTTCTTCCATTAAAAAGTGGTAAATTACGACAAATTCAGACATAGAATACACGATCACGACACTCAGAAATTACCGCATGAAAAGCAGAATTTCATGTTTTCCAATTGCTTCCTAATGAGCACAATCAATCCAATAAGATCTCTTTACTTCAACTTGTATCTTTGCCTTCATACGTCTCAACAACACGTCATTACATACAATGTCAGTATAGAATAGATTTTTTATATTAGTCAAATACTGAGCAGACTCGTAGATGAATTTCACACAACGTGTATTTAACTAGTTTAAAGTTGTCATTATTAATTTTTCCCGATTTAGGCCAACTTGCCACTCTATATAATTAGTTAACCCTCACCTACCCTCTCGCCCGATGATTAAATTTAAAAAACTCATCTCCAAATAAATTCATGGAGAACTTATGAAACCAAATGAAAATTATAAATAAATAGTACTCAATCTATTATTTAATATATGAAATTCCGGCATTCAATTTTCCACTTCGCCAACTCTTCTGACACGATAAAAGTGTTCATCTCCACTTTAATTCCATTATTGCGAAGTTTTCTGAATATTATTTTTCCTCTGCCATTCTACATTACTGTATTAATAAATAGTGAATTATATTTTTATCTAAATATTTATGTTTTATTCGATTATTTTTGCATCATAAAGAGTGCTAAGCATAAACAAATTAAATGCTTTAATTTATGTCTTTGAAAACCTTCCTGCATATTATTTGTCATGACAAGCAAATTACATCATCCACACAAAAGTGTTAGGAAATTTAATTTATATATCAGCTGTTACCACAAACAAGGCATAATATAACTGAAAAATGTGTTGTTGCTTAGGTCACACTAAACATGCATGTACACGCATATATATATACATATCCATCTGGGTTTTCCTCTATTTTCTTATTAGTTCTTGTTCTTCTTTATTTCCTCTTATTTTTATGGAGAATTGGAACAGAATTATTCCTACGTAAGCCATGTGTGTCGTAAGAGGCGACGAAAATGCCGGGAGCAAGGGGCTAGTAACCCCTTCTCCTGTATACATTATTAAATTTTGAAAGAAAAATGTAAGTTTTTCTTTTTAGATCACCCTGCCTCGGTGGGATACGGCCAGTTTGTTGAAAAAAAAGAAATGTTGTTGTTCTGGCTACTGAAATGAGAAGTGCAATTATTTATTTTAAGAACAAGACTCCATTCACTGTTGGAGAATGAGGTGCCTCGACTGGCTGAGATATTTTTTCTATAGTGTTCATCATTAAAATATGCCGGATGGAAGGCCCCTGGCATGTTTTAATGCCCAAAGTAATACCCTCTTGTGGTAGGTTTTTAGGTGAGATTGAAAATTATGCTGGCCTGGCAATTCATAGTAGGCCATTTCAGGATTATTTAAGGCTATTAGCTGCATCCTAATAGCCTGCTCGGTTTGTGTGGTGGATGGATCCATGGTCCCCCTGTGCTGCGGGTTTAAGTGCCAAGTTTGTCGTCAATATTTGGTTATTGACGAATTAATGTGGACAGGAGTATATCTCTGACACAAGCGACAATTACACATATTGGATTACACTTGGCAGACCACAAAACAAAGAAAATAGAAGCGATCGATGTGTGTGAGCGCTCGGTGAAGATCTGGGTGCGTCGATTCTTTGACAGTGAGGATGACATTCTCACACGAACAGCACTTTCAGGGAAGCCTAGGTAAAGGTTACCGCTAAATATAATAACATGACTAGAATTGTTATGTAATTATTTTCCTGAATCTTTCAGGCAGTGTGATGCTCTTTGACACACTGTGAAATATATTGTTAATTGGCTTTGTGAATGTGAGGAACCCTTCGATAACTGGCTAGGAAATTCCCCAGACTCGAGACCGACTGAGAACCTATGGGCTCTGATAAAGGGAGATCAACTATTGAAAGGATGTCAGGTCACTCCCACAACGAAGATAATTGCCCCCCAATTTTGGGTGACCTACCTTTACCAATCTACATCTTACAACTAACCTTGTAACACTCGCTATCATCCTACTAGAGATCACCTCCTCAGAAACTGCTTGGCCAGCTCCTGGCTGGCTACCAACCAACATCGAAAGCCAAGCAACTACCACCTGTTGCAGCAGCCTTGCCTCCGATCTCCTGAAAAAAAAGCAATTGAAAATAGTATGCATTCTTCCAACTCAGTAGCATGCTGGGATACAGCGGTATAACTGTGTGCAACTGATGGGCAGTAGGCATACCCACCTCATAAAATGAACTTATGAATAACTCTACATACACACACACACTTATTAAATAGCGCCAAAATGGTTAGACCACTTACCTTTATAACCCCCACCTCCCCCTCCCCTTCCCAACCATTTCCCATGTTTCTATTCTTACCCATCCTTCTTCCTTCCCCATCTTACCAAAGCTCTGGTCAGAAACCTCGAACCATCATTCAACACTTTCCCCTCACTCATACACAATCACTACCTTTGCAGAGAAGCTCAGATACGACAGTTTAGAAGAAAAAAGGGTGAGGCTCGAACCCATAGCAGACGAGTCCTAAATCGCGCAGGTTAGTATGTTAACCACTGGACCACCCGGCCTTTCCTCCAAACTGCCAATATCAGAAACCCCTCCTTTAAAGTGCAGGCATTGAACTTCCCATTTCCTGGACTCACACTGCTCACACTCCAACAGCTCGTCAGGTCCCAAAAAAAATTCGTCTAAATTCACTCCTATCTTACACGCTCACACATGCTTGCTGGAAGTCCAAGCCCCCGCCCACAAAACCTCCTTTACCCCTTCCCTCCAACCTTTTCGAGGACGACCCCTATCCCTCCTTCCTTCCCCTACAAACTTATACGCTCTCCAAGTCATTCTACTTTGATCCATTCTCTCTAAATCACCAAACCACCTCAACAACCCCTCTTCAGCCCTCTGACTAATACTTTTAGTAACTCCACATCTCGTAATTTCGACACTCCGAATTTTCTGCCTAATATTTACACTACACATTGCCCTTAGACAGGACATCTACACTGCCTCCAGCCGCCTCCTCGCTGCAGCATTTACAACCCATGCTTCACACCCATATAAGATTGTCGGTAGCACTATACTTTCATACATTCCCTTCTTTGCCTCCATGGATAACGTTTTTGTCTCCACAGATACCTCAACGCACCACTCACCTTTTTTCCTTCATCAATTCTATGGTTAACCTCATCCTTCATAAACACATCCGCTGACAAATCAAATCCCAAATATCTTAAAACATTCACTTCATCCATACACCCTCTCTCCAATGTGATATCCAATTTTTCTTTATCTAAATCGTTTGATACCCTTATCACCTTACTCTTATCTACGTTCACTTTAAACTTTTTACCTTTACACATCCTCCCAAACTCGTCCATTAACCTTTGCAACTTTTCTTTACAATCTCCCATAAGCACAGTATCATCAGCAAAAAGCAACTGTGTCAACTCCCATTTTGTAATTAATTCCTCATAATTTAATCCCACCCCTCTCCCCAACACCAATATATATATATATATATATATATATATATATGCAAAAAGATCACAGTAATCAGGTGATATCAGAATATGCAAGACAACCACTATGAAAAAATAGAGGAATTCCAAGCGCTTTCGTGACTACTCACATTATCAAGGAACTATATAAATAACTATATAGTTCCTTGATAATGTGAGTAGTCACGAAAGCGCTTGGAATTCCTCTATTTTTTCATAGTGGTTGTCTTGCATATATATATATATATATATTCCTCCTTACCTAAGCAGATTTATTTCTGACTCTTCGACTGCTCTCCTTATCATGGGTTCTTTGCCTTCTATACTTCTTCCATTCTCTAGCACACTAGGTTTTGGCCTCTCTACACCTTTGGGTGAACCAAGGGCTCGTTCTGGCCTTCTCGTTATTTATATTGCCCTTAGGTACAAACCTCTTCTCTGCTTCCTTGCATTTTGTTATCACACATTCCATCATCTCATTTGCTGATCTCCTGCCAGTTCTCTGTCCCACTGAACCTCATGCAGGCAATTCCTCATGCCTGGGTAGTCCCCTCTCTTGTAGTTTGGCTTTATTCGTCCTGCACTTCATGCTTCTCTCTCTACTTGTAACTCTATGTATTCGAAACTCAGAACCACATGATCACTAGCCCCGAGTGGTCTTTCATATGTGATGTCCTCAATATCTGCACTACTCAAGATGAATACTAGTTCCAGTTTTACTGGTTCGTCCACTCCTCTCTCTGGTAGTGTCCCTTACGTGTTGGTACATTAGGTTTTCCATACCATTTCCATCATCTTAGCCCTCCACGTTTATGGGCCCCCATGTGGCTCCAGGTATTCCCAGTCAATTTCTTTGTGACTGAAGTCACCCACAATCAGTAGCTTTGCCCTGCCCATATGGCCCCTTCTGGCCACTTCAGCCAAAGTGTCAACCATCTCTCTGTTACTCTCATATTCTTGCCTTGACCTCCTGCTATTCTGTGGTGGGTTATACATCACTGCAATTACCCCCTTGGGACCGCCAGACTGAAGTGTTCCTATTATGTAGTCTCTTGCTTCTCCTTTGTCTCCTCTCTCCAGTTCCTCAAAATCCCATTGGTTTTTGATGAGCTGTGCCACTCCTCCTTCGCTCTGTTCCCTCTATTTCCTCGGGATCTGGTATCCAGCTGGAAAGATGGCATCTGTTATTATTCCTGTGAGCTTGGTTTCTGTGAAAGCTAAGTTGTCTGGTGATGCCTCTTTGATTCTTTCGTGCCACTCCTCCCATTTATTCATTATTTCATCAGTGTTGGTGTACCATACCTTCAGTTTCCTCTCCATCACTGTATTATCGGGGTTTTGCTGGGTTTTGGAGAAAGGGGAGACCTGGCAGGGTGCTAAGGGATTCTACTGCATGCTGTGGAGTGTGGGCTGTGAGTGTAGAGTGTGGTTTGTATTTGGATAGTATGTTTGGCTGTGGGGTTCTGAGGGTGTTTCTGTGGGTGTTTGTGCTTGTTGCTCCGCCCGGCTACGGTTGTCCCTTGCTGACTCTATCCTTGTCTCTCTTTCTAGCCCCTTTCATTTATGTGTCCTCTCCCTTAGCTGCTGTCGTTTTGTTTACATTCTATCAGGGTCTAGGAACACACTCCTGTATATTGATGATTCCTTCAGCTGTGGTTTCTCCTGCAGGATCCTATGCCTCACTGTTTCTATCTTGAGAATCAATTTGACTGGTAGATTTCTCCCCTTCGAATACCCCCCTATTCTCTGAAAATTTACTATCTCAATCATATCCTCCTCGACTATGTGTTTGATGATGATTTCAATTTCTTGTTTTTCTTTCTGCCATCTTTCATTGTATGTATGTCCTTTCTTCGCTCTCCTGAAGCCCACAAATAAAGACTGACCTCTCCCTCTCTCCTCCTCCCATTGCCTTTCCCTCCGTGTCTTGGGGTCCCATTTGTACATAGTCATTGTCTCCCTTATTATTTCCTGTAACTCTTCGTGGCCTGATCGTGCCTATGCGTGGGACCTGTCACCTTCTCCACCTGCTTCCCCCCATCCCCTCAGTTGTTGCTGTTTCTGTACCCAGCAGCTTGCCACCTTCATTCCTCGGCCTTTCCTGGTGGCCTGATAGGGCGTTAACGTAAGTCTTGTCTCCTTCCCTTCCTTTGGACCCCTCCTTTAATAGGGGTGTACCTGCTCCAGATGTTATGTCCCCTCTGGGCACTGGCCCTGTAACTCGCTTTAGCATATTTACTACGTCTTTTAGGGCCTGTATCATGGCTTCAGCTTGCAACTTTCATTTCTTCTTCTCTGCCTCCAACCTCTTCTCCATTTTCGTGGAAAGCTCGCCTAGTTTGCTTCCCCACTCTTCTTCCATCGTTTTACATTGCTCTTCCATCCATTCTTCCTTTCCGGGCCCATCTTTCTCTGATTCCCTGAGTCTTCGACTTTCCTCTGAGGCCCCATTTCTTATTTTTGATGGGCTAGGTTTCATAGTGTGTGTATGTGTGTGTGTAACATTATCTCGAACTGCGTGTGCAGGTTCGAATCCTGCTGTGGACTGAGAAAGTTTGTAAATAATTTCCCCTGTTTGCGAATTGTTAAGAGCGCGCCCCACACACACACGCATACACAAACATGTATATATATATTTTATATATATATATATATATATATATATATATATATATATATATATATATATATATATATATATATATATATATATGAAAATAATTTATATTATGTAAACAAAGAAAGACAATATTTTTATCTTTAAACTTAGATGTACAATGAAAACGAATTCTTGCTAAGTTTTGCTGTGTTTTGCGAATGAATAATGTAATAGACGCAAAATTTATAGTTGCATCGTCTTCAGTCACTTTGCAGTATTAAGTAGGAGAACTTAGCAGAATTGGTGGTAGTATAATACAGAAATTATCGTGTCCTAACAACTTTGTAAATTCTCCACGAGCCTAACATTATCATTAAACCACTGGGAAACGACTCTCCGATCGTTTGCGTAACAAGATAACGATCGTATTAGTGAGTCTGGCTGTGTGTAATTACTGCCAATAAATTTCTGTAAACTACCCGGCTTGTGGCAAGGTCAGCTTCCCTAGAATAAAAGTCATAACACGCGGCTCCAACTTTTCACAATTAACCCACAAACTGGCCATGATACTAGACGTTTCGGTCCGACCTTGACAATTATGAGATTTCTGACATGACAATGGCACAGGGTGAACCGAAACGTTGTTCGTTTTATCAGTATTTTCTTGGGTTAGTTTTTAGTCAGCCTTTGAAGTTAGTCTCATATAGTGCTCCTGACCTGTTAATTATATTCCGTGTTAAAGTGATGAATTATTTAATATTAGTTCATCTTGCATGTCGAGCTTACAGATAAGCAGCAGGAAGAGTAATATGAACCAGAGCAACAATACACACGGCTATATAGGGACTAGGAGCGAGAACTGAATGTGTTTGTGTATACGCTTCAGGTTTAATGACGCGAACATCCCGGTATTAACAGCAATGAAGGATTCAGACGCGTTTTTAATTTAGCCGCAGCTGAACACAATTTTCAACAAAAATTCTACAGATTAATTTTAAATGCATGAAAAGATCTTCGAACAGTCATTAATTTCGTGAGTTGCTGTGGCAGTTGGGGAGAGGTAAGGTAAAAGTTCTCCCTCCCTATATATGATTTAAACTTTAATTGGACCTTACTCATTATGGCCGAAAGATACAAAAAGGCACAATACCGTGAGTGGAACAAAGTCCAAGAATGACCGAAACGTCGTCATAAGCTTTTCTCTCTCCTTGTGTTTGTTATAGGTGAGTTTCGTCTATTTAGAAACGGTGTTCCGTGCCGAATTAACAGAATGAAAATTTATTTTTGCCATACATCAGAGGAAATCATTCTGATCATAACCGAAAAAATATACATAATTTCTTTTAAATATTAAATGAATGTATACAACATCTCGGAAGACGTGTATGGTGGGTTGCTAAACTATAGTGGTCATGCATCATCTGGGGAATGACTGGTGTACTAAAAAAAAAGGGAGCAGTGATTCCTCTGGTAAGGTGTGCAAGATATAGTGTCTGGCTCACGACCAATGACACTTGAGTTTAGTTCCGGGACGGGTCTAAATGTATTGACTAGTTTCTTTACATCTGCTGACTTTGCTCATCTAGCAGTGAGTAGGTGCCTAGGTGTAGACTATTGTGAGTGCCATCCTGAGATGGGCTCTGAAATGAGCTAAGGTATGATTGCAGTGCTTATCCTGTAAATTCACTGCTTGAAATGGTGCACTAGGGTCCAGAGGTGCCATCTTACACTTACAACTTTCTACAAAAGCTATGACTGTAAATAGTCAGGGAAGATATGATATAAGAAAGGGTTGATTTGTAAATAAAGTTGTAAATAAATTAAACAAATTTCAAATTAAAGCAGCAGGAGTAAATATTTAGCTGGTAATAATACAAAGATTAGACCAAGTTCCAAATCAATGGTACGAACAGGGAATTTTTTAGTGTTTTTTTTTTATCCTCGAATGGTGGTTTAATGATTACATGCAGCCTTCGTGACGCTCGTGTAGTCTCTATGCTTTAAAATCAATAAAACAAAGATTAAAATCAAAGTACACTGAACAACTAGAGAGAATGACACCAGGCCGAGCAGAATCTTCATTATTTTTAAGGCTTCTCTGTGATGGTTTCTTTAAGAATAACTGAACATGCATTGTGGCTTACTTGGCAAAGTTGAAACATAGCTGCAATCCACTTTAGACATTTTAATACCTAAAATTTGAGTTCCCTGTGTACATATACATAGAAATACATTCGTATAGTGTGTATTTCTGAGCATACAATTGGCACACCACTGGTTCTATAAGCCTAGATGTATAAACATGCTTTGCAGGGTATATACATGAACCCAGAGGTAAAAAGTGAGAAACCACTTGGGAGAGAAAACTGAAAAACATTGTACATTTCGGCCTTAGTTAGAAATCATCTTCAGTTAAATTTCTGAAATATACAGATCTGTTTTTACTTGTTTTTAAAATTTCCGTCCATGTAGTTTTTTTTTTTCACTTTTCATCTTTTACTATTTGGACACCTTAACCTACACACAGAGAGGGACATATCTCAGGCTATGTTCACTGATACACAGTGGAGTGGTATACGTCTTAAGTACATTTGCACTTTGTGTTTACTAAAGGTTTAAGGCTCACTAAGGCTTAAAGTACTGGTAAAATGCCTCCTTAATGACCATAGTGAACTCCAAGCATACGATAAAATCATCTTGGCGAAACATTGCTCGGTATTTTCTCTCGCTCCACAGATTCATGAGTTCCAATGAATTTAGTGCGAGTAAAACATATCTAGTATAGGCCGTTTGGCCTACTATTATTGTGTTTTTATAATTACTTCAAGCCTGCCATTCCTAGTGTAAGCCTCCACACACATCCTTTCCATGGCAATCCACCTTCTACATTCAGTAGTATTCAAAGCCTTGTAAAGGTTTGCTCAATTGCGAGCCCTCAGTCGCACAGGTTGTGTCAAGCAGCCAGATTTTCTCAGACAAGTAGAACTAAAGAGACTCAAACAGAAGAAATGAATGTTAACCAGCAGTATAGAATGGAGAGAAGTGGCGGGGCTTACTAATACTCCAACAACTTCCTCATAGAATCCCATAAATTTTTCCTAGGGAACTACTAACAACCACCATCTCGCACTCCATTTTCCCAAACACCTTGAACAACACCCCAACATAAAACTTCATAGAAGCAATCAAATTACCGCCTGACAAAATGCTGCCAAAAATCACAAAAGGCACTCCGACCTCAAGATTCCATCGAATTTGCTTGCTTCTTGAACAAATTCAGAGGTGCTAAAGGAACTTGCTTCTGTTTGACAACGCGTATTTAATAGTCGTCCCATGTAGAGAGAGAGTCTCGGTCAGAATCATTCATCAGAGTCATAAATAATTTCTCCTGAAACGATAACCTCGTTCTAATTTATCTTAAACTTAAAACATTTGAGTGCAAATCTATCACTCTTCAGTCCTTCCCAGACGCCGTCTTCTTGAATCGGCTCTTATATATAATGCTCTCAATATGAATCTTAATCCTGGTTTTGTTTCTGTTAACGCCTGTCCTCAATACATTCTCAAATTCTTTGGTCTTCAGAACACACGTCATTTAATCTGCTCTTGGCTTTCTCCTCGCCTCATCTCTTCTCTTAAACTGTTTTGGTGGCTCGTAGCTCAGTATTAGTGTTTTTGGTTCACACCCGAACGACCCGGGTTCAATCCGGGATGGGTGGTGACTATGGTAAGTCTCTTACACTCGACTATTCATGGTCATATCCTGAGAGCAAGGTAGAATCCTTTAAATAAGGCTGAGCTTTGAAATGAGCTGAGGAAGAAAACCAGCTCCTAGCTTGGAATTCTAACACTTAATAAAAGTCAATGGTTATAATAATAATAATAATAATAATAATAATAATAATAATAATAATAATAATAATAATAATAATAATAATAATAATAATAATGAAAATTTATCTTGAATTGTTTTCAGATATTTTTCTTATAACCTGCCTTCTGACTCTTACATCTTCTCTTGAACTATTTTCTGGAATATTTGTTCACCTCACCTGTCTTCTGGTTTTCTCTCCATTTCCCCTTTCAGTTGGGATTCATAATGGTGAAGGACAGTCCGAAAGATCTTCCAAAGTTTCTTCTCAAAAGTGTGGGTTTGTTGTGAATAGTTCTAGCTACAATACTGTAATATTTATTTTACACAAAATTTGTTATTTCTAATATTTGTAGTATACGTATGGATAATTTACAAAATAACATTAAAATCATATGTAAAATTCTCTTGACATTCGAATCAACAATGAAAATTATAAAACCCTGGATTTATATTTTTAGACTTGCTTTATGTTTGAGAGAACAAAGTTGATAAATTACTCTGGTAACCTAATAAGTAAAGCCACTGACAGTTACCTGGAGTCCGGGCGTTACTTCTTGTTTATTCTTATCTACTAACACAACGGAATTACAAGTGGCTTCTCTACTCCCTAGCAAGCGATTAGCTAAGCTTACACATTCACTATGTTCTTTGACTGAAAAAGTCAGAGAAAACCTTATTCTTGGCAGCCTTGAGGGTCTTATCTCTCGGATCTGGGATTGAGTTTGTAACTTTGCTCTCCTCCTTGACTACTTTAGCTTGATTGTGCCTAACTTTCCTTTCCCTCTCAGTTTTGAATTTTTTTTTACCCCAGATTCTCTCCATCTTGCGACCTGCCGAGACGCAGCAGCGGCGCAACTTGGAAAGTTGAACATTGGCGACCTGGTAGTTACGTGGATGTGTACTGACCTATTTATCCTCACCTATTTGTGGTTGCAGGGGTTGATTCTTAGCAACTGGCCCCAGCCTCTTCACTTATCGCTACTGGGTCCTCTCTCTCCCTGCTCCACGAGCTTTATCATACCTTGTCTTAAAACTATGTATGGTTTCTGCCTCCACTACGTCACTTGCCAGACTATTCCACTTCCTGACAACTCTCTGACTAAAGAAATACTTCGTAACATTTCTTTGACTCATCTGAGTCCTCAACTTCCAATTGTGACCCCTTGTTTCTATGTCCCATCTCTGGAACATCCTGTCTCTGTCCACCTTGTCAATTCCTCGCAGTATTTTGTATGTCGTTATCATGCCTTCCCAAACCCTCCGTCCTCCAGTGTCGTCAGGTCGATTTCCCTTAGCCTTTCTTCGTAGGGCATTTTCCTTAGCTCTGGAACTAGCCTTGTTGCAAATCTTTGCACTTTCTCCAATTTCTTGACGTGATTGACCAGGTGTGGGTTCCAAATTGGTGCTGCATACTCCAGTATGGGCCTTACGTACACGGTGTACAGTCTTGAACGATTCCTTACTGATGTATCGGAACGCTATTCTCAGGTTTGGCAGGCACCCATATGTTGCAGCAGTTATCTGGTTGATGTGTGCCTCAGGAGATGTGCTTGGTATTATACTCACCCCTAGATCCTTTTTCTTGAATAAGGTTTGCAGTCTTTGGCCACTTAGCCTGTACTTTCTCTGTGGTCTTATTTGCCCTTCCCCGATCTTCATGACTTGGCAGTTGGCAGGGCTAAATTCGAGGAGCCAGTTGCTGGACCAAGCTTCCAGTCTGTCCAGGTCTCTTTGTAGTCCTGTCTGATCCTTATGCGATTTAATTCTCCTCATTAACTTCACATCATCCGTAAACAGAGACACTTTTGATTCTATCCCTTCCGTCATGTCATTCCCATTGTGTGTGTGTGTGTGTGTGCGCGCGCGTGTGTGTACTCACCTAATTGTGGTTGCAGGGGTCGAGACTCAGCTCCTGGTCCCGTCTCTGCGCTGCCCGCTACTGGGTATCTGCTCTCCCTGCTCCATGAGCTTTATCATACCTCGTTTTAAAACTGTGTATGGTTCCTGCCTCCACTATGTCTTTCTCTAGACTATTCCACTTCCTAACTACTCTGTGGCTGAAGAAATGCTTCCTAACATCCCTTTGACTCATCTGAGTCTTCAGCTTCCAGTTGTGTCCCCTTGTTTGTGTGTTCCCTCTCTGGAACATCCTGTCACTGTCTACCTTGTCGATTCCCCGCAGTATTTTGTATGTCGTTATCATGTCTCCTCTGACCCTTCTTTCCTCCAGTGTTGTTAGTCCTATTTCCCTCAGCCTTTCTTCATAGGACAGACCCCTGAGTTGTGGAACTAACCTTGTCGCAAACCTTTGCACTTTCTCTAGTTTCTTTATGTGCTTGACCAGGTGTGGGTTCCAGACTGGTGCTGCATATTCTAGTATGGGCCTGACGTACACGGTGTACAGTGTCTTAAACGAGTCCTTGTTAAGGTAACGGAACGCTAATCTTAGGTTTGCCAGTCGCCCATATGCTGCCGCAGTTATCTGGTTGATGTGTGCCTCAGGAGACGTGCTTTGCGTTATACTCACCCCAAGGTCTTTCTCCTTTTCCGAGGTTTGTAGCCTTTGTCCGCCTAGCCTGTACTCTGTCAGCGGTCTTCTTTGCCCTTCTCTGATCTTCATGACTTTGCATTTGGTAGGATTGAATTCGAGAAGCCATTTGCTAGACCAGATGTCAAGCTTGTCCAGGTCTGTTTGAAGTCCTGCTTAGTCCTCCTCCGATGTGATTCTCCTCATTAATTTCACATCATCTGCGAACAGAGACACTTCTGAGTCTATCCCATCTGTCATGTCATTTACATATACCAAGAATAACACTGGTCCTAGGACTGACCCCTGCTTAACGCCGCTCGTCACAGGTGCCCACTGTGATACCTCATCACGCACCATGACCCGTTGTTGCCTCCCTGTGAGGTATTCCCTGATCCATTCCAGTGCCCTTCCTGTTATACGTGCTTGTTCTTCCAACTTCTTTACTAATCTCATGTGAGGAACTGTGTCGAAGGCCTTCCTGCAGTCCAGGAAAATGCAATCAACCCACTCTTCTCTCTCTTGCCTTACCTCTGTTACTTTATCATAGAACTCTAGGAGGTTTGTTACACAGGATTTGCCTTCCCGGAATCCGTGCTGCCTGGTGTTTATTATCGTGTTCAGCTCGAGGTGCTCCACCATTCGTTTCCTGATGATTTTCTCCAGGACTTTGCACACTATACATGTAAGTGATACCGGTCTATAGTTTAGTGCCTCTTTTCTGTCTCCTTTTTTAAAGATGGGGACTACGTTGGCCTTCTTCCATACCTCAGGTAACTGCCAATTTTCAAGGGATGTGTTGAATATTATGGTAAGTGGCACACTCAGTACTTCAGCTCCTTCCCGAAGAACCCACGGGAAGATGTTGTCCGGACCCATCTCCTTTGAGGTATCAAGGTCACTGAGTAACTGCTTCACCTCCTCCTCAGTTGTGTGTATGCCCTCTAGCACTTGATACATCCCTTGTTGGTGGCGCACCCCATCCTGTCTACCCAGCTGCCTTGCTTCCTCCACTGTGAATACTTCCTTAAACCTCAAGTTGAGCTCCTCACATACCTTTTGATCATTACTTGTGAGTTCCCCATCTTCTCTCCTCAGCCTTATCACCTGGTTTTTAACTGTTGTCTTCCTTCTGATGTGACTGTACATCAGTTTCGGGTCGGACTTAACTTTCGATGCTATGTCATTTTCGTACTGTTTCTGGGCTTCCCTCCGTACCTGTGCATACTCGTTTCTGGCTCTTCTACTAATCTCTTTGTCTACTTGGGTTCTTTGCCTTCTGTACCTTTTCCATTCTCTGACACTCTTGGTCTTTGCCTCCCTGCACCTTTGGGTAAACCAGGGGCTCTTTCTGGCCTTCCCGTTTAATCTTTTTCCTCTGGGTATAAACCGTTCCTCTGCCTCCTTGCACTTTGCCCCTACGTATTCCATCATTTCACTTATTGTCTGTCCGTCCATTTCCCTTTCCCACTGAACCTCCTGCAGGAAATTCCTCATGCCTGTGTAGTTCCCTCTTTTAAAATCTGGTTTGCCTCTTTCTGTACTGTTTTCCCTCTCCACCTGTAGCTCTACAATGTACTCAAAGCTCAGCACCATATGGTCGCTGGCTCCCAGGGGGCTCTCATGTGTTATGTCTTCAATATCTGAGCTGTTCAGGGTGAATACAAGGTCCAGTCTTGCTGGTTCATCTTCTCCTCTCACTCTGGTCGTGTCCCTGACATGTTGGTGCATCGGGTTTTCCAGTACCACGTCCATCATCTTGGCTCTTCAAGTTTCTGGACCCCCACGTGGTTCTTGGTTCTCCCAGTCGATCTCCCTGTGGTTGAAATCGCCCATGACGAGTAGCTTCGCTCTGCTCATGTGTGCTTTTCTTGCCACCTCCGCCAGAGTGTCCACCATCGCTCTGTTGTTCTCATCGTATTCCTCACCTGGCCTCCTGTGTGTGTGTGTGTGTGTGTGTGTGTGTGTGCTTATATTTGTTGTACGATCTTTATGGTACCTTATCATAAGCCTTCTTACAGTCTAGTAATATGGAATTATCCTATTTTTTCATGTTTAACCTCTATTTATATATTTACGTACCTTTTGTTAGTTATGATCTTCCATTTTTTTAAATCAGTGTTGGTTACTGTGAGGAATTTAGTCTTAAAAATAGTTCACCAGCTCTCACTTTTTGTAGATGAATGGTTTAGAGAACCGATAAATTAGATAAATTAGACACATATGCAACACTTGCATGTGTCTAATTTATCAGCTATCACTTTTTCTTTTTTATTTTACATAAATTTTCTTGATACACTGGTCAGTAGTTAAGTCATTTCTGGTTGTCGCCATTCTGAATATTGACATCACTTGTGCTATCACCCACTCTTCTTTCACTCCTACGCTGACAGTATTTCAGCTCTTCATATTCGTGGTTATATTTCTTCTGGTTTTGAAATATTTATTGTCATGTTCCTCCAGGAGGCCCTACCGCCCCCATAATTTCTAAAGAATCCTTACAATGCATGATACCTCTATTCAGTTAATCCTTTCTTTTATTCCTGTGAGCGTCCCTTGCTTAACAATAAACTGTGGAATGAATATTGAGAAACAATTTGGAAAGAAAAAAGAAACACCAGTAAAAGAGATTTGTATATTTTGGAGTCATAAATCCTCTCAGAAGAGCGGTACACATCTTATAGAAGGAGGTTGATCCCTGAGCTCGTTGGATATCTTCTCGGTTCTAGTGAGTCTTTTATATTGTGTGTGTGTGTGTGTGTGTGTGTGTAGGGTGGGTGGGTATGGTGTGTTCATATTTACCTCTTGATATGTGAATAGTTTTAGCTCGTGGCATCCAGTCTCCTATGACTAATTTACTGCATGTATGCTTCACATTTCCACTAGATCATTTTATTAAGAAACCCCATGTATTAACTCCCATTATTCTTAAATTGGCATGTAATTAGGTATCCCCGAAGGGGATACCATATTCTTGGAACAATTGGCATGTTCACGTAACCTATGACCAATGGAAAAATAAACACATAAGCAGTATAATTTTTCCATTGTGTCGGTATTTTATACCATTTATTTCCATCGTGTCAAACAACCTATGACCAAACTTGTTGAACACATCCTCAGCATCCTGGAATGGCTGAGAAAACCTCCAAAACCCTCATTAGCATAGTTTCAAAAACGTGCCTAAAAATTCGACGATGACTGGGTGAAATTCAAATATGTAGTTGCAGATTTGGCCATTTTGTGTAAAATAGTGTGACATTTTTATTCCTGCTAAATTTAGTTAACTAATTTTCAATTTACCTCTAATGAACTGCCTCGATATTTAATATTTTATTCATCTTAGGGCCAAGATAGTATCTAATAAGTTTCCTTTGCCTTCAGGCAAATTTGTTGATGAATAAATTGGAATCGCTGGAATTCGTGCAATAACTGGAGAATGACTTTCTTCATCGTCTTCAAATTTTCACCACTGATGTGATTTACCGACTACAAGGATCACGCTGATATTGGGTGGCATAAGTTCCAATTTACTAGTTTTACTGAATAAATAATTGTATTACTTTATTAATCAATAACTAAAGACTTTTGATTGGTTTCAAAATATTATTGGCGATTCATTCTGTAATAAGGATGATACCATAATAATTTTAGTCTAAGTATGTGCAAATCTGAAATTTTACTGAAAGTTAAAATACTCGGACTCATTGGTATCAGATCATTTACTGGAGACTGTCTTTTCTAAAAACTGAACAAAACGCTGTTTTATGTTTTTTTTTCATAAGTTTAAACGAGGGAAGACTCCTATTTTTCGAAACTTTATCGGCCACATTTTCAATTCCTTTCTAATGAATTTCCATTTTTCTTCGAGAACGCCTTATTCGATCGGCTTCAAATTTTCAACACTTGTGTAATGTACATCTTCTTGTGCAATATTAATCGGTCTATTTCCGTGCATGGAAGCTCTATGCACAATGCTGCAGAGGTCATTCCCAAATTTTGTTTCTGTGTGATAGATGGAGACGGCCTCCTCCGATCACCTTCAAGAATTAAACACTGGTGTATCCAACCTAGAAGAAGGTTGGTATATTTAATGGAATGTGTTGATATAGTTGGTATATTTGATGGAATATGTTGATATAGTAATATTTTATATTGTTGATTCTGGTGAGGGGCTCTTTATCCAAGAAACTAGACTTACCTTCCCCTTGCTTGGATCGAAATTGAATGCCTCTCATTCTGCAGGCGCTATGGGAGTAAAATGCAATAATTGTGAACGGCATCAATCTTCAATGGCTGATGCATCTTATGAAATGCATGAAACGTTGCATGGGTTAATTAAGGCTGTGCAGGCACAAATTATGTTGGATTCTGTGCAGTAACTGAAAAATGCATATTTTAGTCTGCTTTAAATTGTTAGTGCTGATGTGGTTTTTCTCAAATGAAGTAATTTCCTGATGTTTGGTTGCGTAAGTTATAATGTTCCAATTTTATTAGTCAAATTAGTTTCTGTGAAAGTTTTGGAGAATACCTCCTATGATCAGAAATTAGTCTCAGTGTTTGACTATTTGGTTATCTTAGGTTAAATCAACATACTTTTATGTGCGTATTATATATGTACCGTGAAGATTATTGTTAAAAAAAATGTATGTTATGTTCACTAACCTTAAAACTTTCTTACGTACTTACTGTACCTTCTTAAAAGCTGATCAGGCTTAGAGAAAAGTTTTTATTGATTTTGGCCCCATAACTTAGACCAACATGTAAGCAGCTTCTAGTTTAATGTATGTGTATGTTAAGATGCTGGTCTCTTTGGTTCATTTGAAAGATTTGATTTATACTTGACCTGTGACTGTCCTAATTTATCATTTTTATGGAAGAAGTTTGGATTTTTTTTCAATATGACGACTTGGGAATGTCTCTTCTGAGTGTCTTCACAACTTCAGAAACTGATATTTATCTGCATTATCAACTTATGCCCCACACTGCACCATTCCAGGCACAGGAGTCTACGGATATGGAATATGGAGATACCTTTCTCGGATAATGCATCGACCGAAATTTATCTGGTTAGAAAATTTCATCTTCCTCTCGTTTTCCACCGAGACGCATTTCCAGGGCCTTCAATCTTTCCGAAATTCACATTTCCTCACTCTGTATTCCATTTTGCTGCGTATGTCTGAACTATTTCTCATTGTTTTTCAAGTGCGAGCGTCACGAATCAGCAGCAAATTCAAATTTAGGTTTAATATATGTCATGAAAAGTTTATTTTTCTTCAGACTTCGACTATATAAATATCTGTACGCTGGTTTCTGAAGCAACAAATCATCTTTATTTAAGATGATTTTTTTCCATCTCGCTACTGTACTCGCTATTATTAAATCTGATAAAGCTGAACGATGAGAAAAACGTCTAACATTAAGGCTTGTTTAGCTTTACCCTATTTGAATGTTCGTTTGAAAGTTTGCCATAGAATGGTGTGGCAACTCTAGTATCAACCGAGATTCCAGTGCGAGAAAAGACCGAAAGTGAATATGTCAAAATAAATGTTAAAAAATTATATTGTAACTATACTGTGGCTTCAGATACTGAATTTACATGTGATTGGATGGATGAAACAATAAGTAATCTGTAAAAATATAATAATGAATAATTAGTAATAAAAAAATAGCAACAAGGTAACAATGACTAAAGAACCGAAAAAAAAATCAGTGATAAATACATTATCACATACACAGCTGCAAACAGTTCTAAAAAACAAACACAGTTGCACAGTGTTACAGACAGTAACAAATACATTACTACAGAGTAACAAACACAATAACAAGCACATTCCAACATAGCAACAACCGGTGCAAGAATTTCAAAATCATAAACAGAAAATGCATTCATTATCCATGCAACTAATTATGAATTATTTTAGAATATTTCCCATTTTATTCTCTCCTCGCCATTCCCGCCGTTCCTAAATTCATTTAATTTCTGGTTTCTGTCTTTCTTGCACATGAACGTGCCTTTCCCTTTCCTGCAGATGATCGACCTCTCTGCTTATTGCGGCAATGATTGATTAGCTGTCATAAAATAAGCAGCAAAACAGTGATTGAATGCTTTTCAAGACATTTCAATGCATTGTGCTTGATGGCGTCCACAGACATAGCAAAATATTTTGATTGATTCTTTCCAAAGACATGGCAATGCTCTGTGATTGATTACTTCCAATGAATAACGACTTTAAAAAGTACAACGAAGTATTCAAGGCATAACCCCTGTAGCTACTACTAAGTACCATAATGTTTTTTTCCCTTACTGTTTTCAAAATTGTGTATTGATCATGAAACCCTAATGATTTGGAAAATCATTAGCCTAAAGATTTTCGCCTTTCTGGAAGGTGTTTTGATATTAATTTTAATAAGATTTGAAAAAATTATATATATATATATATAAAAAAGTATGCAGACATTGTCAAGAACTTCATTTGTTGTTTAGACCAAACATCAGAATGGGAAAGCGTGACTTAAGTGACTTTGATCGTGGAATGATTGCTGTTATCAGACGGGGTGATGTGAGTATCTCAGAAACTGCTTATCTCCTTGAATTTTCACGCAAAACAGTCTCGAGTTTACAGAAAATGGAGTGAAAAATACACAACATCTAGTGTCCATTAGTTTTGAGATGAAAACGCCTTGATAATGAGAGAAGTCAGAGGAGACTGGCCAGTCTGGTTCAAGCTGTTAGGAAGGTGACAATAACTCAACCACGCGTTACATCATCATCTCTGAACGAACACGTCTATCCTTGAAGTGGATGGACTACAACAGCAGAAGACCACACCGGGATCCGCTCCCGTCAGCTAAGAACAGGAAACTTATACTACAGTGGGCACAAGACCGCCAAACTGGACAGTTCAAGATGGGAAACACGTCGCCTGGTCTGACGATTCAAGATTTCAGCAGAATTTGGAAAAGTAATATAGTTCATAATCGCATCTAGTCGCTGCAAACTTTTCTAGTGTTTTTTTATTAAATCACGTTAACTGGGTTGCCTTTCCACCAACAATTTAGATTTGTGTGATACATTGCCACCTTCTGCTACTATCCGTCTCAGAATGTTCTTGATATGTGTATGTTGACTGACATTACTTTTTACTAGAGAAAATATCCAGAATATTCCCTACAGAAAATATTCTGACTATCCCTTATCACAAATTCTGAACAGTCCCTACAAAAAGAACTTTGAACATTCCCTATCACAAAATATCCTAAATATTTACTGCATAAAATATCCTGAATATTCCTATCAGGTAATCAAAATCCTAAAAGATTCTGATTACCTGAATGTCTCTTCGCTCATATTTATCTTAGTGTTTAACTTCCCTCAGTTTACATGCACTTAAAATGGCTCAAGGAGATATGCTCAACTATTAGAAATTCTATATGTATGGTGATGCAAATGAGTAGGACGTGTTCGCAGAAGTATGTGTTTATATATATATATATATATATATATATATATATATATATATATATATATATATATATATATATATATATTTCTCAAATCTTTCTCTCTCTCCTACTCATACGCACACAACTGCGTACGCCTACATGCACGTACATATTTGCATTTTTCCTACTGTGAAACAAATGTCATAGAAAACCCATCATTTATGAAGCCTCAAAAAACCAAGAGTGGGTCTGAGAGCGCTATGGAACTCTGAAAACCACCAAACTCTCTGATTACTTCATTTTGTGACTAAAAAAATATTCATATTTTGTAAAAACATCGTAAATCGATGTTGCGTTCACTTTCAGCGCCAAAATCGAGTGAAATGTGGAAAAAAAATCACGTTTTTGTAAGATATATGTCGTGCCGAATAGGTGAAACTTGCTATTTTGGCTTAAATATCAACGCTCTTCTTGCCGAATAATGCAAGAGACAATTTCTGTATGCAATAATTTCGCAAGAAATCATTCTGAACCTTAAGAAAACAAATATTTCATTGTGTTTGTTTATTATTAAGTTATTGTAAACTTATCTTAAATATATTTAGTTGGATTAGGCTAAATTAAATTGCGCTTGTTATAATAAGGTTAGATAAGTTTTCTATTTTTTTTTTTTTTTGGTACAAAATTATTAATTCTTACATTAACATAAATACATAAAATACAAAAAATATATCTTTAAACATAGAGAAAATTTAAGAAAAGACTTAATTTTAAATGAATTCTTGCTAATTGACCAGTTTGACCTATTCGGCACATCATATAGATTAGGCCGAACTGCTCCAAAAATAATTACTTTTCTAACAATTTCTTTTATGTTTTTTACAGATATATTTTTCATTTAAAATGGAGTAAAAAAATAATTTTCACCCAAAAGGCTGTCTTGCAGGACCCAAGTCGTAACATGCCAGAGAGAGAGCCCAGTCTTCCTGCATGTGTGTGCGCCATCAGCGTTGTATGACCCTGGGGTCTTAGCGTTTAGTTTTGATTATAATAATAAATGTGTGTGGCAAGCTTAACTCTTATATCTGTTAAGAGAGTTTACTCATTTTGTATAGGTGCTGTCAGACGGTGTCACCGATACCTTTCCGCCTGCAATAAACCAAAAATCTAGGTCCTTCTGACATCATAGCATTTACACAGGAGATTCATTATGACGTGAATAATAGTTCAGAATTTAGCAATACAGGAATAAGTAAAAAAATGTTATATATGACAGTACAAAATAGTAAACAAGTCTTCCTGTGCAATGACCGGCGAACAGCCATGAAAGGGGTTAATTTAATAGGCATAGAAAATTAATTCCTATGTCATCGATCAAGCAAAAGAATGAAATAAATGCGCTCAAAATATAACATGAACATGAAGTCATAGAGTACTTTATAAATTAGGTAGCTATCATCTGACCTACATTTTGTTAGCGTTAAGGAAAACATTCACGTCATTTATTTGCTAGGGTGTACATTGCGAGGATAGGAACTTTCACTGATGTTGCCTTGATATGATACATATCCAGTTTCATATTTATCAAAAAGAGCCTGTTGAAAACAAGTGAGTGGCTGTTGACGGAGCCTTGAGCTTTTAAGGATCCTTGAGCAGTACTGTTTTACACCAGCCGCATGCAATGGCTGCAACCTTTCTTCTCGCCCGGCAGAATTTTTCAATCGTCTTTTATCTAATATTTGTTTTTCCGTTGCAATTTAACCTAACCTAACTTAGAAATGTGCTGCAAAGCCTGTGTGAAAAAAAATGACAGGTGTTAGGAGGACGGGATGTAACATGTCGACCTTAGCTATTCTGGTCACTATAGTATGGGCAGAGAGGTAAAGAAATAAATATAAATTGTGTCAACATTCGAAGCTCTGAAAACAAATGCAAGTGATGGTATGGTGATACCGACAACAGGTGGAAAAAATGTACTTACGTACAGTTCAGAATATTTTATATAGAAAACGTTTAGGCACGAGTGGCTTCTTCAGCCGTGGCGAAACGTTTCCTTTAAATGTCCCGAATCTTACCTGTGTTAGGTAATTGGACACAGATGCAACGATTGTGACATTTTATTGTGGTAACGGACTGACAAAGCTCCTGGAGAGCGAAAGGTTGCCACAATAAAATGTCACATTAGTTAATCTGTCCTTTTACCCAATATATTACTAATTGTGGACCAGTTAGCCTACTGCAGTGATTAATATATTATATATATATATATATATATATATATATATGTGTGTGTGTGTGTGTGTGTGTGTGTGTGTGTGTGTGTGTGTGTAACGGCTTGACAAACCTCTTGGAGAGCGAAACGTTACCCCACAAAAATGTCGCATTAGTTGCGCTTGTGTGAAAACAGCAATTCAGATGGATTACTGGCTACTCTAACAAAGCATTATTATAATTATTTACTGAAGCCATACATCCTAGATTTCGCTGCGCCAGTGAACATACTGGGCGGCGTAATTTTGGTATTACCATCAATTTCATGGCTACTCTATGAGAATAACTTCGAACCAGTTTGGTGAAGGGAAGGTTAAAATTCACCCTAAGTCAACAGGCTATTAAACCTTTCTTACCCCTCCCTGTCTATCCACAACCTTTTCTTCACTGTTCTATCCTTTCGTTCCTCATTCTTGTCATTCCTCTTATGTATAAATGGTTTATAAAACTGACAAGTTGATAATTGACATCCTGGTGAAGCTTACTAAATAAAGTTCAGTTTTATTCCGCAACTTCCAAAAACATAGAAGGAAACTGTTTTTGTGTGCAACAGATGTATAGGATTTATTGAACTTTTAGAGTAAATCATGGCTTTATTAGATATGATGCTCTTAGTGATCACACGATGTACGTTGTTAATGCAAAAGTCACAACATGCGTTATTGACTTATAAATCACAGAACGTGTTATTGATGTGTATGTCTGAGAATGAACGTAAAGGACGTAGGTCACAGAACGCATTATTGATGTATTGCTCACAGATCATATGGTATTAATGTGTAGGTCAAAGAAGGCGTTACTGCGTTATTGACTTTGTAGGTCATAGGACGTGCATTCTTATCGTATTAGTGACTACGAAGTGCATTTCTGGTGCGGGCGCAGACTTCCTCTCCAAACAGCATTTCTTACGTCCCTTGCTAATCTGCAAAATTTTATATGTTGATGTGCATTAGACTCTGATCATGAACAATGTCTGAATCAGCAGTAGAACCACACATACGAACATATGAATTGGTAATTTGTTGACAGTTAATACAATTTCATCTTTAAGTTAATCCACAAAACATTGTTACGAAGGTATAAGACAACGGCTGAGTGTACATAAGACAGCCAGCTGTAGAAAAAGGAAGCAATACGGAGGCTGCGGCGAGACAGATCATAATTATTTGTTAATAATAATTGTCATGAGGCTAGCGCCATTCTATATTTTTCGGCATATAATGAATCTGCAATGTTATCTAGTAATGTATATGTGTATTTATGTTGTCATCCAAATTTATCTTTAAACTTTTCTCTCTCTCTCTTCCCTCTATTTGCAATAAGATGTAATGACATTCAGATTCCTCTTCCCTCCCCTTTCTTTCCGGTCTCATGTATAATTTCTCTTGGCCCCGCTTTGGTGGATAGGCAGTCCCTGAGAGATGACAATTCTTGGGTGATAGTAATTCCAGCTATGCTGGAACAAAACCGTTTAAGCTCCCTTATCTGATGAACCCTTACTGGAATATTTAGTGATATTCTCTCACGGCATGCTGAAAGATTTCAATATCTTGTATAAGCCCATCCTCCGCAATGGAATATGAGAGAGAGGCATAGCTTTTTCTCCACTATGTAACTGTTTAGAATAGAGTAGCAACACAATGTTGATATATGCAATTTTGTTTAAAAAAATCCACACACTAATATACACCTTCGGAAATAATATATTAAATGTCAGTAATTACAGCGTGTAGGTGATGTTCATGTCTAAGAAAAAAGCTGCACGTCTCAGTGTGATTTATTCTTATTTATAATTAAACGCATTTTTCTAGTTAAGAAAAACAGCAACGGTATAATATATTCTAAGCTGATCTCACGTTCCTTTGTAACATTTTTGATAAATTTATTTCGTGCTATTATAGAGCTCAATTTGCAAGAAAGGGTTCACATCCTTGAATTCTCTTTCAGTAAATACAAACACAATGGATTGTCAGATTCACTAGCATGTTCCAGGTCTGTAGGCAACAACGACTTATTAAGAGAATATCCTAAACCAGCCAGAACATAGCCAGGCGGAGTAGGTAAATTACTCTGTCAGGATGTACCTCACTAGGATCTGTTTCTCACGATAGACGCAATATCGCAAGTATTCCTGTAAAATTTGCTTAATTTTACTTACTTCAGAGTAAAATATTCTCTAAATGTACTGCAATATTTTTTTATGAGATAGCTTAAATGTTCTGAATGAAAAATAATAACTGATGTGGCTGAATTTGCCAGTCATGTCCACACAAATTACTAGATATTAACACTATGATGGCATACGTTAATAATAAATAGTATAGAAAACAACTAAATACTACATTGTTTTGTTACTATCCAAATATTAACACCCACATTTGATTATTATATACTTATCTGTATCATCTTTGAAGAAAATAATTATCTATTTTGAAACAAAATGAAGACTTTACATATAAAAAAATCATGATTCTTTGAACGTCTGTACTGTTGGTGTCTGATTCGTACCAAAAGAAATTGAAAACATTTCGAATAATCCACTCGCTTTTTCAGAATGCTCGAGTGTGGGAAAATCCCAGCACAGGGAGCTGATGGTATTGCTCCACTCTTGAAGGAGACGTTACGACTACACCAATACCCTCTTTACTCACTTTCCAACACATAAAAAAATGCAATATGTGTTTTCACCTTTTGCAAATGGTATAAAAAAAACGGGTTCGCGTAGTGGAGTGACGACCCTTTGATTTAAAGATGATGTTTACACATCTATTTAAAAGTAAATGATCATGCAATATTGAAATAAACGATCGAAACAGAACTGTGATTATTTGGGGAAAGGGGAAAAAAACATAATATGCAACTAGATAAAGGGAAAAACACAAAAGAAAGCGCTTGATTGATTATCCCGTTTATTGGAGAGTACAACTTCATTCCAGACACTATAACAAGTTAACGTTGCTTGTTCTAATGATCTTACAATTACTTACTTGTCTGACACAGCAACACAACGGTATCTTGGTACAGAGGCCATCTACAACTTTACTGCCCAGCCACTAGTTAAGAGTGAGAAACCTAAGATATGAGAGAGAGACTTAGCATGGGCCTGTAAACTTCCTCTCAATTCTTGCTTCTTCTAGTGGGTCTCTCCTCTTCTGCCGTCAAGATTTTCTGTCTCACCTTTGGCAGTATGTCTCCATTCTCATGCTTCAGCTTCATATTGTTCCCAAATATGGAGCTTAACTCATCTCCAGGCTGAGATGTTGGTGGACTGATTATATAATCTTTACGTCTCCACTGCTCTGCTGTTTCCTCGGTATTCGACTGAAAAAGCCCACTGTGTAATTGAAACTTTTCGACAAAGCTGTTGCAAATGTATCTCATTAATCTTATGTTGAAAATGGTATAAAATACCGACAATTTGATCATTAAGGCGCATGTCCAACAGTTGGGTATCTTATCATAGTTCCTTGAAAATTGCATCCACGTAGTGGTCCAGTAGTTGCGAGAGGCAGGATCGACCTGCTCTAAACCCATGCTGCCCTGGATTGTGCAGTTGTTGGGAATCCAAATGATTTGCGATCATGCTTCTTAGAGCTCTTTCTTTAGGACCTGACTTAACTCAGTGAAGACGTGTCTTGTGTGCTCTCTGTGAATCTGAACAAGATGTCCTCTCTTGAGCTACTCTACCAGCAGCTGAAGGAAGAACTAAGGGTAGCTAAGCTTGAGATACAGCGACTGACTGAGGAAAACAAGAGGATTCGTAGTAATCCTCCTGTTGAGAATC
>WNWK01000440.1:317500-496541 GCA_009830355.1 Cherax destructor | reverse complement strand
TCAAACATGGGATGTCGATTCAAATTTCTTACGTTAAAAAATATCGGTTATCAATATAATTTAAAATGAAAAATCGTAAGTCCCCACTGTATATTTAAACACTCTTATAGGGTGTGAAGCATGGGTTGAAAAATGTGGCGGGGAGGCAGTGGAGATGCCCTTTTCAAGGGCAATGTGGGTGAAAATATTATGCAGAAAATTCGGAGTGTGGAAATTAGGAGGAAGTGGGAGTTACAAAATTTTTGTAGGGGCTGAAGGGGGGTTGTTGAGGGGGTTTTTGGTCATTTGGGAGAGAATGGATCAAAGTAGAATGACTTGGAGAGCGTAAAAACCGTGGGGAAAAGGGGGCGGGGTATTCTAAAAGGTTGGGGGGAGGGGGAAAGGGGGTTTTTGGGGCGGGGGGTTTGGACTTCCGGAAGCGTGTGAGCGGTTAGATGGGAGGAATGGAGACGAATGGTTTTATGGACCTGACACTTTTGGGAGTGTGAGCGGGGAACATTTTGGGAAGGGGTTTCCGGGGAAACCAAATTGATTTAGTTGGACTTGAGGGGGGAAAAGGGGAAGTACAATGCCTGCCCCCTTTAAAGGAGGGGGTCTGGGATAGTAAAGTTGGGGGGGACTTTTTCCCTCAGCTGTCATATCTGAGCCCCCTCTGCAAAGACAGTGATTATGTATGAGTGAGGTGAAAGGTTAAAATGATGAGGGTTATTTTTTTTTTGGGGATTTTTTTTTTTTTTTTTTTTTTTTTTTTTTGATCACCCTGCCTCGGTGGGAGGGGCCCCACTTTTTGGGAAAAAAAAAATGATTTTTTTTGGGTGTGGTTGGTAGACAGCAGTCACTCGGGGAGGACACCATCCTGCCAAGCGAGTGGGGAAACAAAAACCCCTGAAATTTGGTTTACATGATGGGAGGATTTTTCCCAAACCCTTTTTTTTTTTTTTTTTTCTTATAAACACATGGGGTAACAGGTATATCTTGCTATTTACTTGCACTTAGGTTACAATACAATGCATATATATTTACACACCCCTTTGGGTTATCTTCTATTTTCTTAATGGTTTTGCTTTATTTCCCATTCCCTGAAAAAAGTGGAGGAAAAAAACCCCTTCCCCCTGTAAGCCATGTGTGTCATAAGAGGGGACTTTTAAAAAGCCAGGGCGGGGTAGTAGCACCTTCACCTGTATAAATTAGCCCATGTAAAAAGAAAAAAATTTTTTTTTCTTTTAGGCCCCTGCCTAGGAGGATACGACCAGTTTGTTAAAAAAAAAAAACTTTAGGCTACTGTAATTATAATAGTAATAGTGAGTTATAAACAGGCAGTGAGACTAGAGTACTGGCCACTGGAGGAGCTTCAAACAACAACAGTGTCTTACAAGTTCTGGCTGATGTGTTCAACTCTCCTGTGTATACCATGGTGAGTATGAGTGTGTGTGTGTGTGTGTGTGTGTGTGTGTGTGTGTGTGTGTGTGTGTGTTTTGTTAGTTAGTTAGTTACCATTTTGTCCTAGGCACATGTCGATTAGACACTAGGCCTGTTGTATGTATGTGTGTGTGTGTGTGTGTGTGTGTGTGTGTGTGTGTGTGTGTGTGTGTAACGAAACACTTCAAAATGTTTCGGCCCCGCCGGGAATTGAACCCGGGCCCTCCGTGCGTGAAGCTAGAGCGCTAGCCACCATGCCATCGGGGGGGTGTGGGGTGTGTGTGTGGGGTGTGTGTGTGTGGGGTGTGTGTGTGTGTGGGGTGTGTGTGTGTGTGTATGTGGGGTGTGTGTGTGTGGGGGGGTGTGTGTGGGGTGTGGGTGTGTGAGGGGTGTGGGTGTGTGAGGGGTGTGGGTGTGTGAGGGATGTGGGTGTGTGAGGGGTGTGGGTGTGTGAGGGGTGTGGGTGTGTGTGTGTGGGTGTGTGAGGGGTGTGGGTGTTAGTTACCATTTTGTCCTAGGCACATGTCAATTAGACACTAGGCCTGTTGTATATATGTGTGTGTGTATGTGTATGTAAGGAAACACTTCGAAATGTTTCTGCCCCACCGGGAATTGAACCCGGCCCCTCCGTGCGTCAAGCAAGAGCTTTACCCACTAGGCCACCGGGTGTGTGTGTGTGTGTGTGTGGGTGTGGGTGTGTGTGTGTGTGCGGTGTGGGGGTGTGGGTGTGTGGGTGTGGGTGTTAGTTACCATTTTGTCCTAGGCACATGTCAAGTAGACACTAGGCCTGTTGTATGTATGTGTGTGTATGTGTGTGTAAGGAAACACTTCGAAATGTTTCTGCCCCACCGGGAATTGAACCCGGCCCCTCCGTGCGTCAAGCAAGAGCTTTACCCACTAGGCCACCGGGTGTGTGTGTGTGTGTGTGTGGGGTGTGGGTGTGTGTGTGTGTGGAAAGGTTGTTGTTGGTGTGGATCAACGAGAAACAGTTAGCAGGAGATACTGTTTCGGAGGCAATAATATGTGTGTGTGTGTGTGTGTGTGTGTGTGTATGTATGTGTATGTGTGGAGGGGGGGAATGTTCAACTTTCCCCCTGATCCACTACGAGGCCTAGTCACAGACCGGGCCGCGGGGGCGTTGACCCCCAAAACCCTCTCCAGGTAAACTCCAGGTAATACCATGGTGTGTGTTCATCTTTCTTATGTACACTTTGGTATATGTGTGTTAAACTTGGTGTGTGTGTGTGTGTGTGTGTGTGTGTGTGTGTGACAATTTGGTCAGAATAAATATCAAGCACCTGCTGACTCGTGTTTATAAACGAAGAATACAGTTTATATTAAATAATTTTTTATTAAACAAGTGCATATGCACACAAAAACAAACACACACATACGAAATACAAAATACACACAGAAAAATGCACAAAAACATTCACATGCACATATACTACATGCATATATACACATGTACACATGGGGTCATGTCATTGTAAAATAAAAAATTATTTATTAGGCACACTAGGCAATAATGTAGAATTCTAGTACTGTACAATTCTTTGATATAGAGCATATTTTTATAAAGATCGGTATTTGTTTTAAGGAACTTTAAAAATAAATGTTAACCAAATACTGTGCTGTTTTAAATTTTTAGGCAGTTGCCAATTCTGCATGTCTGGGATCTGCATATAGGGCCAAGCACGGGTTGGTGGGTAGCAAGTTCCAAGAGGTAATAAAGAAGCGCGACTTCAAACTTGTCTGCAAACCAAATTCTGATGCCGATAAGGTGTGTTTGTATAATTATAATACAGTGGACCCCCGAGTATCGGCCGTAATCTGTTCCAGGAGCTAGGCCTCAACTCGAACTGGCCAAAAGTCAAACTAATATTTCCCATAAGAAATAATGTAAATACAATTAATCCGTTCCAGACACCCAAAATTGGGCTGAAAAAAGCAACCGAAACACGAGTCGGGCGATACTCAGGGTAGCCAAAACTCGGGGGTCCACTGTAAGTCATTTCCCAAATAGGTACATTTATTACAAAGATTTCATGTAGGGAAGAGCTCATAGTTATGCAAATTATTTTGGGTAGACTTAAACTAGGAGTACCCAGTAATACTGATAAAACATAAAATTATATTGCACATGTACAGTAGGGCCTCACTTATACGGCAGGTTAGGTTCCAGGCTACTGCCTATTTTTTTTTTTTTTTATATATATATAGTTTCAGATATACTGAGAATGTGGTATAAATTACTTGAACACTTAGTTTACAGGCATGTCTCCTCTACCCTTTTTTCTTTAAACAGTTTATCTGACCAATAATGTTTTTATTTATTCTGGCTTATAGCATGTCTCTGTTTGCAATTATATTAGTCTAGAACTGTAGACCACTATAACATTATAACCTAAATCTGGTATAAACCTTGAACAGAGGTAATGTTTTGTGTGTCACAGAAATTAGTTTATCTTACAGGGTAAAGCCATAGCTGGGAACAGATTGATTACCTACAACTTGGTTTATATCTTGGACATATTGTAACTTCCTTTATAAATTATATTTTATTTTATATACAGCCATAAAAATTACTGTTTAAACTTTTATTTTACGTAGGTATATACTCCTTTGGTAGAGCGTTATCTTCATCTAGAGTCATCACTGTTGGCTGCCAAGAGGAACATTCCCTCCGTCTAGCATTGCCACTGTTTACTGTCAAGAAGAATGCTTTCTCATTTCAAGTTGTTATTGTTGGCTGCCAAGAAATTTTCCTCCATCTTTACTCATTACTCTTGGCTGCTAAGAATATATACTCTATGAAGAGGTAATCAGGAACACTGATTATGTTAGGTAAGGATAGTAACACTGCCATGAACTTATTAGCAGTAGCTAAAAATGTTCACATGGCACTCTTTGTTGGCTGGAAACTTAAGGTGCGTTTGATTTAGTGTTTAAAGTCTAACTTTGCCTTAATTACATTAAAATTTATAAAGCTTGCCTTACCTATATCAGAAAAATATTTTTTTCTAGCACTTGCAAAAAATATTATTACATAAGTGATATAAATATATAAAAAAAGTCTACAAAAATAACTAGTCATTCATTTTCATTATATATGTGTATTTAACTTTTTTTTAGAAACCATTGTTATATTTTTATTATATTTTGGAAATAAGTTATACAATATTTGGATTATGTGTGTGTGTTGGATAGGAGTGAATAGAAATGAATGGTTTTTGAGACTTGAGCTGTTGGAGTGTGAGCAGGATAATATTTTGTGAAGGGATTCAGGGAAACCGGTTAGCTGGACTTAAGTCCTGGAGGTGGGAAGTACAATGCCTACACTTTAAAGGAGGGATTTGGGATACAGTGGTACCCCGAGTTTCGAACTTTCTTCATTCCAGAATGCTGTTCAAGTGCTGTTACCGAACGAATTTGTTCCCATAAGGAATAATGTAAATTAGATTAGTCCGTTTCAGACCCCCAAAAATACACTTACAAAAGCACTTACATAATAGGTCGAGTTGGGAGCAGTTCGAAACTCGGGGTTCCACTGTATTTTCTGTTTGGAGTGACATCTAAACTGTCATATCTGAGTGCCTCTGCAAAGACAGTGATTATGTGTGAATGATGGTGAAAGTGTTTCTTTTTTGGGTCACCCTGCCTCGGTGGGAGACTGCCGACACGTTAAAAAAAAAAATTAAATAAAATTTAATTTCCAAAATATTCTACAATATATGGTATGAGAGTTTGAGAGTAAATGAAAGACTTATCTTATTTTAAAATACAGCCTCTCCTCACTTAGCGACGTACTCGTTTAATGATGACTCGGACTTATGATGTCCTCTGACCAGTATGCATACCTACATAATGTATACAGTAGATCGTCATTTAGCACGGTAGTTACGTTCCTGAAAACGTTGTGTTAGATAATTTCGTGTTAAATAATTAAAAAACTTATGGGAAAAATAGGGTTATGTTCCTGGGAGTCCCCAAAACCCTAAACAAGTTTTTTTTAGACCAACAGATCTTGCAAAAATTGAAGGTGAATATGTAATTGTAGTTCATTGTCGTGATATATTACTGCTTAAGACTACAAATGTAATAGAAATAGTACAGTGGTACCTCGGTTAACGATATTTTTTCATTCCAGAATGCTGTTCAAGTGCCATTACCAAACGAATTTATCCCCATAAGGAATAATGTAAAATAGACTAGTCCTTTTAGACCCCCAAAAATACACTTACAAAAGCATTTAAAAAATAAACTTACATAAAAGGGCGAGTTTGGAGACCATCGTTAACCGAGGTACCACTGTATTTCTTATCTTAAATTGTGGTTAATGATGTTTGTGGATGATTGTGGAGAGTGGATATGGATGGTGTGGCCCTACTGGGATGAGGTGGATGGTTGTTGGTTGTCGGCAGAAGTGGATGGTAGAGGTTCTGGTACTAAAGTCGATGGTTGTATTGGAGTGTGCATAAATGCTGTAATAGATCTCTGGGCTCTTTTACCCTGCAGTACATTATACAGCTGACGGTAAGGCATCATCAGCTGGTCTAGACCCAGTTTCAAAGCACTGCTTCTAGATTTGTTATTGTATAATTATACTATTACTATCAATAAATAATATCTACCTATCATAAATTAATAAAAACTGACATATAGGTATTGAAGGGTGGGCAGGGCTAGCAGTCTCTCTCAGCTCAGTTACTCACGGACCACCATGGCGTGTGGAGGTGTGAGCTCACCGCACTAAAATATTGTAATAATAATACTTATTATTACCCTCAATAAGTTACCTACCTATCATATTTATTCCAGAATAATATTAGGTAGTATAACATAAATAACGTAGCAGCATGATAAAGACGCCCAAATTAATAAAATATGACAGATAATGAAGGTTGGAGCGTCAGCCCATAAACAAAGCCATTGTTTATGGGCAAGTGACCATCACCTCACACACCAGCCAGGATACTTCCCCACACAAACCAGCCAGGATACTTCCCCACACAAACCAGCCAGGATACTTCCCCACACAAACCAGCCAGGATACTTCCCCACACAAACCAGCCAGGATACTTCCCCACACAAACCAGCCAGGATACTTCCCCACACAAACCAGCCAGGATACTTCCCCACACAAACCAGCCAGGATACTTCCCCACACAAACCAGCCAGGATACTTCCCCACACAAACCAGCCAAGATACTTCCCCACACAAACCAGCCAGGGTACTTCCCCACACACAAGCTTATTGCTTGGGGAGCATTGAAAATTTGGTTGGGCAAATATTCTGTTAGTGGGATGGTTGGTGAAGGACCTGCGGGCTCAATTTTTTCTCCCTCCCGCAAACCGTGTAATATCATTTTTATGTCGTGTTAGATAATAATGTGCCGCAATTCTTCAATCGTGCAATACCCGTAACGTGCAACATAATCTCGTGCTAAATGACGATCTACTGTATTAGAACTGATTTTCTCTGTTTATTACAATATAACAGTACATTGCTGTTTAAACATTTAAAAATATACCAGAAATGTTATAAATGGTGCAAAGGTGACATTAAAACAATATCAAAGATGGTTGATACAAACCCACTGCAATTATAGTATGCTCCTCACTTAGCGACAAATTTGTTTACCGACGTGGTCTTAGGAACGGAACTCCATTGTTAAGTGAGGAGAGGCTGTATTAATATTTTAATACTAAAGTTGCACGAAGTTTGTACTTTTAACAAAGGTTAATATAATTAAAAGCGTCTTAATCTGCAAGTTTGTAAAGCAGCTTCAACATTTGCATTCTAGTCTCTGACTTCTGTGCTTTCATTTGCAAAATAAAAATATCTGAGCTGTCGTATCTGATCACCTCTGCAAAGACGGTGATTATATGTGAATGATGGTGAAAGTGTTTTTATTTTTTGAGTCACCCTGCCTTGGTGGGAGACAGCCAGTGTGTTGAAAAAATATAAGAATATGCACAGAGACGTTCTTTCAAAATTGTTGACTTAAGAATCAATCTTAAATACAATATTGGGTTTATATAAATTGTTAAAATATTAGTATTTTTAATTTATTAGTTGTTAGTAAGTACTGTACCTCAAGGATGTACCTGCTGTATTGGTGTGAAGGTAGTTGAGACAGCCTTTTATTTTTACTTAAATTTATATAGAAAACAGCAATAAAAAATAGGTTGCAACATGTTATTATTGACTAGTTTCTCAAAGGCTAATTACAGTACTTTACTTCATAATTTAAGTTATTCATTTGCTGTTGCTTGGGGTATTTAAAATTCAGTACTGTACAATCACAAGTGGTGGCTCTCATTCCATTTTCTGTCTATGTAGTTTGGTTAAAAACTGGAGCCAGTCTTGCTGGCTCATCTTCTTTCATTCTTGATGTGTGAGCATCAATCTTCATTGTTAAAATGCTGCTTTGAAAGCAAACTGAGTATGCTAATTGGGCTAGTTTACTGTAATGAGCAGCTATCAGTGTTTACATAAATTGTGTAATGACGTATTTGTAATTGGAATATTATGAATTATAAATCTTAGGAAGTTTTGTTCCTATATCTGGACTTCATAAGATGTCCTGATGATATAGAAGGGTTCTTGATCCAAGGATTTTGAGCTGCCCTTCCCCTCAAATTAAACTTTACCTCCCCTATAGGTTTAGTGCTACCCTTGAATATACAGTAGACCCCCGGTTTTCGTTATTTTTTCGTTCCAGAATGCTGTTCAAGTGCCATTACCAAACAAATTTATTCCCATAAGGAATAATGTAAAGTAGACTAGTCCTTTTAGACCCCCAAAAATACACTTAAAAAAGCATATAAAAAAATACACTTACATAAAAGGGCGATTTTGGTGCAGGACGAACACCGGGGGTCCACTGTATAATAAAAGTGACAAACCAAAGTTAACATTAAATGAAAACTTATTACACAGCAATGCTGTTTAGCCCATATGGGTTTAGTGCTTACTTTTTAATATAAAAATAAAAATGGATGCACCAAGCCCATAGGGGTCTTACAGATTGCTGAGGAATAAGAGGGTGATCAGATTAGGTCCAAGATAAGGGTGGGTAGCTCCAGCTTCTTTTCTTAAAAATGCTTCACTAGAGCTTTGAAAGCTCATTTTTCCCCACTAAAGTGTTTAGTAGTCTCTATTGCATGTCAGTCATCCTTTATTACATCCATGATCCTTTCAAGGACAGAGCATGAAGGACTTTGATCCAAGGATTTGGAGTTACTCTTCCTTTCCTCAGGTCAAACCTGATGATGATTATTTCCAAGCTGCTGTAAAACCTCTATATAGGGGCTTATTGTTCTCATGAATACACATTAATAATGTAATAACAAACTATTATTACATAGCCATGTATAACTGATATGGGTTTAGTGTTTATTTTTTTTATGTATACATTTGTGGGAAGAGCTAAGCCAAAAGGGATCATACAATACCTGGGAATGGAGGCAATCAATTTGATTCAAGAGAGAGAGATTATTATAATCAAATAGAAGCGCTAAACCACAGGGGTAAGAGAGAGAGAGAGAGAGAGGCTGGCTCCATTTCCTTGAACCAAGAATCTTTCACTGGCATCAGTGCACCTTTGAAGGTATTGAGATGAGAAAATAATCAGTGTTTGGTAAGAATATGCTAAATTATCATAACCTGTCATTTTTTCCATCTATAACTCTAAGTGGTGTGAGGGATGAAAGGCTCTTGATACAAGGGTTTGGGGGCTACCTTCCCTTTCAACAGATCAAACCTGACTCCCATTCTCAAGGCACTGTATGACCCCCACAGGTTTAGTTTTCCCATGAATATAATAAATTTTAAGTGCTAAATCTGTAATACTTAATATAATAGAGGTAGAAAATATTTTATATAAATATTTATTGTTAAAAAAAGGGAGTTTCAGTAACTTTTTTTTATCAGTGTCAAGTTACTTATAAGTTTAAGGTGGGCAATATATGGTGTCAAGCCACATAGTTAGAGAGGAATGGGGAAATATTTGCACGAGTGGGTACTTGACTGTAAATATTTACAATTGTGGTGGTGTGATGTAGCCCTGGGTACTGTAGGTAGTGAGGTGTGCCAAGGTTTTTGTAGGCTTTCATATCCAGGGAGTGATTTCAAAATATATTTAAGGGAAAACACTAAACCTGTAGGGGTAATAAAAGGCCTGAGAAATAAAGGCAGTCACATTTAATTTGAAGAGTGGCCCCAGTTCCTTGTATGAAGACCCCTTTATCCTTGACAGGTATTCATGTAATTATATGAAGCAATAGTTTATCATCTAGCTTAACTCCACTCATACTTCTGTTATGTCCAGTATGACAGACGAGTAAATTAGCCGACTTTAGTCACGTGACTCAAAAGCCTATTTTAGTAACCAATTGTACATATTTTAGGTTTAATTTTTTGTTAATTTATATATATTTGCAATGTTAAAATTTAGTAATAGTAGTGACCACAGCTGAGAGGGAAAAGGGTTCTATCCCTAGATGAGTGAAAGTTGGGAACTTTTCCCTTTACCTACCTGTTTCACTTAGCATTGTTACCTGGGTGTTAGTTGCAGCCTTAGGGAGTGGATTACATGACCCCATTTGAAAGTCATGTCATTAGACTGACTTATCGGATTATTTTGTTTGGATTATTTTCATAATCTTGTTTAACTGAGCCTCTCCCTTTTCTCAGTGACATTCCAAATACAGTGGTACCCAGAGTTTCGGCCACCTCCTAACTCAAACAATTATGTAGTGTATTATTGTAAGTGCTTTTGTAAGTGTATTTTTGGCAGTCTGAAACAGACTAATCTAATTTACATTATTCCTTATGGGAACAGATTCGTTCAGTAACAGCACTTGAACAGCCTTCTGGATCGAATTATGGCCGAAACTCGGGGTACCACTGTATAGCAGAGGGGTAAGGCGACCCAAAAGAAACACACACACTTGCTAAAAGCATGCTTACATCACTTCAAATGGCCCTCAGAACTGCAAGATCCTCACTCACTCACTCCTCCAGATGATAGGCACTTTACTTCCCACCACCAGGACTCAAGTCTGGGAAACCAGTTAGCTAGGCTTGGGTCCTGGAAGTAGGAAGTACAGTGCCTGCACTCTGGAGGAGGGGTTCTGAGGGTAATCTGAACTGTGACGTCTGCATGCTTCTGACAAGATTGCAATTGAATAAATGGTGAATGCATTTCTATCTCTGAGTCTCCCTACCTTAGTAGATGACTGATTTAGTTTTTTTTTTTATACTGTTGTGTAAAATATTAATTGATATAAAGAAAATGTTAATATATAATAAAACTAATTTTTCTCAGTGTACATTCCAAAGACTAGGTATCAATTACCTGGATCAGGAGCCTTTCAACATCAAGGCACTTGGTCTTTAATATAATATGGGACTTTCTAATACACTGCATGAATATAAATATAAAAATCCACTAATCATTTTAGGATTATGGTACTCCTAATCCCTTTGAATATTGCTCACATCAGGAACAAACAGTTTCACAATTTGAATATGGCATTTATTTAGTATGTAATTAAATACAACAAAACATTTTAATGTAAAAACAATAAAAATCACCTGGAAATACAGCACACTGAACCAGTGTATAATTTTTATCTCTAATAATACCTTAAGAGTAGATGAAACAAAATAAGCTATTTGGAACAATGACAAAAGCTCTTTCCATATCTATTTTCCAACTGCAAACAATTTAGCAGATGCTACACATTTACTACACTGACAAGGTATTTTTTATAATGGCTAAGAGGATGATATACTAACAAATGCCATGGGCCTTACATAAATAAATGAACTGTACATCATTTTCCAGAGCTGCAACATTAACATGTAGTCATCACCTGTTCTCTGCAACCTTTTGCACAGCACAGTATTTTACACAGAAACATTAAAATAAAAAAAAAATGATTTAAAATTAAAAATTATCCACTTCTGTATCCTTCTTGTTACATGTTAATGGTAGTTGCCTGTACCAATTAGGTCATACTGAAAAAAAAAATAAGCTACATTAATTCATTTAAATATTTAAAAATGTATAACAAATTTCCTTGCATTACAATATTTATCTGTTCCAGATGTATTATACCTCCAAACTATCAAACCCCAAAATACATGGTTTTATGGTAATTAGTTAAGACCCTAGCAGTGCAACTTTTACTGTACCTTGCACACTATCAAATATTACTTGTAGACATTATCTCCCTTTATCTGCTTCTCTTATCCACAACTACAACAGTCTTTCCATCTTTATGATAATTTCTTTGCCTTTTTTCACTAGCTTAGATTTGTCAGCCACTTTTTCTTTTATTTCTTTATGCTTGATAATAGCAGAGATGGTAGATTGTAAAAAGCCGTACTCATGCACTAATTTCTTGTTAATATAAGATAGTGTGATTATAACACAAATGCAATTATGAAGGGTATATAATTCAGAATTAGTGAGAAAATACTCATATCTTCGAAATGAAGAGTAAACAAACAAACTGCAAGTACAAACTCTGCTATTGGCTGAAATGCTACCAGACATATTCAACCCCATTGCTGAGTGGCTGCTAAGCCACCCCTCACAGACCCCACCTCCTATTGGTTCAGAGGCTCTCCAAGAGACAAGTTACCAGTTCACTCGTTGGCTAAGAGCTACCCACACATGCCGACCATAATAATGTGTATGTGTTAATGCTTTAGGGTCGAATCTATGAACTCCTTTGTTAAATACGTAATTATTTCTACAAGTACATGATACAACTATTACAGACCTAGTTGACATCACTGGCATACTACTGTACATAAGAATCCTGGTTATGCAGAGCATTTTGGGCAACTTAGATTAATCTTGTTCCTCAGGATGTAACCCACAACAGTCCTACCATTATATGCAACTCAAACCTAAATTCCTCTATGAGGGTAAATCATAATGCCAGCCCATCGTAACTAAAGGGATTACTGTATAATAACAAGACAGCATTTGATAATGATTTTTTTTTTTCAGGGTGGGAGGAGGATGACGTGTTTAAAAAATAAATGAATAGATATGAGCATTTTTTTAAATTTTCTTTTACCCTACAAAACTCCTCCATGAACCTTCGAAACTTCTTTTCAAATCTACCAAAAGAGCAGTCAGCAAATTACTATGAAAACTCCCAATATCTATCATTCATTATCTATCTTTTAATCCCACATTTCTCCCCAACACCCTAAAGATACTTTATTTCAGCATGATACAGTGTACAGAGGTGAATGACATTTAGGTGTGCATGCAGAAAGCCCCTTCATATGCAGAGCATATTGTCAATGACAAAACAACTGGTTCTAAATATAAATTTAGGAGTTACAATGAATACAAGAGAATTGAATATCCTATTGGTACATGCTATATAGCTTTCAAGTTTAACCGTTTAAAGCATTGGAGGTTATTATGATTAAAGATAGTGAGGATTCTAGCATATTAACACGTGGACACAATGGTGTAATGGTTGTGAGGATTATATACTGTATTAAGAATAAGATTATATTGTTTTCTAAATGTTTGTGACATTGAGAATATGGATACGTATATAGTTTTCACACGTTTAGCTGAAGTTGGGATATGTTAAGGAGAGGTGTTTTTTAACAGTTGTTTTGATGATGATGGCCAAGACAGTGGCTCTGGAGATTTCCAGCATTCACTTCTCTTACAACTCCATCTATAAATATACTGAACAACCACGGTGACATCACACATCCCTGTCTAAGGCCTACTTTTACCGAGAAATAATCTCCCTCTCGCCTACATACTCTAACCTTAGCCTCACTATCCTCATAAAGACTCTTCACCACTTTCAATAAGCTACCTCCTATTCCATACATTTGCAACATCTGCCACAATGCTTCCTTATCCACCCAATCATATGCCTTTTCCAAATCCATAAATGCCACATAAACCTCTTTACACATATCTAAATACTATTTACCTATGTTTCACTACAAACACTTGGTCTACACACCCCCTTCCCTTCCTAGAGCCTCCTTGTTCATCTGCTATCCTGCTCTCCGTCTTACTGTTAATTCTTTCAATAATAACTACCATACACTTTACCAGGTATACTCAACACTTATTCCTCTATAATTTTTACACTCTCTTTTGTCCCCTTTGCCTTTATACAAAGGAACTATGCATGCTCTCTGCCAATCCCTACGTACCTTACCCTTTTCCATACATTTATTAAATAAAAACACTAACCACTCCAAAACTATATCCCCACCTACTTTTAACATTTCTATCTTTATCCCATCAATCCTAGCAGCTTTACCCCTTTTCATTCTACCCACTGCCCCATGCACTTCCCCCACACTCACAACTGGTTCTTCCTCACTCCTATAAGAAGTTATTCTTCCTTGCCCTATACACGAAATTACAGCTTCCCTGTCTTCATCAACATTTAAAAATTCCTCAAAATATTCCCTCCATCTTCCTGATACCTCTAACTCTCCGTTTAATAACTCTCCTCTCCTATTTGTAACTAACAAATCCATTCGTTCCCTAGGCTTTCTCTACTTATTAATCTCACAAACTTTTTCTTATTTTCAACAAAATTTGTTGATAACATCTCACCCACTCTCTCATTTGCTCTCTTTTTACATTGCTTCACCACTCTCTTAACCTCTCTTTCTCTCCATATACTCCTCCCTCCTTGCATCACTTCTACTTTGTAAAAACCTCTCATATGCTAACTTTTTCTCTCTTACTACTCTCTTTACATCATCATTCCACCAATTGCTCTTCTTCCCTCCTGCACCCACTTTCCTGTAACCACAAACTTCTGCTGAACACTAACACTATATTCTTAAACTTACCACATACATCTTCTACTCCACTGCCTATACTCACACTAGCCCATCTGTCCTCCAACAGTTGTTTATATCTTACCCTAACTGCCTCCTCCTAATGTATAAAAGGAAAAACAGAATTCACTTTTTTTATAATCCCAAGTAGGCTCTCAGACTATTAGTGTAGCATCTGGGTTCAAAGACCCACACTTCTGGGTACTCTTATAAACTTAGATGATATATAATAGCTATCCTAGTCGCTGCATTATCGTACGTAATACTACCCATTTGTATACAGTCTCTCAACATCTGGATATGCTGTCTGCTTGCTGCATATATATGATAGATCAATGGTAAGCAATGCTAACAGTTACAGCACTGACTTTGAACATATACATGTACTACAAAGTAATTGGCAGTACAATGATATTCAATTCGCTAAAATGTTAGTGGTTGCTTGCATAACAAAGCTTACAATGTAAAAAATAAAGCATAAATTATAGGGGACACTGAAGGAATAACAATATAAAATTCAGTATACTGTAAACTCTTGTTTTGCTTTTTAGCAGACTCACCTATCAATAAGCGCTTTTCTCAGGGTTGTAGATATAGCAGACTGTGGAGCATCACTGATCTTGAAGATACTTTCAATTACATTGAGCTCTGTTGCTGTTGTATCCATACCACAGAAAGCTGCCCAGTCATTCACGAGCAAACCTGCTGCTAAAGCATTGCTTCCTCTGTTTACTGTGCCAGCCTGTAACACATTATATTTTCAAACCATGTAATTACAAATCACATGATCATACTAATCTGATGCCTTGTAATCCCTCAATCTTTCCCTCCTCTCGCTACACATTTTTTAACATACGTACTGGCCATTTCCCATTACAATATGACCAAAGAAAAATTCACTAGTATTTGCTCTAGCTGTATTGTCAGAGATGTAGACACAGCATGAAAAATATTGTCACTAAACAAAAAGGGAAAATAATCCTACCACTTATGAGAGAGATGATGGGTTCTTAGTCATTCAAACACTTTGGGAAGTGGCATCCCTCCCAGAGAAGAGACCCTTATTTCTAGCCATAAATCATTCAGATCATACCAGCATCTGTCCCAACACTAAAACTTTCTTTAACTGACAGATAAACAGTAAGTTTTAATGACTAATCAACTAAACCCTAAGATTTATTGTCTAATCAAAGTTTTTATTAGGAATCATTAGAAAAATGCAGTAGATTAAATAAAAAATTCCTAGACAAGTAGGTGAGAGGGTCAAGTATAGATAACTAGTACCTCAAAGGTTAAAAGTTTACAGCACTGCCACCTGACAACCCTAGCTAGCTTTGATTACTAAGCACAAGTGATATACTGTACATGAAAACTTACCACAAGGGGAACTTGTAACAGCATTGAGAGTTCATCTTGTTCTTGGGTGGGAGTAGTGGGATGCACAATACCTCCTTGATTTGATAGCACAGCATAGGATCCCACTAGAACATTGTTTGCTACTGTATGACGAAACACTTCCACTTGCAAGACATCATGGATTGTTTCCTCTGTTTCCTGGACAAGGTTCACAGACATTAAATATTCTAACCCATAAGGAAAGATTTCCTGGATAAAAAAAAAAACTAAGGAAGTTTGCATCATTCAGCATTGCATGGTAAAGAGTTAGAGTGGCATAAATATCAAGAATAAGTACAAAGTAAATGGAGAAATTCCAAGTTGACGTTGTGATCAGCCTCAGTTAAGAAGCCACCTCAGTTAAATCAGAAATATCTTGCATCAACAGTGGGATTTTCTGAGGATGGGAGACAAAGTAAGCATGGTAAAGTATTTAAAGAGGCTGAAGCTCTATGATGAACTGGGCAATCAAACTTTTTTCTTTTCTTTGGTTGGGGGGAGGGATGAATGTCACCATGACTTGACTTGTGCAGTGGAGCTGGGCACCTTCCCATGAAATAACCATGGTAAGTCTAGTATGCCAATGTGTACTTGCATAATTACTGTTTTTATACTAACAGCAATGGGCTTCCTGGTCCCAAGAAGACTGACTATACAATGGCTGTTAGGAAAATACAAGTAAAAACAAACATGAAATGTCTCCTCTACTGGAAATTTAAATACAATAGGGTAAGGAATGTATGTGGAATATTCATGCAAAGAGTAATTAGAACCAATAAAATAAATTCATTACATCAATAATTATGACAAATCTCTACCTCAGAAATTTAAAAAATGAAGGAACATACCCTATCTATATCTGGATGAACAAGGGCAACATAATCATTACAGACAACTACATTTCCAAGAGCAGATAATCTTTCCTCTATCCGCTGAACTTTGACTTTATCTGGGAGATGGTCTCGCAGGAGTTGCAATTCTGTATCTGTCGTCGTATTGGGCACCAGAAGACCATGTCGATTGCCTGTAATTTTAGATACACAATGATAATTAAGTAACTAAATAGTACATGTACAGTAGTATGTATATCACAGGTTGTCCCTTTCATTTAATAAGTTTTTGTATATAATGGACAACTACATTTATCAAATACAGTAAAGTATAATATTTCAAACTTTAGAAAACATGTTTAACAAGTTTCAGACTATCGAACAAATATCCTTCTCCAGGCTGAGGGACTGACCACCTCAAAACCACTTCTTTAAGAATGATGGACTGATTACATTGTCTTCACATCTCTTCTGTTTCTACCAACTTTTCTGTACTCGACTGAAGAAGCCTACTGTGTAGGCAAAACATTTCGAAATAAAGGTACCTAACTGTTGCATACGTGTCTTACCTAACAACAAGTACTGCACATACCTGTGACCATTGTTCCTATAATGCGACAACCAGCTATGGACGTAAACACAACAGGAATTGCGTCACTCAACTGCTCCTCAAAGATGCTGAAATAAAAATCATGTTCACTTACTCCTCTAAAGCTATTATAAAATAGCTTTAGATAAAGTGGTGGAGGATAAGATGACATTACAGATGCGTCAAAATAGAGGGTCAACTTACAAACCAAATATGCAATGGCACAGCATAATAAAAAAAAAAAAATAGAAAGACAAGGGAATGCTAGACCATATACAGTGGACCCTCGGTTTTCATTCACCTCAAAACTTGAACAATTATGTAAATGCATTTTTGTAAGAGCTTTTGTAAGTGTATTTTTGGGGTTCTGAAACGACTAATCTAAGTTACATTTTGTCCTTATGAGAACAAATTTGTTCGGTAATGGCACTCAAACAGCATTCTGGAATGAATTTTCAACGAAAACCAAGGGTCCACTGTATATAGGACTAGTGATGAAAAAAGAAATACAGTGGACCCCCGAGTAACGAACACCCCGGAAATCGTACAATTATGTAAGTATAATATTGTAAGTGCTTGTGGAAGTGTATTTTTGGGGGTCTGAAATAGACTAACCTACGTGACATTACTCCTTAAGGGAGTAAATTCGTTCGGTAATGGCACTTGAGCAGGCTTCTGGAATGAAGTTTTTACGTTACTCGGGGGTCCACTGTACATTTGAATCCAAATGAAGACAAGTGATAATGACATTTAAAAAACAACTTCCTGTCTGTTATCACACAAGAATCTTCAAATGAAATTCCAAACTAACAATTATAAATAACCCAATGAAAACAAATTATACATGATCATAATATACTTGAGAACAAATAAGACCCCTGGGCCAACACAAACAGTTTTTAAGGGTTTATAAAGAATGAAGAGATGAACTTAAAAAACCATTAATTAGCTAGTCTCTTCAAGATACAGTGCAACCCTAAAATATTAGAAATGTTTATTTCTAGTCCCACTAATCTCAAACCAGCCCCTCTGTATAAGTAGGAAATTTCCCATACATTGGACTGTCATCGAGGTTAACTTTTTTCCCACTGAAGGTGCTAGTCAATCATACAATGACCATGTGTGACTATTTACCAACTGCAACAGAGATTTCATGTGACTTTCAGACTGATATTGTGGTATGGTTTCTCAGGATTTTAATACTTTATCAGCTAAGATTGTTGGTAATAAGAACTCTGTGAAAAAGGTGCAAACTAATCATTAAGCCCTGATAATGGTTGGTCTACAGTTGAAACAAATTTTGGACCTTCTTGTACCACACTGAAATGCAATTTTAAATATACACAAAACAAAATATTGAGAAGGTAGAAGTACGATATAGTAATTAAAGAAAATGGACAGGAGCAAATATTAAGCAGATCATATGTATTATACTAGAGGAAAGACTACAGTAATTTGAAAGGACTACCATATAAGGAAAATTCTTGAGCAGAAATCATCACTGTAGCTCAGTGGTAGTGTCTCTGGCTCACAATGGAAGGACCAGAGTTGCAAGTGTCTTGCTTATCAACTTGTTTGTATTATATACCATTATTATATTCACAGCTTTTATACTATATCTAGCAATATAACAACCCAACTGCTTCACTGTACTTGTAGAAATATTATTATTATTATTATATTACAGTTTGACTTTACTGAATTACCCTATGTTAATTTACACAAATTATATAAAACGTAAACATTCAAACCTGTGTATTGAACCTGAATAAAAACTTAAGGGAGAAAAAAAAGCTAACCCGCAAGGGTCATCCAGTGTCTGGAAAATATGAGACATTTAGATTTGATACGAGAAAACTGTGGAAGCTTTAATTTCTCGGGAAGGGGGGGGGGGGATCCTTCCCTTCAAGCACCCCAATGGAAATGTCACTTCGTAATTTACGTTATTATGTACGATAATTGTAATCATCTAAATTTGTGTGACTGTATTTATGTGTACCTGTACCTAAATAAACTTACAAACACTTGCACATCCCTAGATGTACAAGGAAAGGTGTGGCCCTGACATGACCGACAATAATAAATTCACCTGTAAAAATTTGCCGAAGCTCCGATGCCAGTAAGGCAGTATGCATTAGTCAGCTTGGCAAATACTCCTATTTCATTAGAGCCTTCGAACTGGCAGCGAATGGCCATGTTGCAGTTGTGAACAGTGGCAGACAGTCAATAAAGCAGACAACAACAGCAGCAACAACACGTGCACTGTCAACAAGATCTCCCTCCCTCTCACCCCCTAAATCATACATTTATCAAAACGCTGAAAACCTTAATATGCATAACTATACTTTATAAATTATTAAAAATATAACTTTATCAAATTTTGTAGCAATGAAATAATTAAACAGTAATTATATTAAAATCTTGTAAAGTTAATATACATGGAAAAAGCTTAAGATAAACTTATTGAAGCTATATGATCATTGAGGCGCCAACTTCAAACTAGACGAGAATATTCAACATTGTGCCATACTGCACAAAACTAGTAGCTATTATTATATTCATGGAAAAGGGGCTAAACCCGCATGGATCATACAACGCCTGGGAAATGAAAGATCCATGGAAAGTGAAACATATTTCCAATTCCTTGAATCAAGACCCTAAGCGGAAATACGTCACTGACTGCTTTGGGTTATATTAGGTACTTAATATATGTTATTATGTAAGATTTTACCAACTAAAACTTACGTAATTGTACTGTGAATATTTACCTAATTAGACTTACATCTTTTTCAGCAGCATGAAGGCAAATTCCCTCCTTGAAGAAGCTACTCTCCGCAATGCACAGCATATTAGGGGCTTTTGGCATGTACATCTCATTAATACCTATGTATCTTGTCTACCCAACCATGTATCACTGTACCATGTCTCAATAAAGTATTATTATTATTATTATTATTATTATTATTATTTTTTTTTTTTATATTTTATTTAAAAAACTTAACATACATGATACATAGAATTGGTATACAAATATGAAACGATTCTGTTTCATAAGACATACTACTTCGTGCAATGATGAAATACACAATGAACTAACAAGAAACTAGTAATACTGCATAAGAATATTGACGACTGTTTTCAAACTTTACTATGCATCCCACCTCACAAAGTATTACAAAACATGGTGGCTGCTATGTTAATTCTCCACCTAATTGCATTTCAGTTGTTTTCAAATATTTTACTCCACATTATAGCTGATACAGAATAACTTAAGCTCAAATAAACTTATTTTTCAACTGAAATCGTGTATTCTTGTGACATATAATTTTTAATTTTTATTTAAAATTTTTACTACAATGTAATACATCAATGAAAAATGCCACACCAATAGATGCCAAAAACCGCAACACTAGATACATGACATCCAATTATTCCCGTGCACCCTATATGACTTACAACCTTATACGTGACATACATAAAAGAGCATAACTTATATATAATGCCAAAATACACTTGAAACAAACCAATACCCTTTGTAACAAGGGTGCATCTTTGTCACATGCAAATATATCTACCAAACACATAAAACTAAAGCAGGCCCTAAACCCTGTACCTTATTCCTTCTCTTATAAGGTAACCCTCCCTCCCACTACATTAACAAACCTGTCAGAACATCATATTAACAAACAACATATATTCATATAGTTAATACGCAACAAGGCGTAACTGATAATGTACTCAGTTACAACATGAACATTTATAAAATCCGGTTGTTCTGAACAAGGTAATATCATACATCATACTAAAATATATCTAACCTAACACACTATACTGATAGTCGTCACCACTCCTCATTCAGTAAACTTTAACTTACAACTGTTTTTACTCGGTACAATTATATGACGTAATATTATCCAACACACAGGTTTTATACAAGTAAACATAACAGTACCCACAATAAAATAACAGTTATAGGAAATACTATACTTTTCACGTATGCGTACACAACGCACAATGTTAATTACAATGTGAAACCCTTTTTATGATCGTTTAACGATACAAAACAGATACATGAGGCTAATATTTTGTATTCCCTACGTCATCATCCAACAGAGAAGCTCCCCATACTCATACTCCAGACCCATGCCTCTCCGACCAAGAAAACCGTCAGGTAAACCCACTCAAACCCCTTACAAAAAGATTAACCCTATAATCAAAACCCTTCCCCCACTTGAAAAGCCACCCCCTGCGTCATTAGTCATCCCAACCCCCTCCATGCACACATACCCTAAACCCCATATCTCCCCACAACCGCTAAAATTACCTTGATAATTAAATTCCCTCTCCCACTATGACCCAACAGACACACTCCCCACCTAGAACTACACCCTAATACACATCCAAAACTCCACGCTCACTGTCATACCTTAACCAGGATGAGCTTACCCTCCTACCACGTCAAGCCCCTTCTAGTCTACAATACATCCCGCAAAACCATGTTCCTATACTCATCAGAAAATGCAGACTCCCATTTACTCCCATACACCACCCGATTCCTGCATTTACTCCTATACATTGTGCCCCCATAGCTCTAATCCTTTCCCCACCCCCTGCTCCCTCAGTCTCCAGGACACACACACGAAATCCACCATTAAATACCATAAACCCCTGCGTTCTCTATCACCCACCCTCGTATATCCATACTCATAGCCCTCAGTACTGAAATACCCCCACCCCCATTTTCCTCAACACCCTGCCTATCCATTCTCTCACCACCCCCAGTTCCTCACAAAAATATATAGCATGCATCACTGTTTCTTGCGACCCACATCTTTACAGCACCCATCTTGAACAATGCCCATCCGACATAACAATGCCTTATCTGCCACCACCCCATGTAGAAACCTATACATTAATTCCCTATCCCCAGCCCTAATCCTCATACCTTTCAAACCCTCCAGATCAATCCCCAATCATACATAGGGTATTCAGCCACCCTCCAATCCCATCCTTCCCCACACGCGACCTCCAAAACACTAGCCTTCACTTCTTGCACCCTCCTCACAATCACCAAATGCCGCAATATATCCCAACACGTCCCCAACGATACACCCCCCCACCATCTGCGCACCTCCCGCTCCACCGCTCCCACAGTAGCCCCCTCAGTGCCTCCCAGCCGCACCATACACCGTTTCACAAACAAACACATCAACCTCCTTTCCACCCAAATAAGCCCCAACCCCCCTAACTCCACTCTCTTCCTAACCACCTCCTTCCTCAACCAGTGTTTACCGAAAGCCCAAATGTACTTAAAACCCTCACCTCCAACCCTCTCACATCTTCCTGCATCAGAGGGTAAACCACTGCCACGTGCCACAGTCTACTGTAGATCAGCACGTTCACCGCTATCACCCTCTGATGCAAGGAAAGATCCCCCGCCCTCCAACTCGTCAACCTATCTAGCGCTAGTTGCACCACCCTCCCAGAGTTCACCCTCCTGGCCTCCATACTGTCACCCATATACATAATACCACAAATTTTCAGACTATCCACAATAATCCACCCATATCTCTCAGCCAATCTACCTCCAATCCATGCCCCTACCTCCAACAAACGCGATTTCGCCCCATTAATTCTCATACCCGTAGCTGCACAAAACACCCTTAGAGCCCCTCAATAATCTTCAATCCTCTTCCATTCTCACCAGCACCGTGGTATCGTCCACGTACCCCACTATATCATTTCCTCCCCTCCCTCCCTGTATCCCACCCACCCCCACATTCTTCACAATCATCCTGTAAAAGGGATCTTGCATGCACGCGAACAATATCTGGGATAATGGACATCCCTGTCGCAAACCCCTATCCATTCGTACCACCCTTCCCAATTTCCCATTCACCTGCACGCGCACAGTAGCCCCGAATACACCGTCTCTACCCACCTAACTACCTCCTCACCAAACCCCTGTTTCCTCATGATTGCATACAGCATCCCTCTCTCCACACTATCATATGCCCCTTCCAGTCCAACGCTAATACTCCTCCCCAGCCCCCTCTATAAATCCCTTGATGCGTTCATGTCCCTCAATCATACACCTACCTGGTATCCTCGTTGTCCTTCCGCTATCACCTTCTGCAATACTCTCTTCAATCTGTTCCCAAAACCTTCACAAAGATTTTATAATCTGCATTCATCATTACCAGAGGTCTATAATTCTGCACCATGTTCCCCTGATTACTCTTCTTAACTAATACTACCACCCCCATGCCCTGCTCCCTCCCCATTCTACACCTACTCTTCATACAATTCATCAAGGCCACCATACATTCCTTCAACACATCCCAATGTACCCTATAAAATTCATTCACCATACCATCCATACCAGGCGCCTTTTCCCTACTCATTCCATTCACCGCCTCCCACACCTCCTCCTCTGTTATTTCTCCCTCCAGACACAACCTGTCCTTGTCCCCCAAAACCCCTACCACACCCTCCTCTACAATCTCACCTTCACTCCTGCCCCCACCCTTGCTCCGCAAATACGCCTCAAACCACTTATCTACATAAACTCCCATCGCCTCAGTCGTCCGTAAACGTTGACCCCTATTGAATCCTTCCAAATCCTCCTCCACATCCAGGTAGTCTATCGTCATAGCCTCTCTGCGCCCCCTACACCTGCCCACAACATACCGCGATGGTCTGTCACCCCATAAAACATCATCCATACCCGCTTTCACTCTGCACGCATCAAACCTCTCATTTTGCAAATCCCTCAGTCTTTCTTTCAAACCTCGAATCTCATCCGTCACCTGCACTCCTCCACGCTCATAACAATCTTGCAACAACCCTCAAGATACTTTTGTAGACCATACCTCCAGCACACCTCCTCTGCCCCAGCTTCTGATAATATTCCCTAATTCCTATTTTCGCACAGCTCTCCCACCATTCCACCAAATCATTATTATCCTCTCCCTTTGCTCCCACAATGACCCCCACCACCTCCTAAAATCATCCGCCCTACCCATGCCACTCAATAATCTACCATTCAGCTTCCAATAACTCTGATACCACCTAATCACCCCTTCCCAACTCACATCTGCCAGAACACCCCTATGATCCGAGAATCCTACATCAAAAGTCTGCACCCTCCCTACAACCACCCTCCCCGTCACATATACCCTATCCAAACGCGCCGCATATCCCTTCCTAACAAAAGTATACTCCACAAAAAAACCCCCTCCCACTACGTCCCTAAAACCTGCACTACTCAATAAATCCTCAACGCCCCAACTCACAACCCGCTCCCTAGGTTCCACATCCCTTTTTCTAATTACACTATTAAAATCCCCTCCCAATATTGCCACGCTCGGCAAACCTCCCAATGCCCCCACCATGTAATCGTTTAAAAAATCAATTTTCACTCTTCGAGAAGCCTCCGCCGGCATATAAACCCCTACGAAACAAACCTTCACCCCCCCCAATCCCAGTCCACCCTTACCACCCTGCCCCCCTCACTCTCCTCCCACGCTCGTAGAACAAAGGGGCTTGACGTGCTAATGACCACTGCCACACCCCCTTTTAATTTCCCTGAAGACCCTGCATACACCTCATATCCCTGCAAACATAATTCACGTCCACATCTATAATTGTGCTCCTGTAGGAACCCCACTTGCACACCATACCATCTCAAAGTTCCCTCTACCCACCGTCGCTTGACCTCTGCCCTCAACCCATTAACATTAATAGTTAGACACTGGAATATAAATGAGTGGGTTTACCTTTCGACCTCTGCATGGACTGTGACATTATCCTTCCTTTACCACCCCCCTTGCCCACACTTTTGCTGCCCATAGCAGCATCCTTACCATCATCTCTTGCCAACTCCCCTCCCCTGTCATTCCCCTTCACTTCCACCAAAGGCTTCTTCGTGACCCTCTGGGCTGGTGTCAAGATATCATCATGATCTTCGACCGTGCCAGATCGCTTCTGCGACCCGCTCCCCACATCCATCATGTCCCCACTATCACTCTGATGCACCTCCACATTGACGCACTCACGCACCAATGCTGCTACCTCAGGACTCTCCTGCCCCGAGTCAATCCCAACTCGTGCCTCCTCCACCAAATCTGCCCCATCCCCAACATGCAACACCTGTAATGGATCATCCATTATTTATTATAATCAAATAGAAGCGCTAAACGATGGATCATCCAGTAATCCCTGAATCACTTCCACCAGAGGCACATCCATGCCTTCCTCTATCACAGGTACTTCCTCAACCTCCTTTTCATTCACCTCTCTCTCCAAAGTAGGCTCTGATGGGTGGCACGGTTCTGCCACACCCTCCACTATTTCACTCCAGCTCCTGGTCCTTTGCTGCTGTCCCTCATCACCAGCCTTCCCCTCATACTTTCCCTGTGGTTCTGTCGGGATCTTGCGTTCAGCGGTTCGTTGAGCACCTCTCCGCAAACAATCCGCTGCTACATGATCAAAATTCCCACATATCCTGCACGTCCTCCTTTGTCCTGCGTAAGTCACGTACACTTGCGTACGAAACTCAGCCATAATGATGTAAGATGGAATGGGCCTCCGTAACGACATCTTTAAGGTGAAAGATCCCTCAGGAAGACCCTCCATGGGTCCCACACTCCACTTTCCTGTCGTTGCCAGATGTACTGTCCCATACTCGCTGAAGACACGTCCCACATCCATTTGATCTGCCTCAAAAGGCACATTCTTTACCTTTACCCATGTGTAGGTGCGCGACACATCCTTTAATCGCACCTGCAATGTCGCATTGACCGTGTAGACGTTGTCCTGATGTCGCTCTACCAATGTCTCATATGCTGCAGCCGTTAACAACTTCACAAAGATCCTGTTCATGCCATTTAGTGCCACTCCATACAGTTCCTCCATATCAATGTTGTATATATCACGAAGAATAGTAGGTATTACTGTAGCCGCCACAGCAGGTTGGATTACTCCTGTAACCATGTCTATGCAGACGGTGTTGATGCGGCGTCTGCCCACCGCCGCCATGACAGTGAAAATAAAGTTGCTCACAGTCTCCACCAGGGGCCAGAGACCAGAGTAGCACACCCTTCTCTCACGAGAGCTGGGTGGCGAATATATATATGTTATTATGTAAGATTTTACCAACTAAAACTTACGTAATTGTACTGTGAATATTTACCTAATTAGACTTACATCTTTTTCAGCAGCATGAAGGCAAATTCCCTCCTTGAAGAAGCTACTCTCCGCAATGCACAGCATATTAGGGGCTTTTGGCATGTACATCTCATTAATACCTATGTATCTTGTCTACCCAACCATGTATCACTGTACCATGTCTCAATAAAGTATTATTATTATTATTATTATTATTATTATTATTATTATTATTATTATTATTATTATATAAAGTTAATCACGTCGATTTAATTTTCAAACTGTTGAATTCTGTGACATGTTTGCTCTCTGTCCTTCTCTCAAAGTCACATGTATGAAGAATTCATGTACAGAACATATGGTGAACTTGTTTAGATGTGCCACTATCCAGAATATTTCTATTTAAACAATAATATATTACAAGGACTCCAATGAAAATAAGTCACTTTATCTGACTTTTTTTAGGTTGTCCTGTGTAATTTACACATATGTTACTATGTATGATAATTTGTGTAACTATAGTTACGTGTACTTGTACCTAAATAAACTTACTAATTAATGCTACGTCGTCTAAATGAAAAGTTTTACGTTTTATTTTACACAATTGTTGTAAGTAGTTTCCTTGTATGATGTGAAAGTCACATCTTTAATACTATTTCTAAGGCTTAAATTAAATTTACTGTACCAATTATATATTCCTTCCTTTCTTGTGCTCCCCTTCATAATTCTGCTCTACCTTCTAGTGTCAACACTCCTTTATCATTCACTAACTCACATTTCTGGAGGGTTTCTTTTAATATAATACATTTTGGAATTATTCTGACCCAAAAGCAGTCATTTATTCGAAATCCAAAAAATAATGCTTCTGCTAGACCTAGAGGGGACAAAATAACAACAATAGGTTAATTAAAGATTGGCAGAGCATAGTTCATTTGTGTGAGAAAAACAGTGTCAAGAGAGAGTGAATAAGTATACTGGGCAAAGTGTATGATAGAATTATTATTGAAACAAGGATGATGGTTATGATTCAGGAAGCCTGGGTGATGTGTACACTGTTTATATTGAAGCATATAAGTCAACAATACTTAGATAAAGGTAAAGAACTGTTTGTCGCACTTATGAATTAAAAGAAGGCATGTGATACCTACCTGGGCAGCAATGTGGCAGGTGGTGTAAATGTTTGAAATAGGCACCAGGTTACTAAAACATTCAAATTCATTTTTTTATTTATCTTATGCTGCACAAAAATAATGTAGTTTACATGTAATAATATATTGTTAGGCACAAAAGAAAGGCACTACTATGCAAGTTCATTTAGGGCAAAATAATAACAATAACTAAAGAAGTTTTAATTAATGAGTGAGGCCCGGGTTAGGAGTATGAAGGAAAGAAAAAGTTTTCCAGAGAAAACAAGTCTTACACAGGAATGTGTGATGTCAACGTGGTTAACATAGTTATAGATGGGCTTACAAAAGAAGTGAATGCTAGGGTGTTGGGAAGAGGCGTGGGATTAAATGAATGAATCTAATATGAAAGTTGGGAACTGTCATAATTTCTCTGTGATGATGGCATGGTTTTTGTCCGGAGACTGAAGATAAGTTGCAAAGGTTGGTGGACAAATTTGGGAGGGTATGAAAAAGAAGGGAATTGAAAGGGAATAGATAAAAAGAGTAAGGTGATGAGAACAAAAAAAATAAACTTAGGCAATGAAATATTGTATATCAAATTGGAGGGAGAGAATATGGAAGAAGAGAACGTATTTAGACATCTGAGATTGGAATGGACGAGGGAAAAAGGTAGATGAAGTGTCGAGGTATCTGTGGAAAGAAAGGTTTATCAATGGAGGCAAAGAAGAAAATGTACCAGGATATAGTGGAACCAACACTTGTATACGTGTGTAAGACAAGGGCTCCAAACATTGTAGCGAGGAAGAAGCTAGAGGCAGTGATGTCAAGTTTGAGAGTAGTGTGTGGTGTACTCACCTATTTGTGGTTGCAGGGTCGATTCATAGCTATAGCTCCTGGCCCCGTCTCTTCACTGATTGCTACTAGGTCCTCTCTCTCTCTATGTATGGTTCCTGCCTCCACTACGTCACTTTCTAGGCTATTCCACTTCCTGACAACTCTATGACTGAAGAAATACTTCCTAACATCCCTTTGACTCATAGGAGTCTTCAACTTAGGTGTGAGCATTATGCAGAGAATTAAGAGCGTTGAAATTAGATGTGGGGTTATGCCAGGTATAATTTGGAGGGCTGAGGAGAGAGAGTTGTTAAGGTAGTGTTGGCATTTAGAGAGGACGGAGCAGAACAAGATTATCAAGAGGGTGTATAAATCTGGGGTGAAAGGAAGGAGTAGGGGTAGTCTGAGAAAGAGCTGATATGTCTGTCTTATTTCCAGTGGAGTCCATTTAACCGTCTTCCTAGTCGTTTACCACCTAGGTACCTACTTACTGGGACGAAACTCAGTCCCTCAGTATGAGTTTTGGCAAACACAACCAAACACTACACTCTCCAGTCTGTATAGTTATTTTCATTGGAATTAATGTCTCATTTTATGTTCTATTGCTCTTCAGTTTCAACTTACCCGAAATGCTTGAAACCAGTCAGGAGGACTCGAGTCCTGGCAGTAAAACCTATAGTGCCTGATTTTTTAGTTTTTTAGCTAACACACATGTATATGTAAATGTCATATGGACTACACTTGCTCTTCATGGTACTCTGCCTTGACAAAAAAATGAAAGATAAACTGCAAATCACCCAGAACAAAATGGTAAGATTAATCCTGGACCTGGGTCCAAAAGAACATGTAGGCCAGGATGAATTACAACAATTGGATATGCTGAATATTGAAGACAGAGTAAAACAACTTAAGTTAAATCAAGTTTATAAAATTTCTCACAGTGTCCAGAATATCTTGCTGCCAATTTTGTCAAGGCTGGGAACCAAAGCAGTCATAGTACTAGGGGGAGAGAGCACAACTTTGTAGTACCCACAGTCAGTGGCCAGGCTTCAAACACCTTTTATTGTACAGCAATAAAGGAATGGAACAGACTGCCTGCACATGTTAAAGCCAGTCATAGCATGAGCCAGTTCAAGAAGAGAACCAAAAGGTACCTAATGAATGCAGCGACAGAAAGGGAGGAGAATGATTTTTTATTTTTTTTAGCTAACACATGTAAATGTAAATAACTCTTTTTACCTTATTCCTAGTATACATATATCCTTTATAATATAATAACATATATATCCTACAATGTATAATATTAAGGTATAAAAAGGACCCCAATGGAAATAAGTCACTCTGTCTGACTTTTTGGGTTATCCTGGGTTCGCTACACATATGCTGCTATGTATGATAATCTATGTAACTGTATTTGTGTATACCTACTATCAAATGCCATTCAGTCTTGTAAAACTATGCACTGAATCTTGTGGATATAAAAGCTGTGTGTTTTGTTTGACACTAGTCAGTCTTATGTAAAAAAACATAATTTTTAAAGGGGGTGGAACGGTAAGCCAGCGGAAGGCTACAGTCAGATGACTAAAAGCTCCAGCTGCTCTCGTCAGGAAAACACTTATGGATGTTTCCATAAGACACCTGATGTCCCTGTCCCTGTTCACCCATCAGTTTAAAATGGGTACCTGGGTGTTAGTGGACTGGTGTGGGTCGCATCCTGGGACAAAACTGACCTAATTTGCCCGAAATGCTCAGCATAACAAGGGGCTTTCTATATAGTAGTATGTCATTGATGTCAGCTATGGTCTGTATACCTTGTACATGTACTTGTAGTAAATAATTATATTATATTTTTTTAATAAACCTTACCTAATGTAACCTTACAACCTTGAAACCAGTCAGGAGGACTCGAGTCCTGGCAGTAAAAACTATAGTGCCTACACTCTTAACGGGTTGGGATGCTGCAGCTCTGAGAGTCATTTGAACCATGATGCAAGACAGATAGTGAATTAACTAGTAAATTTGTTTCCTTTTGTGTCATACGACTACAGGTATAATGTTGCGTCACTATAATATACATTGTTGCATCACTGTATGTAGGTAAATGAATAGTGCTGGATCAATGAGGTGCGATATATAATATGTATATGTATATATATAAATAAGCTGGAGTATACCTGGATCAAGGATCGTAATGGAACTGTCACATTATTTAGCAGAACTTGGCTCTTGTCTGACTTTTTTGGGTTATCCTGGGTTCTCTACACATATGCTGCTATGTATGATAATATAATAATAATAATAATAATAATAATAATAATAATAACAATAATAATAATAATTTTTATTTCTATGCATGTTACAAGTGTACAATGTTATTGGTAGTTACAATTATAAAACAATTATAAAACTGTAATGCAAGGAGAGCCACTGGCATGCCATGGCATTAGGGGCAGTTAATCTATGTAACTGTATTTGTGTATACCTGAATAAACTTACTTACTAAGGAAGGAAGGCTCCTTCATGATGGTTAAGTGGCTTTTTTTCTCTTTCCTTGGATCAAACCTGATTTTCTGAAATTCTAAACCTGCGGGTTTAGAGCTTCCCACGAATATAATAATGAGTTATCCTACGTTAAATATTACAATACTGTACTTTTGACCTTTGTTGTTGTTGTTGTTATCCTTGAGGGTAATTAACACACGTTACTATGTATGATAACTATTCACTCAAATTTGTGTATTTACGTGTGACTGTACCTTGATAAACTTAAACACCTAGACGGTAAAGAAACTTACTTTCCAGGCTGACAAACTTATAATAAAACTATTTATGGAGAGCGCTGAACTCGAAAGTAAATAAGTTTATTTAGACACAGATACACATTAGTACAATTATCATATATTGTGTAAATTACCTAGGATAACCCCCAAGAAAACTCAGACAATGACTTATTTCCATTGGGGTCCTTGGCTTATTTCCAGTGGTGTAATTTGATACCAAGGGGAGAGCAGCTCCAAATCCTTGGATCAAAAGGCCTTGAATAGGATGAAGGTATATGTTTAAAGGGTAGGTGGAAGTGGCAGCAGCAGTGGTAGTGTTGCAGCAGCAGTGGTGGTGTTACAGCAGCAGCAGCAGCAGTGGTGGTGTTACAGCAGCAGCAGTGGTGGTGTTACAGCAAGCAGCAGCAGCAGTGGTGGTGGTGTAGCAGCAGCAGCAGCAGCAGTGGTGGTGTTGCAGCAGCAGCAGCAGCAGCAGTGGTGGTGGTGTGCAGCAGCAGCAGCAGTGGTGGTGTTGCAGGAACAGCAGTGGTGGTGTTGCAGCAAAAGCAGTGGTGGTATTGCAGCAGCAGCAGTGGTGGTGTTGCAGCAACATCAGTGGTGGTGTTGCAGCAGCGGTAGTGTTGCAGCAGCAGCAGTGGTGGTGTTGTAGCAGCAGCAGTGGTGGTGTTGCAGCAGTGGTAGTGTTGCAACAACAGCAGTGGTAGTGTTGCAGCAGCTGTGCAATATGGCTGTGTACCTCTGCTGCTTCCGTCAGCTGTGTGGCACAGCACCCAGCCCCAGCCTACCCCCCAGGACAACACCCACTGTAATACTCGACACTGGCTACATGGGTAAGTATATATCACAGCAGGAAGGAAACCCATACCCCACAGTGTCTTGCTGACACGGTACCGTGCAACACTGTGTACTGTTGTCACGGTTGTTGCAATAGTGAGTTGTTGTCAGGGTTGTTGCAATAGTGAGTTGTTGTTGTCAGGGTTGTTGCAATAGTGAGTGTTGTTGTTGTCAGGGTTGTTGCAATAGTGAGTTGTTGTTGTCAGGGTTGTTGCAATAGTGAGTTGTTGTTTTCAGGGTTGTTGCAATAGTGAGTTGTTGTTGCAATAGTGAGTTGTTGTTGCAATAGTGAGTGTTGTTGTTGTCAGGGTTGTTGTAATACTGAGTGTTGTCACACTTGTTGTAATACTGAGTGTTGTCACACTTGTTGCAATAGTGAGTGTTGTTGTTGTCAGGGTTGTTGCAATAGTGAGTTGTTGTTGCAATAGTGAGTGTTGTTGTTGTCAGGGTTGTTGTAATACTGAGTGTTGTCACACTTGTTGTAATACTGAGTGTTGTCACACTTGTTGCAATAGTGAGTGTTGTTGTTGTCAGGGTTGTTGCAATAGTGAGTTGTTGTTGCAATAGTGAGTGTTGTTGTTGTCAGGGTTGTTGTAATACTGAGTGTTGTCACACTTGTTGTAATACTGAGTGTTGTCACACTTGTTGTAATACTGAGTGTTGTCACACTTGTTGCAATAGTGAGTGTTGTTGTTGTCAGGGTTGTTGCAATAGTGAGTGTTGTTGTTGTCAGGGTTGTTGCAATAGTGAGTGTTGTTGTTGTCAGGGTTGTTGCAATAGTGAGTGTTGTTGTTGTCAGGGTTGTTGTAATACTGAGTGTTGTCACACTTGTTGCAATAGTGAGTGTTGTTGTTGTCGTCAGGGTTCTTGCAATAGTGAGTGTTGTTGCAATAGTGTTGTTGTCACAGTTGTTGCAATAGTGAGTGGTGTTGTTGTCAGGGTTGTTGTAATAGTGAGAGTTGTTGTCAGGGTTGTTGCAATAGTGAGTTGTTGTTGTCAGGGTTATTGCAATAGTGAGTTGTTGTCAGGGTTGTTGCAATAGTGTTGTTGTCAGGGTTGTGGGTGGTGGGAGTTTACCTAGTGGTTTGTCTCATCATGGGTAGAGGGCGGTGATAGTCTGCCAATGTGACCATTAAATAAATAAATTTTATATCCGGAAAGAATGTATACAGTTGTTACAAAATTAGGTTTCTGGCTTGGTTGGTAGCATCCTCGGTCCACACACTGAGAGACCGGGATCGCTTCCCAGCGTGGGTGAAACATTGGGCATGTGTTCTTACACCTGCTGTCCCTGTTGAGCTAGCAGTCAGTACATACCTCTGTATTAGCCGACTGTTGTGGGTCGCATCCTGGGGAACAAGATTAGACCCCAATGGAAATAAGACAGGCAGAGTCCCCAATGACATACTAATTTTATTCGGTTATCCTGGATGGCTAACCTTCCAGGTTAAAAATATGAACAAATTCTTATCTCTTTTTACTTTAGAGTATTCCCCTGGTTATACAAAACATTTCAGGCAGAATAAATGATAGTATATAGATGAAATTTAATTACAGTGGACTCCCGAATTTCGTACTGCTCCCAACTCGAACAATTATGTAAGTGTATTTTTGTAAGTGCTTTTGTAAGTGTATTTTTGGGGGTCTGAAAAGGACTAATCTAATTTAAATTTGTTCTTATGGGAACAAATTCGTTCGGTAACGGCCCTCGAACAGCCTTCTGGAAAGAATTATTGACGAAATCCGGGGGTCCACTGTATTTCAATACTAGTTAAAGATAATCGAGTTGTCTGACTTTTTTGGGTTATCCTAAGTATTTTACACTATGTATGATAATTGTACTAATGTGTGCCTAAATAAACTTACTAACTAATAATTTTTTAGTAGTAATATGGCAAATAATTTCAAGTCGTTTGTTCTCTCAAATGCCTTAGCATCTAAGACACAAGTCCACTAGAGAACAACTTTTGATGTACCTAAGTCACAAGAATTGTCAGTCATTGCCAAGTTCCTGAATTCTTGGAGAAGGAATATTGCAGGCATGAACTGTCAATCCACTTTCATGAATAATTTAGGAGTGTTTGACTACTTACTGTATGTTTTAGTTATTAGTTCGTCTAAACTTACTATTTGACATTGTTAGATTTTATATTTTGCCACCGAAGTGGCTAGTTTATTGTGCACCCCATATCCATCCTGTGGACGGTAGCGCAAGAGCATATGGATACACAAAAGGCCTAGGAACTAGGCCCCAAAAGGGTTAACAATTGTACATTTAGATTTATATCTACAGTTTACTTATCTGTTACAAGCAAATTTAGGAAATTTGCTTGTATAATTTGCTTAGTATAACTGGTATCTTATTTTCATTAATAAGATATCTTGACATGTCACATAGGTTATTATACTGTCTATCTCTGTATTCCTCAATAAGTGGACAATTAAGCACATAGTGTTCAAGACAGTGACCATATGCCTGATCACATAATTTGCATTTAGTTTGATCATCATCTGTGTCTCCCAAACTGTCAGAAGTACTTGTAGCCAAGCCTAAGCCTGGCCACTACAACATCAGTCAGTCTGTTCACATTGCAAGTTGCTCCATAAACATGCTTATCTATGTTCATGTTATCATATCTACTCAGGCTTCTAATTGCATTCCTATAGCAATCATTTTCATTATTTACTTCTCTCCTAATATTATTCCTAATGCTAGACACAGATATACCAAAGTTATATTCTACATTCTCTTTCTGGGTGCTCTTCTTGCCTAACATATCAACTTTTTCATGAAGGAGTAATCCAATGTGTGATGGGATCCATAGCAATTGTACATTAATTCCTTTGTCCTGGATTTTTGAGTATCTATACCTGGCTTCTCCAATGAGCATGCTGTTAGTCATTTTATGAGTCAAGAGCCTTCAGTGATGACATAGAATCAGTAATGATGATAGAGTCAAGCTCATTGTCATAAGTTAGCTTTAGTGCCATTAGGATTGCAAACAATTCAGTTTGCAGTGTAGACGCCCAGTTGTTAATTCTTATGCCTAGTTCAACAAATTTATTATTGTTCTTAACTAGGGAGGTGGCAACCAGAGCAGATGCATCCCTGCCAGAAGACTCCTGTTTAGATCCATTAGTGTATATAACTTGTGATAACTTATTACTACCAGCTAGGCGAGAAATTTCTTCTTGAGCAGTTGCTTTAACAAGTGATTTAATGAAGGGATTACTAGCAATGAGCTTCTTGGGAGGGGCTTGCAGGTATGTGATATTAAATGAACACATCTTCCATGGAGGGGTGAAATGCTCTTGTTGCCTACAGTGATACAATTCATGCAGGTTGTAAAACTTAATGTAATTGCATGTTTTCACAATCCATTTAGATCTGTGAGTATATTTACTTCTAGACATTTAGTAAGATTCATTGTGACAGTGTCTGGTTCATTTCTTAACATTCTAATACCAAGTACAGTGTTAATCTCAACAATCCTATCACTGATACTAGAAATACAAAGCTCCTTCCTCATATTAAGAACCTTCGTAGATTTGGGACAGCCAAGAATAATTCTGAGAGCTTCATTTTGCATTAACTCCAAGGGTTGGAGAGAACTTTCTCTAGCTAATATCAACATGGGAGCAGCATAATCAATTAAGGACCTAACATAGGCTATGTACATCATTCTCACGATTCTCATATTAGCACCATAGTTGGGGTTGTAGCCAGCAACAGCTTTAAGAGCATTTAGCCTATCTTTGCATTTTTTATTTAGTTGTTGTATAGTGGATTTGTTAAAGGGTACATCTAGAATAACCCAATAAAGCTGTCTGGCTTATTTCCACTGGGCTGTTTGATCCTTCTCCCTATGATGTGATCCACATAATTGCCTACAAGCCCGGGTTCCTACTTTTTTCTAGGTGAAAAGAGGCAACAGGTATAGGAAACGTATTCAAGATTTTCCCTTGTGCTGGGATAGAACCCAGATCCTTCAGATGTGACCTGAAGATGCTACCAATGCTTGCCACTTCTGCAGTAAGGTAGTGGATAATTGTTTTATAAACTATTAGCAAACTGGTATGCTTCATGTCACTTCACCTAATGCAACCTACCTCTTTAAGACCTAACACATTGTGTGTATAATTATATTTTCTAAAAAAAATATTTACAGCTTGCAAGTGAAAAGGCCACAGGGTGGCAAAAAATTGTAATTCATTCGAACAAGTTTCTGACCATCAATGAGAATAATCACATTTTAAAGCCATTATTAGAAGCATGTGAAAAACAGACAACTAGCATTCTAAGTACAATATGCAAAAAGTCTGTCTGTAGATATTTTAGGCTTGCTTCATCTGGCTCATTTCTTGTCACCTTAGCATAAGAGTATATCAATATACTTATAGTAGTATCTCTAAATCATTCAAGTTTCTTTGAATTATACAGTACACTCACACACTGAGGCCCGGGGATCAATCCCCCAGTATGGCTGTAAAACATTTGGACATGTTTCCATAAGACACCTGCTGTCCCTGTTCACCCATCAGTAAAATGGGTAACTGGGTGTTAGTAAACCATACCACGGGTGGGGCTTAAACTTGCAGTTAGAGAGTTGTAAAACTACAGACCGACGCGTTAGCTACTGGTCTGGAGTTTTAAGACTAACCGCGAGTACAAGCCCCACCCATGGTATGGTTTGTTTGAAATCGTGTCATTACGATCTCATGAGTCTGAGTGTTAGTAGACTGGTGTAGGTCACATCCTGGGACAAAATTTACCTAGTTTGCCTGAAATGCTCTGCATAACAAGGGGCTTTCTATATACAGTGGTACCTCTACTTACGAGCAGCTCCCAACTCGAACAATTATGTAAGTGTATTTTTGTAGGTGCTTTTGTAAGTGTAATTTTGGGGGTCTGAAATGGATTAATCTAATTTTCATTATTTCTTATGAGAAAAAATTCCTTCGGTATTGGCACTTGAATAGCTGTCTCGAACGAATTAAGCTCGTAAGTAGAGATACCACTGTAGTGTATGTCACTGGTATCAGCTAGGCCTGTATACCTTGTACATGTACTTGTAGAAATAAAGATACAGTGGTACCCTGAGTTTTGTACTGCTCCCAACTCGAACAATTATGTAAGTGTATTATTGTAAGTGCTTTTGTAAGTCTATTTTTGGGGGTCTGAAACGGACTAATCTAATTTACATTATTCCTTATGGGAACAAATTCGTTGAGTAACGGCACTTGTACTTTATTCTGGAACGAATAAAGTACAAAACTCGGGGTACCACTGTATTATTATTATGATTGTGAGGCCTTATAATCCTATTTCATTTCAGGTCATGAAGTAGTAATTGTGAAAAATGGAATACGAATTTGTGGTAGTGGTGGTGCACTTGGTAACATACCAATTCTACAAAACAAAGCCTATTTTGAGGTTAAACTACAGCAGTCGGGTTAGTGGTTTTTCTTTTTTTTTTTTATTTAGTAGTAGGCATTATGTGAAATTGTTGCAAAGAATCTTACTTTTAAAGAAATAGAAAGGATTCACTTATAGAAAGACCTGCATGCATTTTTTACTGCTAGAAAGGCAGAACTTACTATAGTATTTATCTCTCAGTAAATGAGTATTTTGTGCAAATAGAGATGGTTGCTTGGGCAGATGGTTGATAGGATAAGTAATATTGTTTATATCTTACTTTTGTTACAATATTTGCAGGTATATGGGGTGTGGGGATTGCAATGCGCAACACCAACTTAAACAAAGTTCCCTTGGGAGAAGATGCTCATTCATGGGTTTTATGTTCAGATGGTACTATACGACACAATGCGGAGGAAAAGTACAAAATTGTTGACATCCCTCAGGAAGGGGATATTTTGGTAAGAAATCATAAAGAATTGCATTGTAACATACTACTGTATTACATAAATTTCCCTCCCCCTTCCCCCATCCCTCGAAACTAGGTCACCTTTCTGTAGCTGGAGGTTTTCCTTAGGAGCCTGGTTTCCTTTGCGTGATCCAGGACTAAGAAATCATTATTTCTTTTTGGCTTAAATTATGTGGATATTTTCTGTTTTGTCAAAATTTGCTTCTAGAATAGGAAAAGAAATCATTATCTGTATCAAACTTATCATTGACATAATTGCATTAGCTGTCACACTACCTCAGGAAAATTTTTATTAGAGGTTCTACAGGGTTGCCTGTGGATCCATGAGTGGCAACCAGTAGTGTGAAGCTCCAGTTGTTTTCTATTTTACCCTCAACCATAATTGCACAATTGTAAGAAAATATATACAGTGGACCCCCGGTGTTCGTGATGCTCCAAACTCGAACAATTATGTAGGTGTATTTTTGTAAGTGCTTTTGTAAGTGTTTTTTTGGGGGTCTAAAAGGACTAATCTAATTTACATTTGTTCTTATGGTAACAAATTCCTTTGGTAACGGCACTTGAACAGCATTCTGGAATGAAAAAATCACGAAAACCGGGGGTTCACTGTACTACTTTAAACAAGAATAACTGATGTGGAATTACACCACAAGGCTATTGAGAATAATAGCTAATAACTTTATTTACATTATCACAGAAGGACCCCACTTACAGCAGATGGACTGCTGTATCGTCGATGAGGTTCCCCTTGTGGAAAAATACACAATTATTGTACAATATTTCAGAAAAAATATAGTGAATGTTTTTTAATTTAATAAAAACATTATTAATTAGTGAATTTTAGTTATTTGAAAATTTTCTGAACGAAAATAAGCTTGTAGAAAAAAAAAACAGAAAATAATTGCATCTTAAATTTTCAGGGTGTTAGCTATGATCATGTTGAGCTAAACTTCTACATTAATGGCAAGCCCACAAATACACCGGTCACAAGTTTCAAGGGTACCGTGTATCCTGCCTTATATGGTTAGTAGCTTGTTTTTTTCCTGTCTTGTTTCCAAACAAGGAAACATTGAAGCCTTCATTAATTGAATGTAAGTTTTTATAATAGGGGAAACTGGGTGGCTGTAATGTCTTTTGCAGTGGACAGAGATGAGACAGTTTTGCCATGATCATAGACAGTTCTGTAACCAACTGACTTCATTGATTTCAAAGTGGTTGACCCAGCAGATTTTGTCTCACATTTTTGAAGTCCACTAAACTGAGTTTTTTTTTTTTTTTTTTTGACACGATATTTTTTATTTTGGGAAAGTGACATTGCACAGCATTTTAGCTAGAACTAATAATTAATAATTGCACAACATTTTGGGTAGACTAATAGTTATGCTACTAATAATACTATGGGTGTTGTATATCACTGGGTATGTATAGTATGTAGTGATAATTGAAGTGGTCTTCAATTTGTAAATAGAGATTAAAGGCTGAATCCACAATCTCCACTTGACAGCAGTGGTATGGTATTCATTGCACTACAATCATCCAGGCTCCTACATTGCAGTTTTTCCCTCAGTGATTGCACTGTGTAGTATGTACATACAGTCATACCTCGGTTAACGATATTAATCCGTCAGAGAGGGCGTATCTGTAACCGAATCAATCGTTATCCGAATCAATTTTCCCCATAAGAAATAATGGAAATAAAATTAATCCGTTCCAGACTTCCAAAAGTAGTAAAATAAAATATTTTTTAGAACTTTTTGACATTAAATAATACACAATTTAATGAACATTAAAGAAATACATGTAAATATAGTACAATAACATGTCACTTACATTTATTGAAGAGTTGTTGATGTGTGGAGGACGGGAGGAGGGGAAAGGATGGAGTATAGTACTATGCTAGTGTTTGGAAGGGGAATCCCCTTCCATTAACACTGCAGGTGGCAAGTTCTTTTCTGGGGTTACTGGCCTTTTTCTTTGAATGCTACACTCCCTGCATGAATGCTATGCTCCCTGCATGAATGCTACACTCCCTGCATCCCTGCTTCACTCCCTGCATGAATGCTACACTCCCTGCATGAATGCTACACTCCCTGCATCCCTGCTACACTCCCTGCATGCCTGCTACACTCCCTGCATGCCTGCTACACTCCCTGCATGCCTGCTACACTCCCTGCATGCCTGCTACACTCCCTGCATCCCTGCTTCACTCCCTGCATGAATGCTACACTCCCTGCATGAATGCTACACTCCCTGCATGAATGCTACACTCCCTGCATGAATGCTACAACTCCCTGCATGAATGCTTCACTCCCTGCTACACTCTTTATCACAGGCTTGGCACTAGGAGCTTTCTTGGGGCCCATGGTGGCTTATTTAGCAGTTGCAAGTACTAAAAACAGTGGAATAATGACAATATACTGGTATGAATGTGTGGGTGAAGTGGGTGGTGGTCGCTCTCGCTTGTAAACAATAGCACACTGATGCTCCCTGGAGTGCCCGCACAGCTGGGCGCCACGCGGATGCGTCTGGGACGAATATCGTAAACCGAAGCAATCATCGTAAACCGAGTCAATATTTTGACGTAAAAATGTATCGCTAACCGAATTTATCGTTATCCGACGCCATCGTTAACCGAGGTATGACTGTACTTTGATTTTTTTTTAACACGTTGGCTGTTTTCCACTGAGGCAGGGCGACCCAAAAAGAAAGAAAAACTTTCATCATCATTCAACACTTTCACCATCACTCATACATAATCACTGTCTTTGCAGAGGCACTCAGATTCGACAGTTTAGACATCCCTCCAAACTGCCAATATTCTAAACCCCTCCTTTGAATTATGTTTCCATAATCAGTTCACGTGTTAACCAGTCCACACTGTATGTGAAAAATGTGTTGATTTTTAACCTTCTGACCTTTGCCTGGCACCATCCTGCTAACATGTTCCCACCCATTTATGAAACTTGCTTATTGACAATTAACTATAATGTCTCCCTTTCCCTACCCCCACACATACATTCATAAACGGCATAAGGGTTAGATGTTTATTAACCAATGTAATGTAACAAGTGAGGGTAGGTTGTGGTTATATACTATGTACAGTGGTACCTCGACTTACGATATTTTTTCATTCCAGAATGCTGTTCAAGTGTCATTACCAAACGAATTTATCTCCTTAAGAAATGTTGTAAAATAGACTAGTCCTTTTAGACCCCCAAAATTACACTTACAAAAGCATTTAAAAAAATAAACTTACATACAAGGGTGAGTTTGGGGACCATCGTAAGTCGAGGTACCACTGTACTTGGAAAATTGCATTAGACTTGCAGAATATTTTACACACACACATTTTTTTTTAAGACTACCTTATGTTGTATTGAATAGATAGTGTTTTGTGACTGTCTAAAAGAAGTAATTGAAGACCACCTTTAAAGGACCAGCATTGTAATTAATGTCTGTAAAATAATTGATTTTCTTTTTTCTTATTTCAGTTGATGATGGTGCTATAATGGATGTCATATTTGAAAACTTCAACCATGGTCCACCTCCTGGCTATGATTCTATTATGGTAGAGAAATCTTTGTTGGAAAATGACTAGTAGAAATTGCTACTGTAATTTCCTCGTGCATCTCCACTCTATAAATTCCCTGTGAATGTAATATCTGATGTGTCCTTCCTTTATAAACCAATTATAGATGATCATCAGTTTTGTCATAAATGATTATTGTAGATATATGTACCATTATCATACTTCTTCTTTCAACAAATCGGCCGCTTCCCACCAAGGCGGGATGGCCCAAAGAGAAAAACAAAAGTTTCTCTTTTTAACTTTAGTAATGTATACAGGAGAAGGGGTTCCATTATCATACATTATTATCAATTCCATAAGAATATTAAAATGTTGATCTGGATAATCTGAATATAGAGCCTACTTAAATGTTTAGTTGTCGATTATGATTATACAATTAATTATACACACAGAATAATATGTACATTAACAATACAGTATACTGTAATTTTTTGCATGAAAGGGGTAAATCTTTTTGATTTTTTCAACAAGTCAGCCGTCTCCCACCGAGACAGGTGGGTAGACAGCAACCATTCGGAGAGGTACTACTGTCCTACCAAGTGAGTGTAAAAAGGAAGCCTGTATTTGTTTTACATGATGGTAGGATTGCTGGTGTCTTTTTTTTTTTCTGTCATAAACATGCAAGATTTCAGGTATATCTTGCCACTTCTACTTACACTTAGGTCACACTACACATACATGTACACATTTATGTTTACACACTCATCTGAGTTTTTTCTTTGATTTTATCTTAACAGTTCTTGTTCTTATTGCTTTTCCTTTCATATCCATGGGGAAGTGGAATAAGAATCTTTCCTCCGTAAGTCTTGCGTGTTGTAAAAGTCAACTAAAATGCCGGGAACAATGGGCTAGTAACTTCTTTTCCTGTATAACTTGCTAAAAAGAAAAAGAAGAAAACCGTCTTTTTTAAATATAATTTAAAATTATGCTTCAAACTTAATTTTGTTGAAAGTTTAAGTTTATAGAAGGCTATTATATATCTATGCCTATAAAATTTGATTGAAGTAGGTTTTTCTTAAAATTATTTACTGCCATAGCTGTATATGTAATGAGGCATTAAATGAACAGACTACTACACATCCCTTAATGAAGAGTAAGTCAAATTACTATGGCTGCAACACTTCATCGCTAACCCACAATTTGAATAAAAAACTTTTGATGATGTTACCTCTCCAAATTGTGAGATAGTTGCCAACCCTTAATTTTTTTTTTTTAACAAGTCGGCTGTCTCCCACCAAGGCAGGGTGACCCAAAAAGAAAGAAAATCCCCAAAAAGAAAATACTTTTATCATCATTCAACACTTTCACCACACTCATACATAATCACTGTCTTTGCAGAGGCGCTCAGATACGACAGCTGAGAATAGTCCCTCCCAGCTGTCACTATCCCAGACCCCTCCTTTAAAGTGCAGGCATTGTACTTCCCATTTCCAGGACTCAAGTCCAACTAAATCAATTAACTGGTTTCCCAGAATCCCTTCAGAAAATGTTACCCTGCTCACACTCCAACAGCTCGTCAGGTCCCAAAAACCATTCGTCTCCATTCACTCCTATCTAACACGCTCACACATGCTTGCTGGAAGTCCAAGCCCCTCGCCCACAAAACCACCTTTACCCCCTCCCTCCAACCTTTTCTAGGACGACCCCTACCCCGCCTCCTTCCCCTACAGATTTATACGCTCTCCAAGTCATTCTACTTTGATCCATTCTCTCTAAATGACCAAACCACCTCAACAACCCCTTCTCCTAATTTCCACATTCTGAATTTTCTGCATAATATTTACACCACACATTGCCCTTAGACAGGACATCTCCACTGCCTCCAGCCTCCTCCTCACTGCAGCATTTGCAACCCATCCTTCACACCCATATAAGAGTGTTGGTACCACTATACTTTCGTACATTCCCTTCTTTGCCTCCATGGATAACGTTTTTTGTCTCCACAGATACCTCAATGCACCACTCGCCTTTTTTCCTTCATCAATTCTATGGTTAACCTCAGCCTTCATAAACCCATCTGCTGACACATCAACTCCCAAATATCTGAAAACATTTACTTCTTCCATAATCCCTCTTTCCAATGTGATATCCAATTTTTCTTTATTTAAATCGTTTGATACCCTCATCACCTTACTCTTATCTATGTTCACTTTCAACTTTCTACCTTTACACACCCTCCCAAACTCGTCCACTAACCTTTGGAACTTTTCTTTAGAATCTCCCATAAGCACAGTATCATCAGCAAAAAGTAACTGTGTCAACTCCCATTTTGCATTTAATTCCGCATAATTTAATCCCATCCCTCTCCCCAACACCCTAGCATTCATTTCTTTTACAACCCCATCTATAAATATATTAAACAACCATGGTGACATTACACATCCCTGTCTAAGACCTACTTTTACCGGGAAGTAATCTCCCTCTCTCCTACACACCCTAACCTGAGCCTCACTATCCTCATAAAAACTCTTTATAGCCTTCAGTAACTTACTACCTATTCCATACACTTGCAACATCTGCCACATTGCTCCCCTATCCACTCTATCATATGCCTTTTCTAAATCCATAAATGCAATAAAAACTTCTCTACCTTTATCTAAATACTGTTCACATATATGCTTCACTGTAAACACTTGATCTACACATCCCCTACCCACTCTAAAGCCTCCTTGCTCATCTGCAATCCTACTCTCTGTCTTACCTCTAATTCTTTCAATAATAACCCTGCCATACACTTTACCTGGTATACTCAGTAAACTTACTCCCCTATAATTTTTACACTCTCTTTTATCCCCCTTCCCTTTATATAAAGGAACTATACATGCTCTCTGCCAATCCCTAGGTACCTTCCCCTCTTTCATACATTTATTAAACAAAAATACCAACCACTCCAGCACTATATCCCCCCCTGCTTTTAACATTTCTGTCATGATTCCGTCAATTCCAGCTGCTTTAACCCCTTTCATTCTATGTAATGCCTCACGCACCTCCCCCACACTCACATCCTGCTCTTCTTCACTCCTAAATGATGTTGTACCTCCCTATCCAGTACAGTGGACCCCGAGTTTCGTAAAAACTTCACTCCTGAAGTCTGCTCAAGTGCCATTACCGAACGAATTTACTCCCTTAAGGAAAAATTTCACGTAGGTTAGTCTATTTCAGACCCCCAAAAATGCACTTCCACAAGAACTTACAAAATTATACTTACATAATTGCACGATTTCCGGGGTATTCGTTAACCGAGGATCCACTGTACATGAAATTACCGCCTCCCTTTTTTCATCAACATTTAAAAGTTCCTCAAAATATTCCCGCCATCTACCCAATACCTCCAGCTCCCCATCTACTAACTCCCCTACTCTGTTTTTAACTGACAAATCCATTCGTTCCCTAGGAGCCTCTCCCATTCTTTCATCCGCTCTTCTTTTGCACTCTCTCACCACTCTCTTCACCTTTCTTTTACTCTCCATATACTCTGCTCTTCTATTAACACTTCTGTTTTGTAAAAACCTCTCATAAGCTACCTTTTTTCTCTTTTATCACACCCTTTACTTCTTCATTCCACTACTCACTCCTCTTTCCTCCTGCACCCACCCTCCTATAGCCACAAACTTCTTCCCCACATTCTAATACTGCATTTTTAGAACTACCCCAACTCTCTTCAACCCCCCCACTACTCATACTTGCACTATCCCACCTTTCTGCCAATAGTTGCTTATATCTCACCCTAACTTCCTCCTCCCTTAGTTTATACACTTTTACCTCTCTCTTACTTGCTGTTGCCATTTTCTTTTTGTCCCATCTACCTTTTACTCTAACTGTAGCTACCACCAAATAATGATCGGATATATCCGTTGCCCCTCTATAAACATGTACATCCTGAAGCCTATTCATCAACCTTTTATCCACCAAAACATAATCCAACAAACTACTTTCCTTACGTGCTATATCATACCTTGTATATTTATTTATCCACTTTTTCATAAAATATGTATTACTTTTTACCAAACCTCTTTCTACACATAGCTCAATTAATGGTTCCCCATTTACATTTACCCCTGGCACCCCAAATTTACCTACTACTCCCTCCACAACATTTTTACCCACTTTAGCATTAAGATCCCCAACCACAATTACTCTCTCACTTGGTTCAAAACTCACCACACACTCACTCAACATTTCCCAAAATCTCTCTCTCTCCTCTACACTTCTCTCTTCTCCAGGTGCATAAACAGTTACTATAACCCACTTTTCACATCCAACCTTTATTTTACTCCACATAATCCTTGAATTTATACATTTATATTCCTTCTTTACCTGCCATAACTGATTATTCAACATTATTGCCACTCCTTCTTTAGCTCTAACTCTATTTGAAACCCCTGATCTAATCCCATTTATTTCTCCCCACTGAAACTCTCCTACCCCCTTCAGCTTTGTCTCACTTAAAGCCAGGACATCCAGCTTCTTTTCATTCATAACATCTACAATCATCTCTTTGTTATCATTCGCACAACATCCACGCACATTCAAACATCCCACTGTGACGGTTTTCTTCTTCTTCTTTTTAGTAAGCTATACAGGAAAAGGGGTTACTAGCCCATTGTTCCCGGCATTTTAGTTGACTTACAACACGCATGACTTACGGAGGAAATATTCTTATTCCACTTCCCCATGGATATGAAAGGAAAAGCAATAAGAACAAGAACTATTAAGATAAAATCAAAGAAAACTCACATGAGTGTGTATACATGTTTGCATAGTGTGACGTAAGTGTAAGTAGAAGTAGCAAGACGTACCTGAAATCTTGCATGTTTATGAGACAGAAAAAAGACACCAACAATCCTACCATCATGTAAAACAGTTTCAGGTTTCTGTTTCACAGTCACCTGGCAGGATGGTAGTACCTCCCTGGGTGGTTGCTGTCTACCAACCTACTACCCTACCTAGCTATGATTTTTGTAGACTGAGACATTGGAATTGGCCGAAAATAGCGCTCAAAGTGGGCGAAATTGCCGTTGCGTAAATATCTTTGATACCACTAACTTTGCGAGAGCATAATTCCGTTAATTTTTCACCAAATTTCATACTTTTGGTGGCGTTATGATCGGAAAAAGATGCTCTATCATTTCATAAGAAAAAATTATTTTTTCCGAAAATGTTTTGACCCTGAGAGAGTGTTAAGAATTGAGGTCTCGACCCTGAAAGGGTTAAAAAAGAAAATCTTAAATTTTTCTTATCACAAGGGTTGAAAAGTTATGAACATTTTATGACATCACAGTATAAGATGCACCCTAGTGTGTAGTCAGTCTTCAAATTTTACATTACATTTTTAAATTTGAATTGGTGGTTTAAATATGTTCATTATACCTGAGCATTTATGCTGGAAAATTGCAGTATTTTTTGAAGTTGGAATTCATGCAAGCTTTAACAGATTAATAACTATAGATTTAATATTCTTTGCTTAAGGTTCTTCAAAAAATAATATTTTTATATACAGTTGATTTCCAAATAATATTTTCATATTAAATTTTTTTGAAAATGTACATTGTTCATGTTTACAGTACTGTATATCCACTAACCATATACTGTATTGTAACATTTACCATATCACAAAGGAACCTGAGTTTCATGTGGATACATTGATATCCATGAACTAAGTGGTACATTGTATTTTTGATTACAGTACATGATTCTTCTCCCTAAATTATGTACTAAAAGATGTAAATCTGTCTTGATATGTATATTCTTACAATTTTATCTGTTGTGCATTGTATATTTATTCATATCTACAAAAATCTAACGAGTTCTCCTTCAGTCTCTGTAAATTTATAAAACTTGGGCGTGATGCTTTAATTTGGTTGGCAAGTGCTGTCATCAGTAATATTCTCAAGCAGTATATGGTAGTTGAATGCGGCTTATACATGATTCACTAACTTTGTAATTTTGCAGGAAAACATAACATTTGTACAGTATACAAGAAATTTAGGTAAACATTGCATGTTGCTTGCAAATACAAAAACGTGTACTGTATGGTATAGATCTGTGCATGTGGTCTTGAACAGTGTTTTATCAACTTGTTGGCCACCCCACTTACTGCATATGCAGGCATCTTATAAAATAATGTAGCTCTGGCATTAGTAGAAATTTTTGCAATATTTCTCGCATTCCTTTCAGAATATGAAAAACAAAACAAATATTCACTGTAGATGAATGTATTTATAAGAAATATGCAGGATATGATAAGTAATATGACTTCAAAATAGTGTTATACTGTGGTACTTGCTGCTGCTTGTATATCAGTTATGACATCTAAAGGAGTCATTGAATCTGCTGTTATGAATGATATTAATATTGTAACATTATATATATTATATATGCAAACAATATACTGTACTGTAAATAACTTGTATTCTTTGTTACACCCTTTTGCTGTATATCTCAAGTGGGGTTGGTGCATTTTTGTGAATAATAATAATAATAAAAATTAATAATAATAATTTCAAGACAGAGAATGATCATCAGGAACCTAAGCTCTAGAAAAGAGATGTGCTTTAAACGGAGACTAGAAATACGGTGCCCTGTGGCCTGATCGCTAAAGCTCTTGCTTCACACGGTGAGGGTCTACGTTCGATTCCCAGTGCAGGTAGAAACATTGGGCGTCTTTCTTTACACTGGTTGTCTATGTTCACCCATCAGTAAAATGGGTACCTAGGAGTTAGTGGACTGGTGTGGGTTGCATCCTGGGACAAGGACCTAATTTGTCCGAAATGCTCTGCATAACAAGGTGCTTTCTATATAGTAGTATATCATTGATGTCAGCTAGGCCTGTATACCATGTACTGTACATGTATTTGTAGTAAATAACTAAAGATATCATGAACAGACTCCTGACTTTTAACAGACATTGACAACCTGTTGAAAACACGGAGTTACATAAAAAAAAAAAAAAAAAAAAAAAGGGTCTTTCTGCAAATGGCTTCTCCCCACTTGCATGAGACTCAATCTGAAAAGGGTCTGCATCAATTTGCAGAAACATTCCCAAACCTGATTCAAGTGGTATAAGCATATCAGGTAAGATTTTTTTTTTCAACATACTGGCCATATCCCACCAAGGTAGGGTGACCTAAAATGAAAAACGAAAGTTTTTCTTTTTAAATTTAGTAGTAGGCAGATACTACTAAATGTTTATTAACATTTAAAGTTATAAATAGATGAAACTCCCTAATGTGGAGAGGAATACAAAGATGCCATTTTCCTACAAATTTATTTAATGTATTATTCCTGCAGTTCTTAATAATTTAGCTTGTGTAGAAATATAATGATAAGGAGTACTGTACAAACAAATCACATCCCAGTGAAGTTCAAACACAGAGATTATTTACTTGATGCAGGTTTAATAAAAGCAGTTGACATGCTAGAGAAACACTTGTAAACCAAGATGAACTTTTGTCTCATAAAAAGATATAATGTAGTTGCAAACTATATCATTCACTTCTCAATAATAGAAAACAAATCAATGAAATTATTTTATATTTTAGAAAAATGCTATTCTACCAGATAATTTATTCAACAAAACTCATTCTGATAAGCTGGCAAACATGTTAGATCCATTAAAAAGTGACAAAACTATCTTAGTCCTGCAGCTTATGAAAGGAAGACAAGATGGAGTTATCTGGGACACCTTTAATCTCATTGCAAAACTATTAAAACAACAAAAAAAAAAAGGTATCTAAATACAATATTCAATAATAAAAATATAGTATCCTGTATTGTACTAAATATGGATTAACAGCCACAGGAGCAATTTATGCTTCATTAACTACAAAAAATTAAAACTAAATTAGTATTATCATGACTGAGGAGGTTGTGGCATGCCTTGCTGTTTCTGGAGTTGATGTTGCTGTAACAGTTGTATGTGCTTACTTTTGATAGCTTCTAATTCATTAACACGAGTTCTTGCATGATCCAGGCGGTGCATTGCCATTTGTAAGGTCTTCTGTGAGTTGTAACTAGATCCTTCATGTGCTTGTCCTGTTTACCAATTGTTTATTACAAACACATTGTTAATCTATATCAAGTCAAAGGTTCTAAGTTACCTATTCTTAAAACTATAAAAGCCTACAACTTACTGGCCAGTCTAATTATTTTTGGCATACTAGATCACACATAAAGATAGTAAATGATGCAACCATTATTATAAATACTACTGAAGTGGGGAGCGAGGTTATTAAAAGTATTATCCAGATGGCTGAGGAGGGGCTATTGAGGTGGTTTGGAAAATTAGAGAGGATGGAGCAAAACAGGAAGACTTGGAGGGTTTATAAATCTGTAGTAGAGGGAAGGAGAAGCAGGGATCGTCCTCTGGAAGGAAGAGGTAAAGTTTTTTTTTATGCGAGGAGCTTGGACATCCAACAGACATGTGTAAGCATGTTAGATAGGAGTGATTAAAAGCAAATGATTTTTATGGCTTAATATGCTGCTGAGTGTGAGTAAGGTAACAGTTATGAAAGGATTCAGGGAAAATGGTTAACCTCACTTGAGTCTTGGAGGTTGGAAGTACAGTGCCTGCACTCTGAAGGAGGGGTGGGGATATGGCAGTTTGGAGGGGCATTTGAGCTGTAATGACAGCACACCTCTGCAAAACAGTGATGATGCAAGTGATGGTGAAAGTGTTTCTTCTTTTTTGGGTCACCCTACCTCAATGGGAGATGACCAATACATTAACCCTTAAACTGTCCAAACGTAGATATACGTTCGCGTGCGTACTGCCCCGAATGTAGATCTACGTTTTTTTTCAAATGCTTTTAACCTTGCCACGATAAGCCTGAGTTGCCTAGAGATTAGAGAATGGGTCTGTCCACTCATTGTGTGCAGTATTACAACATGTGGGAATGACAAACAAAATGCACTCTTCATTTTAAAGAAAAAGAACAATTTATTTTTTTCTCAAAATAGTCGGTCAGCTACGCACGTGAACGTATATCTACGTTTGGACAGTTTAAGGGTTAAAAAAAAAGGTATATATTACCCACTAAGAATTCAAATTCAAATATTTATTTCATTGCTAGTTTACATAGGTTTTGTTATTACAATCATAAACTTAAGTGCAAGGAGAGCCACTGACATGCCATGGCATTAAGGGCAGCTTAATCTAATGGCTTATAGACTATGAACATAATATTAGAGAAATTGATTGAGTTTGTTTTATTTAAATATTAGATCGTTCAAATTACAATATGATGATAATACATTGTTCAAATTACAATATGATGATATTACATTGTAACAAGTGTTTAGTAGGATGGTAATATAATAGTAAAAATTGAAATTATTTAAGGAAAATAACATTGAGCATTTTTTAAAGTAATTTACAGTATGAGTATTTAGTTTAGGGTGAGTAGGTGGTAACATAATAGTAAAAATTGAAATTATTTTATAGGAAATTAACATTGAGCATTTTTTAAAGTAATTTACAGTATGAGTATTTAGTTTAGGGTGAGTAGGTGGTTTTTGAGAAGAGTCTTAAATTGATTTTCAGACAAGGTTATTTTAGTATTTACTGGTAATGAATTCCAGATTCTGGGGCCCTTTATGTGCATAGAATTTTTACATAGGTTGATATGGACACGGGGTATATCAAAAAGTGATCTGTGTCTTGTGTTGTGGTCATGGGTCATGTGGTCATGATGATCCAAGCCAGGTTATTCCAAAAAATGTTATAAGCTGGCTTACAGTAAAGAATGACCTTTACATACTTGTAAGGTATCCTAGGCTCTTGAACCCTTACATATTTGTAGGATGTCGTAGGTCCTCTAATATTTCTCATTTACATCAATGACCTACCTAATGCCTCCCAGAAACTTTAACCAATTCTGTTTGTAGATGATACTAATTTTGTCTTCTCCAGGTGTCCAGAATTTGAATCTGAATTTGCTTCCACTTACTCCTATCTAATTTGTTCACACATGCCTGCTGGATGTCGAAGTCCCTTGCATGCAAAACCTCCTGTCAATTACCTTTTCCCTCCAACTTTTCCTAGGACGACCCCTATATTCCTCCTCCACTACAGATTTATATACCAAGTCATCCTATTTTTCTCCATCCTCTCTAAATGTCTAAACCACCACAATAACCCCTCCTCAGCCCTCTGGTTAATACTTTTAGTGACCCTGCACCTCCTTTTAATCTCCAAACTATAAATTCTCTGTATAATATTCATACCACATATTACCCTCAGATGTGACATCTCCACTGCCTTCAGCCTCCTCCTTGCTGCAACATTTACAACCCATGCTTTACACCAATATAAGAGTATTGGTATCACCATACTCTATTACATTTTCCTTTTGGCCTCCTTGAATAATATTCTTTGACTCCACATATGCCTCAATGCACCACCCATCTTTTTACGTTCCTCAATTCTGTGGTTCACCTTATCTTTCACAAACCCAGCCCATGACAGGTCCACTCCCAAATATCTGAACACATTCACTTCCTCCCTTCTCTTCTTTTTTCAATCTAATAACCAGTCTTTCATTACCTAAATATTTTGTTAATCTCATCAACTTGCTCTTTCCTAAGTTAACTTTTAATTACCTTCTTTTACATGCCCTCCCAAATTTGTCCACCAACCTTTGCAAAGGCCATCATATACAGCAATTAAAACCCTTATCAAATGATCTAACCTCAACTAAACAATGTCAAGTCCTTTACCAGGGGCTTTTCAAAACGTATGAAATAAATTTCACTTATTTTGTAACAACTATACAGTGGTACCTCGAGTTTCGAACAGCTCCCAACTCGAACAATTATGTAAGTGTATTATTGTAAGTGCTTTTGTAAGTGTATTTTTGGGAGTCTGAAATGGACTAATCTAATTTACATTATTCCTTATGGGAACAAATTCGTTCGGTAACGGCACTTGAACAGCCTTCTGGAACAAATTATGGCCAAAACTCGAGGTACCACTGTATATCCATTTTGAAAATAAAATTAGTTAACATATTTGTTTGTATGACTCCAAGGATTTGGCACTTATCTATATAGTATATCACAGCAATAAAAGTACATACCTGTAGATACCTGTGTAAGGTAGTTAATTTGCTTGGCCAACTCTGTTTCTACATTGGTGAGTGTCTGACGAAACTGATTCACATGAGCTTCAACCTGCTTGTTGGCTGGCTTATCCTTGCTTAATTCTGTCAAAGCCTGACCTAAAATACAATAGACTTAATGAACATAAATACTGTACTAACAATTATAAAGAAGAAAAAAAGAAGCAAAAAAAAAAAAGAAAAGAAAAAAGATAACTGATGTTGATTTTATTTTGATTATTAATCTGGAGAGTAAGTAACTAAGCAGAAACCATTGTACCATTGATACTCTGGATAAAACCTATTTACAGTACAATATTGTTTAATCAAAGCTCTACCCATACTAGTTTACCTGGAGAGAGTTCTGGGGGTCAGCGCCCTCGCGGCCCGGTCTGTGACCAGGCCTCATGGTGAATCAGAGCCTGATCAACCAGACTGTTACATAATAAATTCCCTACATTTGAAAATTAACTAATACATGATAAGAAAGTCTGGAATTCCAACTCGTGTAAAAGTATCATTTTATTTTAGGATACACTACTCTGTTGATCTTTTACTTTCTAAATGGGGGGGAAAGCCTAGCTGGGGTAGGCAAGCAGATGCCTAACCACTATATGGGTTACCTGATTAAGATATGTCAGATTATACCCTAATGCTTCCAACAATGAAGTGGCAGCCTTAAAATGACAAAAATAACCATCAGCAATTCATTGTACTCAGATAAACAAGTGAAAAATATTCTTCTCTCCTGCTCAATATTTATTCATAATGCAGGCCTCATAGTGGGTTATGCTGTATAACCCCTGTGGTTTAGCGCTTCTATTTGATTATAATAATAATAACATAGTGGGTTATAAGATATATTTATGTTACAAATATTTATACAGTTTCAGTACTATTTAAGTTTTGTATATACTTAAAGCAAAACAAAAAGTTACGAAATTTTTAATAGTAACATAGATGTGTAAAAAAATTCTACATACTGCAATTATTATTATAATCATGGGGGGGGGGCGCACTAAACCCATAGGGATTATACAGCGCCTGTTGGGGAGGATGGATGGTATTGAGACTCAATTCAGGTAACTGTACATACTGCAAATAATTGAGTATCTATAAAATTTACATCCCCTTAAAATACAACACTGGGAGAATGTTATAAGGTAAGGTCCGGGGGTTGATCCCCGGACCTCAGCCTTGGCTGAGGGACTGATTGCCTCATATTTTGTATATAGGTCTACTGTCTTCCAATCATGTCCTTGAATTTATATTGATAAAGCCACTGGAGGGCGAAACGTCTACAATAGATACCCAGATGTTGCTCATGTGTTTAATTTTGAACCACAACTAAAACATTATGTACCCAAAGCCTAAATACTTCTTAATATTTAACCTAATTAAGTAATGCAAATTAATGGTATAAGGCACCTGCAGACTGTAAAACAGTGGCTATGTCCTTCTCTATATTATCCAACACTTGTAGTCTGTCCATTGGTGATGCCATCGCCATTTGGATAAATTAATATTCAACAAAAATTTAAATGTAAAAATCGTGGTGTGACACGAGCAGCCTTATGTCGTCTCTTCCTTGGTGATTTTCTTTTATGATTTTCCTCAGTTAAATCATTAATAATCACCGATGAATGACTGATATATAAGCTGCAACAATGTTAATTTTATACACGTGAATCATGAACTGTGAGTTGTTTGTTGGGTTTATAAGGGCCACTGACAGCTGACGTAGTAGCGAGCCCGACTTCCCGATAATAATAACAATAATAATAATGTTCAATTAGACACATATGCAACACTTGGGTATCTTTATTGAGGAAACGTTTCGCCACACAGTGGCTTCATCAGTCCAATACAAAGAAGAAAGTAGTAATAAGAGGAGGAGTTTGAGGTAATCAGTCCCTCGGCAACTTCTTGGGATCTTGATACAAAGGGATTCTTCAACATTTGTCCAAACCTTTGGACAAGGACCTACTCCGACTAGTGGATGATACCACTATGACCCCGCCTCCTCCTGCTTCATCTCACCTGTCTACAGTATATAAGCAACTTCTATTTGCCTTATGTTGTATTTACTTTAAGATTGATGGACTGAACACATCGACTCCAGGCCGAGGGACTGATTACCTCAAACTCCTCCTCTTATTACTACTTTCTTCTTTGTATTGGACTGATGAAGCCACTGTGTGGCGAAACGTTTCCTCAATAAAGATACCCAAGTGTTGCATATGTGTCTAATTGAACAACTTGTCGGTTCTCTGAACCATTCATCTACAATAATAATAATGATGATGATGATGATGATGATGATGATGATGATGATGATGATGATGATGATGATGATGATGATGATGATGATGATGATGATGATGATAATAATAATAATAATATAATATCTTTATTCACTACAAGTACATGTAGAAGGTATAGAGGCCTAGCTGACATCAGTGACATACTACTATATAGAAAGACCCTTGTTAAGCTGAGAATTTCGGGCAAATTAGGTCAATTTTGTCCCAGGATGCGACCCACACCAGTCCACTAACACTCAAGTACCCATTTTACTGATGGTCTTGACTTATTTCCATTGCGGTCCTTAACTTATTTTCATTGTGGTGCTTTAATTATTTCCATTGTGGTCCTTGACTTATTTCCATTGTGGTCATTGACTTATTTCCATTGTGGTCCTTGACTTATTTCCATTGTGGTCATTGACTTACTTTCATTGTGGTCTTTGACTTATTTCCATTGTGGTCATTGACTTACTTTCATTGTGGTCCTTGACTTATTTCCATTGTGGTCATTGACTTACTTTCATTGTGGTCCTTGACTTATTTCTATTGTGGTCCTTGACTTATTTTCATTGGGGTCCTTGACTATTTCTATTGTGGTCCTTGACTTATTTTCATTGGGGTCCTTGACTATTTCTATTGCGGTCCTTGACATATTTCCATTGGGGTCCTCGATATACGGGGAAGATTTGTTGCCCAAAGCTGCAAAGCTGGGCCATGAAAGAAAAAGAAACAAAAGTTCCTTTGTAAATATAAACAGGAACTAGAAGTTCCCAATTACATCAGGTGAACCTCCTTGCCAAGCCCCAATAGAGCGGGACGTCCACACCCCACTTAAGTTTAGTAACCGGCTTTCCATTAAAACCGTTAAAGAACAAGGGGTTGTAAAGGACTACTCAAACTTACGCTTTATCCACTCCTTTTGGCTCGCAAGAAAGGAGTGGATAAAGCGTAAATCTGGGCTGGAATTAAAGATGAAACACACTTTCCACCAAAATCAGGAAACAGGAATAATATGTTTAGGAGATAACATGAACACATCAGCACTACTGTGATGGTGTGAAGCGTTTAATACGCTTCCGTTTCACTCCTGTGTGACCGAAAAATAGTACCGTCTTGTGATACATTATTTCTAAGGTCGCTGTCACCTGCAGAAACTACACCAAAGTTGTGTACGACACCTGGCCCACCCTGACTAATGTACTGAAGGACAATTGCTTTATCTGGTCCATCCTGACTAATGTATTGAAGGACAATTGCTTCACCTGGTCCATCCTGACTAATGTATTGAAGGACAATGGCTTCACCTGGTCCATCCTGACTAATGTATTGAAGGACAATCGCTTTATCTGGTCCATCCTGACCAACGTCAAATGAACTACCACAACAGCCTTGGAACAGTTTCTCCAGCAAACTTTTTAAAAATAATTCCACACAATTTTCAGAGATGCAGGGCGATATGAGTCAAGTTCCGGCTATAAGTGAGGCGATCGAGTGTTTCTCTATTTCACAAGTGTTGAGTCACGACCTCTGATGGCCACTTTAGCGGGGCTCACACTTAAGTTCCTTCTAAGTGCTTACCACTTCTGCAGGCCCCCCCTCACACCCTTGACGTGCTACTGTAAGGCCCTATGCAGCGGCCCATTAGGGCAGGGCCCCATGCAGCGGCCCTTAATGCAGGGCACCACGCAGCGGCCCACAAGTACACGGCCTCATGCAGTGCCTCCCTTGTAAGTTCCTCCCCCTAGTAGCACCACCCCTTTCATGGTGGCACTGCTCACTGCCCTGGTGGCCCCTCTGACCCCCTAGTGAACTTCACCGCTGCAGGCAAGGTCTTCCAGTGAAGCTGCGAGAGACTTGGCAAGGCATCAATGCAACGCACTCTAGCTGCATTTAAGGCTGAGAACCTAGTTGCCAGCCTCGCGGGTGTCGACCGTAAGGGTCGTGGATCATATGTGCCTCTTTTGGTGGGGAAGAAGAAGGAGGCCTCCACTGGTGCTCTAGTTGTGAGGGTATACAATACACGAGCGTGCTGACCCACCACCACCAGGGAATGTGAACACAAAGTATGATGCACCACCCAGGCGCCCTGTGCCAACACTCTTTCATCACCACACCAGAGAGAAAACCCACATATGCCACATACACACATATTCATAAATGATTCCTTCAAACTTTGTGTACCACATTACAGAATAAAGTATACCTTTTTATGCATTTATAAAAGACGGGGTGGCAGGAGACATGGAATGTTTATACGGACCCACAGAGAAATCCAATAATTTTTCCTCAGAGCCTTTATATATCATCTTCCAAGGTTATGGGGTCCCCATAATTCGCACTAGAAGTAGACTCCATCTACCTATAATATATTATATAGACGTATAGATGAGTGGCTGCAATTAATACATAAATTAAACGATATTTCTCGATGACTTTCGTGACTTGATAATAGTTCAGGACTGACCGAAATGTCTGCCAGTGTTCGGCTCTAATTTGTGATTTAGTTCTGAATTATTGAAGCCACAATATTGTGATTTACTTCCTCGTGGATGCGAAGAATATTAGAGGTAAGAGATCTTATAAGTATAACCAAACTAGGGACCACTTTAAATCAAACCAAACTATAAAAGAATATGAAAGCAACGTAGGATAAGAGTGGAAGAGGAAGACAGTTGAGAAAGAGAGAGTGGTGTGCCAATACTGTTCTAAGGTACAACAACAAACACAAATACAAAACCACAATACAATGCAGAAAGCAGCATCTCTGGAAATCAAAACAAGGAACAAGGAATAAATATAATAATTGTAGTACATATCAACAGCATGCAGTGCTATCAACAGCGGTGCTATCAACAGCAGTGCTATCAACAGCGGTGCTATCAACAGCAGTGCTATCAACAGCGGTGCTATCAACAGCGGTGCTATCAACAGCGGTGCTATCAACAGCAGTGCTATCAACAGCAGTGCTATCAACAGCAGTACTATCAACAGCAGTGCTATCAACAGCAGTGCTATCAACAGCGGTGCTATCAACAGCAGTACTATCAACAGCAGTGCTATCAACAGCAGTGCTATCAACAGCAGTGCTATCAACAGCAGTGCTATCAACAGCAGTGCTATCAACAGCAGTGCTATCAACAGCAGTGCTGGCAAACACGAGATTGATTCACTTGTGTTGTTTAAGCGCAGATGAAAATTTGATAAAATTAAGATTTTGATAACTTATTTGAGGGATTCATTTGACATAATACAACCTGTTACTGAGCACTTACCATTAAGAGTGACTAACGAGGCTGTAGTGCAACACAAGATTACTAACGAGGCTGTAGTGAAACATAAGATTACTAACGAGGCTGTAGTGAAACACAAGATTACTAACGAGGCTGTAGTGCAACACAAGATTACTAACGAGGCTGTAGTGAAACATAAGATTACTAACGAGGCTGTAGTGCAACACAAGATTACTAACGAGGCTGTCGTGCAACACAAGATTACTAACGAGGCTGTAGTGCAACACAAGATTACTAACGAGGCTGTAATGCAACACAAGATTACTAACGAGGCTGCAATGCAACACAAGATTACTAACGAGGCTGTAGTCCAACACAAGATTACTAACGAGGCTGTAGTGAAACAAAAGATTACTAACGAGGCTGTAGTGCAACACAAGATTACTAACGAGGCTGTAATGCAACACAAGATTACTCACGAGGCTGCAATGCAACACAAGATTACTAACGAGGCTGTAGTCCAACACAAGATTACTAACGAGGCTGTAGTGAAACAAAAGATTACTAACGAGGCTGTAGTGCAACACAAGATTACTAACGAGGCTGTAGTGCAACACAAAATTACTAACGAGGCTGTAGTGCAACACAAGATTACTAACGAGGCTGTAGTGCAACACAAGATTACTAACGAGGCTGTAGTGCAACACAAGATTACTAACGAGGCTGTAGTGCAACACAAGACTACTAACGAGGCTGTAATGCAACACAAGATTACTAACGAGGCTGTAGTGCAACACAAGACTACTAACGAGGCTGTAATGCAACACAAGATTACTAACGAGGCTGTAGTGCAACACAAGATTACTAACGAGGCTGTAGTGCAACACAAGATTACTAACGAGGCTGTAGTGCAACACAAGATTACTAACGAGGCTGTAGTGCAACATAAGACTACTAACGAGGCTGTAGTGCAACAAAATACGACTAACGAGGCTGTAGTGCAACAAAATACGACTAAAGAGGCTGTAGTGGAACAAAATACGACTAACGAGGCTGTAGTAGAACAAAATACGACTAACGAGGCTGTAGTGCAACAAAATACGACTAAAGAGGCTGTAGTGGAACAAAATACGACTAACGAGGCTGTAGTAGAACAAAATACGACTAACGAGGCTGTAGTGGAACAAAATACGACTAACGAGGCTGTAGTAGAACAAAATACGACTGACGAGGCTGTAGTATAACAAAATACGACTAACGAGGCTGTAGTGGAACAAAATACGAATAACGAGGCTGTAGTGGAACAAAATACGACTAACGAGGCTGTAGTATAACAAAATACGACTAACGAGGCTGTAGTAGAACAAAATACTACTAACGAAGCTGTAGTGGAACAAAATACGACTAACGAGGCTGTATTGGAACAAAATACGACTAACGAGGCTGTAGTGCAACAAAATGCGACTAAAGAGGCTGTAGTGCAACAAAATACGACTAACGAGGCTGTAGTGGAACAAAATACAACTAACGAGGCTGTAGTGCAACAAAATACGAGTAACGAGGCTGTAGTGGAACAAAATACGACTAACGAGGCTGTAGTGCAACAAAATACGACTAACGAGGCTGTAGTGGAACAAAATACGACTAACGAGGCTGTAGTGCAACAAAATACGACTAACGAGGCTGTAGTGCAACAAAATACGACTAACGAGGCTGTAGTGCAACAAAATACGACTAACGAGGCTGTAGTGCAACAAAATACGACTAACGAGGCTGTAGTGGAACAAAATGCGACTAACGAGGCTGTAGTGCAACAAAATACGACTAACGAGGCTGTAGTATAAGAAAACACGACTAACGAGGCTGTAGTGCAACAAAATACGACTAAGGAGGCTGTAGTGGAACAAAATACGACTAACGAGGCTGTAGTGGAACAAAATACGACTAACGAGGCTGTAGTAGAACAAAATACGACTAACGAGGCTGTAGTAGAACAAAATACGACTAACGAGGCTGTAGTGGAACAAAATACGACTAACGAGGCTGTAGTAGAACAAAATACGACTAACGAGGCTGTAGTAGAAGAAAATTCGACTAACGAGGCTGTAGTGGAACAAAATACGACTAACAAGGCTGTAGTGGAACAAAATACGACTAACGAGGCTGTAGTGGAACAAAATACGACTAACGAGGCTGTAGTAGAACAAAATACGACTAACGAGGCTGTAGTAGAACAAAATACGACTAACGAGGCTGTAGTAGAACAAAATACGACTAACGAGGCTGTAGTGGAACAAAATACGACTAACAAGGCTGTAGTGGAACAAAATACGACTAACGAGGCTGTAGTGGAACAAAATACGACTAACGAGGCTGTAGTAGAACAAAATACGACTAACGAGGCTGTAGTAGAACAAAATACGACTAACGAAGCTGTAGTGGAACAAAATACGACTAAAAAGGTTGTTACTGAACTGACCAACAAAATTCCTCACTGATGAGAACTAGGAAGACACAGAAGAAACAACAGGAACGAGGAAGGAGGAAGAACACCTGTGTTAGTACTTGAATTAATAATAACTGAATAACTGGGATGATCCCTGGTACGGCTGGAAAACATTGGGACGTGTTTCCTTAAGACACCTGTTGTCCCTGTTCACCTAGCAGTAAGTAGGTACCTGGGTGTAAGTCGACTGGTTTGGGTCGCATCCTGGGACAAAATTGACTTAATTTGCGGGAAATGCTCAGCATAACAAGGGACTTTCTGTATAGTAGTATGTCAGCTGTGGTCTGTATACCTTGTACATGTACTTGTAGTAAATAAAGATTATTATTATTATTCAGATAACTCGAAATGGGGTGATAATGTTCCCTAGACTGTTACCACCCCACAATGCGAGCAAACGCTGATTTGATCCGAGGAAGGAGAGGCTAGCTTCGATTCCTTGGATCAACAGTCCTTCTGCTCACATACTCGTAGCAAAAAAACTACAAGAGACTTAGCAGTAAGTAGGTACCTGGGTGTTAGTGGACTGGTGTGGGTGGCATACTGGGGAAGGACCGCAATAACAATAAGCCACACTTGTTGGGTTATTATTAACACAGGTACCTGTCTTAATAACACCAAGTTGGGTTATTAATAACACAGGTACCTGTCTTAATAACACCAAGTTGGGTTATTAATAACACAGGTACCTGTCTTAATAACACCAAGTTGGGTTATTAATAACACAGGTACCTGTCTTAATAACACCAAGTTGGGTTATTAATAACACAGGTACCTGTCTTAATAACACCAAGTTGGGTTATTAAGAGAGAGAGAGAGAGAGAGAGAGAGAGAGAGAGAGAGAGAGAGAGAGAGAGAGAGAGAGAGAGAGAGAGAGAGAGAGAGAGAAATTAAGCACCTACGTCATGGCCTGGGGTGACTGACTACCTTGTGCACTGTTCCAGTTTATATAATCCTGTTTTTTGCTCCCCTTCCCCTTTCTCCCCCACCCTCTTCCCCTCCTCCCCCACGAAGCTGGGGGGGGGACTGACCTACGAGGAAAAGCTCAATAAACTGAACCAGACCACCATAAAGGAAAGAAGAACCAGGGGAGACATGATCAGGGTGTACAAGATACTCAGAGTATTTGAAATGATGGGTAGAAACAGTTTGATCGATCTGAGAGGCACAGGGGCGAGGTGGCGTAGATGGAAGACAAGCCACACACACACACACACACACACACACACACACACATACACACACACACACACACACACACTACACACACACACACACATACACACACACATACACACACACACACACACACACACACGCCCCGATGGCATGGTGGCTAGCGCTCTTGCTTCACGCACGGAGGGCCCGGGTTCAATTCCCGGCGGCCGAAACATTTCGAAGTGTTTCGTTACACACACACACACACACATACAACAGGCCTAGTGTCTAATCGACATGTGCCTAGGACAAAATGGTAACTAACACACACACACACACACACGGGTGAAAGGGAAAGCCATGATGCAGGTCAGTATCAGAGTGAGGCGGGCGAGGGTAATGTGTGGGGCACACCAAGGATCATTAACTAGGCCGCTGGTCAACTTGATACATATAAATCACTGGTCGTGGGTCATCTGTGTCTGTGTATGCAGAAGATATGACAACGTTGACTAAAATATACATGGAACAAACATGATATTAGTGAGGTCCAACAAGTGGCTGCTGGACTTCAATCCACAATAAGTGGATGACTAGAAAAGTGGGGGCAGGAGTGGGAGCAGACAGCCAGCAGAGAAGCTACAATCATCGATGAATGACGTGTATCGGGTTAAGTTAGGTCAGGAAGCAGGATGTTTCCTGACGCGGGTCTTAGTCCTATGATGACCTATAACTGCAGCTTGTAGTCATGTGACAGAAGCCTTATACAGGCTTACCCCTCGACCCCTTTAAAAATTATGGCTATAATTATAACTGTTAGATAGCCATCTTAACACGTATCTGGGAGTAAACACGACAGTTATCATATCTTGAGTTGCAGGCGAGGTGTGAGGCTCCTCACTCTCAGAGCAGCCATCAACAACCTCAGCAGACAGTGTGAGACTCCTCACTCTCAGAGCAGCCATCAACAACCTCAGCAGACAGTGTGAGACTCCTCACTCTCAGAGCAGCCATCAACAACCTCAGCAGACAGTGTGAGACTCCTCACTCTCAGAGCAGCCATCAACAACCTCAGCAGACAGTGTGAGACTCCTCACTCTCAGAGCAGCCATCAACAACCTCAGCAGACAGTGTGAGACTCCTCACTCTCAGAGCAGCCATCAACAACCTCAGCAGACAGTGTGAGACTCCTCACTCTCAGAGCAGCCATCAACAACCTCAGCAGACAGTGTGAGACTCCTCACCTCAGAGCAGCCATCAACAACCTCAGCAGACAGTGTGAGACTCCTCACTCTCAGAGCAGCCATCAACAACCTCAGCAGACAGTGTGAGGCTCCTCACTCTCAGAGCAGTCATCAACAACCTCAGCAGACAGTGTGAGGCTCCTCACTCTCAGAGCAGCCATCAACAACCTCAGCAGACAGTGTGAGACTCCTCACTCTCAGAGCAGCCATCAACAACCTCAGCAGACAGTGTGAGACTCCTCACTCTCAGAGCAGCCATCAACAACCTCAGCAGACAGTGTGAGGCTCCTCACTCTCAGAGCAGCCATCAACAACCTCAGCAGACAGTGTGAGACTCCTCACTCTCAGAGCAGCCATCAACAACCTCAGCAGACAGTGTGAGTCTCCTCACTCTCAGAGCAACCATCAACAACCTCAGCAGACAGTGCGAGACTCGTCACTCTCAGAGCAGCCATCAACAACCTCAGCAGACAGTGTGAGGCTCCTCACTCTCAGAGCAACCATCAACAACCTCAGCAGACAGTGCGAGACTCGTCACTCTCAGAGCAGCCATCAACAACCTCAGCAGACAGTGTGAGACTCCTCACTCTCAGAGCAGTCATCAACAACCTCAGCAGACAGTGTGAGGCTCCTCACTCTCAGAGCAGTCATCAACAACCTCAGCAGACAGTGTGAGGCTCCTCACTCTCAGAGCAGTCATCAACAACCTCAGCAGACAGTGTGAGGCTCCTCACTCTCAGAGCAGTCATCAACAACCTCAGCAGACAGTGTGAGGCTCCTCACTCTCAGAGCAGCCATCAACAACCTCAGCAGACAGTGCGAGACTCGTCACTCTCAGAGCAGTCATCAACAACCTCAGCAGACAGTGTGAGACTCGTCACTCTCAGAGCAGCCATCAACAACCTCAGCAGACAGTGTAAGGCTCCTCACTCTCAGAGCAGTCATCAACAACCTCAGCAGACAGTGTGAGACTCGTCACTCTCAGAGCAACCATCAACAGCCTCAGCAGACAGTGTGAGACTCGTCACTCTCAGAGCAGCCATCAACAACCTCAGCAGACAGTGTGAGACTCGTCACTCTCAGAGCAGCCATCAACAACCTCAGCAGACAGTGTGAGACTCGTCACTCTCAGAGCAGCCATCAACAACCTCAGCAGACAGTGCGAGACTCGTCACTCTCAGAGCAGCCATCAACAACCTCAGCAGACAGTGTGAGGCTCCTCACTCTCAGAGCAACCATCAACAACCTCAGCAGACAGTGCGAGACTCGTCACTCTCAGAGCAGCCATCAACAACCTCAGCAGACAGTGTGAGACTCCTCACTCTCAGAGCAGTCATCAACAACCTCAGCAGACAGTGTGAGGCTCCTCACTCTCAGAGCAGTCATCAACAACCTCAGCAGACAGTGTGAGGCTCCTCACTCTCAGAGCAGTCATCAACAACCTCAGCAGACAGTGTGAGGCTCCTCACTCCAGAGCAGTCATCAACAACCTCAGCAGACAGTGTGAGGCTCCTCACTCTCAGAGCAGCCATCAACAACCTCAGCAGACAGTGCGAGACTCGTCACTCTCAGAGCAGTCATCAACAACCTCAGCAGACAGTGTGAGACTCGTCACTCTCAGAGCAGCCATCAACAACCTCAGCAGACAGTGTGAGGCTCCTCACTCTCAGAGCAGTCATCAACAACCTCAGCAGACAGTGTGAGACTCGTCACTCTCAGAGCAACCATCAACAACCTCAGCAGACAGTGTGAGACTCGTCACCTCAGAGCAGCCATCAACAACCTCAGCAGACAGTGTGAGGCTCCTCACTCTCAGAGCAGTCATCAACAACCTCAGCAGACAGTGTGAGACTCGTCACTCTCAGAGCAACCATCAACAACCTCAGCAGACAGTGTGAGACTCGTCACTCTCAGAGCAGCCATCAACAACCTCAGCAGACAGTGTGAGGCTCCTCACTCTCAGAGCAGTCATCAACAACCTCAGCAGACAGTGTGAGACTCGTCACTCTCAGAGCAACCATCAACAACCTCAGCAGACAGTGTTAGACTCGTCACTCTCAGAGCAGCCATCAACAACCTCAGCAGACAGTGTGAGACTCGTCACTCTCAGAGCAGCCATCAACAACCTCAGCAGACAGTGTGAGACTCGTCACTCTCAGAGCAGCCATCAACAACCTCAGCAGACAGTGTGAGACTCGTCACTCTCAGAGCAGCCATCAACAACCTCAGCAGACAGTGTGAGACTCCTCACTCTCAGAGCAACCATCAACAACCTCAGTAAACAAGACTGAGTCAACATGATAGATCAGCTTTATTACATAATACGCAGCATCAGCCTAGAGTACTAAAGATCCATACATAATACGCAGCCTAGAGTACTAAAGATCCATACATAATACGCAGCCTAGAGTACTAAAAATCCATACATAATACATAATACACAGCACCAGCCTAGAGTACTAAAGATCCATACATAATACGCAGCCTAGAGTACTAAAGATCCATACATAATACGCAGCCTAGAGTACTAAAAATCCATACATAATACATAATACGCAGCACCAGCCTAGAGTACTAAAGATCCATACATAATACGCAGCCTAGAGTACTAAAGATCCATACATAATACATAATACGCAGCACCAGCCTAGAGTACTAAAGATCCAAACATAATACGCAGCCTAGAGTACTAAAGATCCATACATAATACGCAGCCTAGAGTACTAAAGATCCATACATAATACGCAGCACCAGCCTAGAGTACTAAAGATCCATACATAATACGCAGCCTAGAGTACTAAAGATCCATACATAATACGCAGCACCAGCCTAGAGTACTAAAGATCCATACATAATACGCAGCCTAGAGTACTAAAGATCCATACATAATACGCAGCACCAGCCTAGAGTACATAAGAACATAAGAACATAAGAAAGGAGGAACACTGCAGAAGGCCTACTGGCCCATACAAGGCAGGTCCACATCAAAACCACCACTACCTAAGAATTTATTCCCGTACTCACGACACCAATCAAACCCAGCCCCTCCCACTCATATATTTGTCCAATCTCTTTTTAAAGCCACCCAAGGTCTTAGCCTCTATCACAGTACTCGGAAGATTGTTCCACGCATCTACAACTCTGTTCGAAAACCAGTACTTGCCTATGTCCTTTCTAAATCTAAATTTATCCAATTTAAATCCGTTATTTCTGGTTCTTACTTGGTTCGATATCCTCAGTATTTTATTAATATCTCCTTTGTTTATGCCCATCATCCACTTATACACCTCGATGATATCTCCCTCATTCTACGTCTCTCCAGAGAGTGGAGATTCAACGCTCTAAGTCTATCTTCATACGGGAGATTTCTTATACTGTAAATCATTTTAGTCATTCTTCTTTGTATGTTCTCCAATGAATCTATATCCATCCTGTAGTAAGGAGACCAAAACTGAGCTGCATAATCCAAATGAGGTCTCACTAGTGATGTATAGAGCTGTAAAATAACTTTTGGACTTCTGTTGCTTATACTTCTTGAAATAAATCCTAGTAATCTGTTAGCCTTATTGCGCACACTTAGGCACTGTTGTCTTGGCTTTAAATTCCTGCTTACCATGACTCCCAAGTATTTTTCACATTCTGTATGATCAAGCCTCACTTCACCTAGTTTATAAATTCGAGGGATATTTTCATTACCAAGGACTAGTACCTTACACTTGTCCACATTGAACTTCATCTGCCACTTTTCAGACCAAGACATTAATTTGTCCAAATCCTCCTGGAGTTCACTGGTATCCTCCTCAGAATGAATCATACGGCCTATTTTTGTATCATCAGCAAATTTACTCATGTCACTTGCAATTCCTTCATCAAGGTCATTTATGTAAATTATGAACAACAATGGGCCTAAAACTGATCCTTGTGGAACGCCACTAGTGACTAATCCCCATTCAGATTTGACCCTATTATTGGAAATTTCTGCTTTCTATTGGTAAGCCATGCCTCTATCCATGCTAGAACTTTACCTCCTATACCATGAGCTGCCACCTTTCTTAAGAGTCTCTTGTGAGGTACTCTATCGAAGGCCTTACTGAAATCCAAGTAAACTATATCATATTCTTTATCACTGTCTACTGCCTCAAATGTTTTATTGAAAAACGTCAGTAAATTTGTTAGGCAGGAACGACCTCTCGTGAACCCATGCTGAGATTCATTAATCAAATTATGTTCTTCAAGGTGACTTCTAATAATATCAGCTATAATTGATTCTAATAATTTGCCTACTATAGATGTGAGGATTATTGGACGGTAATTTGATGGAATTGACTTATCCCCTGATTTGAATATAGGAACTACATTAGCTATCTTCCACATCTCTGGCACAATACCAGTTAGGATGGACGTATTAAACACATTCGTTAATGGCTGACTAAGTTCCATCTTCCATCTGCTTTCTATTGGTAAGCCATGCCTCTATCCATGCTAGAACTTTACCTCCTATACCATGAGCTGCCACCTTTCTTAAGAGTCTCATATTCTTTATCACTGTCTACTGCCTCAAATGTTTTATTGAAAATCGTCAGTAAATTTGTTAGGCAGGAACGACCTCTCGTGAACCCATGCTGAGATTCATTAATCAAATTATGTTCTTCAAGGTGACTTCTAATAATATCAGCTATAATTGATTCTAATAATTTGCCTACTATAGATGTGAGGCTTATTGGACGGTAATTTGATGGAATTGACTTATCCCCTGATTTGAATATAGGAACTACATTAGCTATCTTCCACATCTCTGGCACAATACCAGTTAGGATGGACGTATTAAACACATTTGTTAATGGCTGACTAAGTTCCATCTTGCATTCTTTAAGTACCCTGGAAAACAACTCGTCGGGTCCCGGGGACTTATTTTGCTTCAGTTTATCTATCTGTTTGATAACCATGTCCCTCGTGACAGTAATATTAGTTAACTTGAATTCTTCAGGAACTGAATAATTGTTAATTTCTGAATCTCATTTACGTCTTCTTGTGTAAAGACTGACAAAAATAGTCATTAAATAGAGAACACATTTCCAGTTCGTTATCCGTCAGCTGTCCATTCCCAATTTTCAGAGGTCCTACCTTTTCCTCACCTTCGTCCTATACACTTGAAAGAACCCTTTTGGATTAGTCTTTGATTCATTAGCAACCTTAATCTCATAGTCACGTTTAGCCTTTCTAATCCCTTTTTTACTTCTCTTTTCAACTGAACATATTGGTCAATAAGGTTAACATCTCCTCTTTGATGCGCCTATAAATTCCTCTTTTCTCCCTAATAGATGTTTTAGCCTCCTGTTAATCCATTTGGGATCGTTATTATTTGACCTAAATTCTCTCTGGGAATAAATATACTCTGTGCAATTTGTACATTATTAAGAAAAAATCATAAACGCAGATCCCATCGTAATCGTTAGCTAGATTACCCCAGTCGAGATTAGACAGGTGTTCCCTAAGTCCAATATAATCGGCAGAACGAAAATCAGGAACTTTACCGTATTATCCCTATTCTCGTACTCCCATGTAATATTAAAAGTAATGGATTTGTGATCACTAGCTCCAAGCTCTTCAGTGATCTCCAGATTATTTACAAGGGTTTCTTTATTTGACAAGACTAGGTCGAGCAAATTATTACCTCTGGTAGGCTCCGTCACACACTGCTTCAGAAAACAGTAATGAACTACTTCCATAAAGTCACTGGACTCAGATTACCGGTCAAAGAAGTCCAGTCAATTTGACTAAAGTTAAAATCCCCTACTATCACTACGTTATTGTGTCTAGAAGCCCTAACAATTTCGTCCCAAAGAAGTCTCCTCTATCGTGATCCAAGCCTGGAGGTCGGTATATTACACCTACAATCAGTTTTTCTTGACCTTCTAGAAACTCTACCCAAACAGATTCTGTTAATGATCCATCTATTTTTATGCCTGTTTTTATGCAGCAATTTATATTTTCTCGTACATACAATGCAACTCCACCCCCTTTCCCATTATATCTGTCTACATGGAACAACTTAAACCCCTGAATATGACACTCAGCAATCATATCCCGACTCTTGGTATAATACCATGTTTCAGTTATTGCAATGACATCAAAGTTCCCAGCACATGCTACCAAACGTAATTCGTTAATTTTATTTCTGGCGCTTCGAGAGTTAGTATAAAATACATTGATATGTATCTTCTTGTGAACCTTTTTCAGCTTTTGTTTTACACAATTTCTGTTACTATCATTACTGTTATTGTTAGGATTTATGATATCAATATTTTGGCCCTCAATATTTACCATTCCTAAACCCATACCTCTAACTAATCCTAGTTTAAAGCCCTAACAACATCCTCAACTGAGCTAGCGAGAAATCCTACACCTTCCCTGGATAAGTGAACCCCATCCCTGGCATACATGTCATTTCGGCCATAGAAGTGGTCCCAGTTGTCAATGAATGGGACTGCATTATCCTTACTAAAGATCCATACATAATACGCAGCCTAGAGTACTAAAAATACATACAAAATACATAATACGCAGCACCAGCCTAGAGTACTAAAGATCCATACATAATACGCAGCCTAGAGTACTAAAGATCCATACATAATACATAATACGCAGCACAAGCCTAGAGTACTAAAGATCCATACATAATACGCAGCTTAGAGTACTATAGATCCATACATAATACATAATACGCAGCACCAACCTAGAGTACTAAAGATCCATACATAATACGCAGCACCAGCCTAGAGTACTAAAGATCCATACATAATACGCAGCCTAGAGTACTAAAGATCCATACATAATACGCAGCACCAGCCTAGAGTACTAAAGATCCATACATAATACGCAGCCTAGAGTACTAAAGATCCATACATAATACATACGCAGCACCAGCCTAGAGTACTAAAGATCCATACATAATACGCAGCTTAGAGTACTATAGATCCATACATAATACATAATACGCAGCACCAACCTAGAGTACTAAAGATCCATACATAATACGCAGCACCAGCCTAGAGTACTAAAGATCCATACATAATACGCAGCCTAGAGTACTAAAGATCCATACATAATAGCAGCACCAGCCTAGAGTACTAAAGATCCATACATAATACGCAGCCTAGAGTACTAAAGATCCATACATAATACATAATACGCAGCACCAGCCTAGAGTACTAAAGATCCATACATAATACGCAGCTTAGAGTACTATAGATCCATACATAATACATAATACGCAGCACCAACCTAGAGTACTAAAGATCCATACATAATACGCAGCACCAGCCTAGAGTACTAAAGATCCATACATAATACGCAGCCTAGAGTACTAAAGATCCATACATAATACGCAGCACCAGCCTAGAGTACTAAAGATCCATACATAATACGCAGCCTAGAGTACTAAAGATCCATACATAATACGGAGCCTAGAGTACTAAAGATCCATACATAATGCATAAGTATGACATGGCTCACGCTGTCAAGAGTGAACCCAGTAGCGCAGCAGAGAGGCGGGGCCAGGAGCTGAGATTTGACCCCTGCAACCACAATTAAGTAAATATATTCTCTCAGATGAATAATACACATGTACAACGCCATCTAGGGGGGTTTCAACTCTATACCGAGATCATGAAGCGTAAACATAAGAACATAAGAAAGGAGGAACACTGCAACAGGCCTACTGGCCCATACTTGGCAGGTCCATGTCAAAACCAACCCACCAACAAAAATATTTGTCCAACCTATCCCCATCCAAGGAACAAACCCCGACAACCCATTCCCTAATTGTGCAAATCCCGTTCAAATCCAACCTTCTACTCACAAGAAAACAGAAATAAGGAACACTGCAGCAGGCCAACTGGTCCACGCTAGGCATGTCCCCTAAAACCAAAAACCAATCCCACAAACAAAACTCTACCCAACCCACCTACTCCATCCATGGAATATGCTTCGATAATCAGGGCATTATAAAACAGGGTACTGGAAGAGCTGAAGAACCTGGTCCATCACAAGAGCACCACAGGAGCTGAAGCACCTGGTCCATCACCAGGCACTGAATAAGCCGAAGCACCTGGTCCATCACCAGGGCACTGAATAAGCCGAAGCACCTGGTCCATCACCAGGCACTGAATAAGCCGAAGCACCTGGTCCATCACCAGGGCACTGAATAAGCCGAAGCACCTGGTCTATCACCAGGGTACTGAATAAGCCGAAGCACCTGGTCCATCACCAGGGTACTGAATAAGCCGAAGCACCTGGTCCATCACCAGGGCACTGGTGATGTCCCTGTTCCCTGGTGCCACTGTCACCATGAGACAGTGGCACCATAAGACTGTCACCAGTATATACCGGCAATATAATGACACATTCACTGAGTAGATGCAGCTAGAGGAACGGGACTTGACTCTGGAGATATCTAAGGAGACATAATTAAGACATGTAAAATACTTAGAGGAATTAGCAGAACGATGGAATGCCAGAACCAAAAACAAGGGGACATACAATGAAGCTAAGAGTACAGAGGCGTTACAAGAATATTAGGAACTTTTTCAGTCTCAGAGTAGTGGGGAAATGGACTGATCTGGTTGTGGAAGTGACGGAGGTAAATTTAATACACAGTTTTAAGGGTAGGTATAAGAAGGGTAGGCTGGAAACCAGTAATACTGGCCGATGACGCTTAGGAGGCGGAGGCAAGAGACCAGACTTGACCCTTGCGAATACAAAAGCCGAGTACATGAAAGTTAAGCCACGGGACTTCACAAGCTCTTCACCACAAAGGAACATAATCATTACATCTCTTAACATTCTGGTATGCGGACCAGAGTCAAATTATTTCACTCCAGCGCCCAGACAACCAAGGGAGCAGTCAGGAAGAATTTTCTCAACTACCTAAATTCTGTTGCAACATACTTTATAAGGTTTAAGACTCATCGACTGCTCATTGGTCATTTAGGCCACTGTTCGCTTGTATACTAACATCAAGAATACCTTGATGCTAATACCTCTCAGTATATATACACCGTCAGATGTGTCTCTCAGTGTATATACACTGAAATATACATCCCTCCCTACATTCAGTGTTATCTACGTAAAGTATGCTATATCTGCCCTGCAACGTAAGTTGCTATATCTGCCCTGCGAACGTAACTTGCTATATCTGCCCTGCGAACGTAAGTTGCTATATCTGTCCTGCGAACGTAAGTTGCTATATCTGCCCTGCGAACGTAACTTGTTATATCTGCCCTCGAACGTAAGTTGGTATATCTGCCCTGCGAACGTAAGTTGGTATATCTGCCCTGCGAACGTAACTTGCTATATCTGCCCTGCGAACGTAACTTGCTATATCTGCCCTGCGAACGTAACTTGCTATATCTGCCCTGCGAGCGTAACTTGCTATATCTGCCCTGCGAACGTAAGTTGCTATATCTGCCCTGCGAACGTAAGTTGCTATTCTGCCCTGCGAACGTAAGTTTCCTTCCTGGCAACACCAGTATCTCTCCCGTTCTTAACTTTAACCTAACAAGGCAGAGTGACACTCATACTGGGTACTCCTCAACACTCTAGACTGTAATAATACATTCTTAACCACCAGCACATACTTCAACACCCTCCTACTCATCCTCATGGAATCATGTCACTCAGATATTATATACTCTAACCACCAGCACATACTTCAACACCCTCCTACTCATCCTCATGGAATCATGTCACTCAGATATTATGCACCTTGATATGCACGGTCAGGGGTGCGGTATAGGAATGTTGTGGAATAATTCGTACATTATACTCGGCTTGTCAGCAAAACGTGCACTAATGTGCTCAATACGTATTATGGTTTCAGAAAGACACGTGAGTAAACACCAGGACATATTTATCAGAATACATTTCGATCTTGGGACCTTGATGACTTCTGGCCTTTACAGTAAAAGCATTGTTGTTATTGCCTGTATAGGATGATCAAAGACATCCTAAGATACTCCACCAGCATCCTAAGATGCTCTACTAGCATCCTAAGATGCCCACCAGCATCCAGTGGAGAAGATGAAGCTATGTTTGTGTTACATCATCCACCACCATGCCTGTCTTTAAAAGTCCAACAAAATACGCGGTGGGCGACCCACCACTCTTCCCTTCACTTTCCAATGTGTATTGAGAAGCTCTTACAGAAAGATATAATGAAGCTTTGAAATATACACTGCAGCCGCAGGGCAGCCAAGGTGGTGGTTGGACTTGTTAGTCGTACAGTGTTTTGGCCGATACATTATCCTTAGGGATCCAGGATACCATCAGTATTATTATGGCAGTAGCCAGAAGGAAATCCAAATGACCGCCACAAAAACAAAAGTGCGTTTCTATTTTTACCAAACTTGTAACAGTGGAGATGTTGTGTACTGGTCTGAAGCAATGGTCACATTTGACTCTGACGACTACTATTAGTAGTACTATGGTATATGTGTGTGTGTGTGTACTATCTAGTTGTGGTTCCAGGGGTCGATTTAGCTCCTGGCCCCGCCTCTTCACTGGCCGCACTGGGTCACTCTCCCTGCGCCATGCTTTATCATACTCTTCTTAAAGCTATGTATGGAACCTGCCTCCACTACATCGCTTGTGTGTGTGTGATATATAATAATCGCGAACAAGGATAAAAATGCAAAACATTCAATTCGCTGTTGTTTTGCAGAGACATATTACATATGCATATCTCTGTATTAGACTTACAAAGCCGAATATCTCAGGAGATCTCTGGATCCTCACAACATTTATCTTCACAGCGCGTGGAAGAATTCTTGCAGAAACACAAAATGTAATGGGCATAAAATCAGTGCTGGTGTTGCCAGTAGAGTCTTACCCTGAACACGCACCTTCGCCTGGTAATAAATCGTTTCAGCCCACTTAAAGATGGTATCTGCTAAGACCACTCTGGCCATGACACGACTCAGATCTAGCAGTGTAAGATCTCCTTTCAATCACCTGACACCAGTAATCCTCTTACCTTGAGTGTGCTCTAGTGTACGCTGAACATAAAGGGGCACTGCAGAAGGTCTACTGGCCTATAATGGTAAGAGACAAAAATTCAATATAATGCGATGGTGGGTTAAACGAGGTGCAGGGAAGCACTTCATTAATAAAAGATAGGAAGATGTCTTATTCATTAACTTGTCGCTACTGTATACCAATAATAATATGAAGACTTTGTAAATGTGTAACCTTATAGAATAGCATGTGGACTCTTCTTGTCAACAAACACATGTACACTTAAAGACATTTATTAAAGCAAACTTATACTTCTTGATAAACTTATACTTCTTGATAAACTTATACTTTTGATAAACTTATACTTCTTGATCAACTTATACTTTTGATAAACTTATACTTTTGATAAACTTATACTTCTTGATAAACTTATACTTCTTGATAAACTTATACTTCTTGATAAACTTATACTTTGATAAACTTATACTTCTTGATAAACTTATACTTCTTTTGATAAACTTATACTTCTTGATAAACTTATACTTCTTGATAAACTTATACTCTTGATAAACTTATACTTCTTGATCAACATATACTTCTTGATAAACTTATACTTCTTGATAAACTTATACTTCTTGATAAACTATATTTTGATAAACTTATACTTTTGACAAACTTATACCTTGATAAACTTATACTTTTGACAAACTTATACTTCTTGATAAACTTATACTTCTTGATCAACATATACTTCTTGATCAACTTATACTTTTGATCAACTTATACTTTTGATAAACTTATACTTCTTGATAAACTTATACTTCTTGATAAACTATACTTTTGATAAACTTATACTTCTTGACAAACTTATACTTCTTGATAAACTTATACTTCTTGACAAACTTATACTTCTTGATAAACTTATACTTCTTGATCAACTTATACTTCTTGGATAAACTTATACTTCTTGATAAACTTATACTTTTGATAAACTTATACTCTTGATCAACTTATACTTCTTGATAAACTTATACTTCTTGATAAACTTATACTTCTTGACAAACTTATACTTCTTGATAAACTTATACTTTTGATAAACTTATATTCTTGATAAACTTATACTTCTTGATAAACTTATACTTCTTGACAAACTTATACTTCTTGACAAACTTATACTTCTTGACAAACTTATACTTCTTGATAAACTTATACTCTTGATCAACTTATACTTCTTGATCAACTTATACTTCTTGATAAACTTATACTTCTTGATAAACTTATACTTCTTGATAAACTTATACTTCTTGATAAACTTATACTTCTTGACAAACTTATACTTCTTGATAAACTTATACTTCTTGATCAACTTATACTTCTTGATCAACTTATACTTCTTGATAAACTTATAGTTCTTGATAAACTTATACTTTTTTGATAAACTTATACTTTTGTTAAACTTATACTTCTTGATCAACTTATACTTTTGATAAACTTATACTTCTTGACAAACTTATACTTCTTGATAAACTTATACTTCTTGATAAACTTATACTTCTTGATAAACTTATACTTCTTGATAAACTTATACTTCTTGATAAACTTATACTTCTTGATCAACTTATACTTCTTGATCAACTTATACTCTTGACAACTTATACTTCTTGATAAATCCAAGAAGAAGGTTGGTCTCATGAAGCACAGGCACTGCTGCCGCTGCCTTGGCTTCATATTTCCGCTTTCTATGATTCCCACATGTTTTTCACACTGTATGATCAAGCCTGCGCCACCTAGTTTGTGAGTGCCACTGTTATTAACACTTTAAAGTGCTCAGTGCCTCTGTCTCCTCACGAGGACCCATCAACTTGACCAAACCTTCCTCAGGCACAATGGTGGCCTCTAACAAGTCTATTATCCAGCCTATTTTTGTGTTGCCAGTGCAGGTCACACCTCTGACCCTCTAGCAGCGCAGGTCACACGCTGACCTTTGACCCTCTAGCAGCGCAGGTCACACGCTGACCTTTGACTTTCTAGCAGCGCAGGTCACACCTGACCTCTGACCCCGAGCCTTGTTTCCCTCTGCTGCATCAAGTGTTCGTCAAGAATTCAGGTCACACCCAGAGAATGTTGTGTACTCACCTAATTGTACTCACCTAATTGTGGTTGCAGGGGTCGAGACTCAGCTCCTGGCCCCGCCTCTTCGCTGTCTGCTACTGGGTCTCTGCTCTCCCTGCTCCATGAGCTTTATCATACCTTGTCTTAAAACTATGTATGGTTCCTGCCTCCACTATATCTTTCTCTAGTCCATTCCACTTCCTGACTACTCTGTGGCTGAAGAAATGTTTCCTGACATCCCTTTGACTCATCTGAGTCTTCAGCTTCCAGTTGTGTCCCCTTGTTTCTGTGTTCCTCTCTGAAACAACCTGTCACTATCTACCTTGTCAATTCCCCGCAGTATTTTGTATGTCGTTATCATGTCTCCTCTGACCCTTCTTTCCTCCAGTGTTGTTAGTCCTATTTCCCTCAACCTTTCTTCATAAGACAGACCCCTGAGTTGTGGAACTAACCTTGTCGCAAACCTTTGCACTTTCTCTAGTTTCTTGACGTGCTTGACCAGGTGTGGGTTCCAGACTGGTGCTGCATACTCTAGTATGGGCCTGACGTATACGGTATACAGTGTCTTGAACGATTCCTTGTTAAGGTAACGGAACGCTAATCTTAGGTTTGCCAGTCGCCCATATGCTGCCGCGGTTATCTGGTTTATGTGTGCTTCGGAGACGTGCTTGGTGTTATACTCACCCCAAGGTCTTTCTCCTTTGATGAGGTTTGTAGCCTTTGTCCACCTAGCCTGTACTCTGTCAGCGGTCTTCTTTGCCCTTCTCCGATCTTCATGACTTTGCATTTGGTGGGGTTAAATTCGAGAAGCCAGTTGCTAGACCAGATGTCAAGCTTGTCCAGGTCACTTTGAAGTCCTGCTTGGTCTTCATCCGATGTGATTCTCCTCATTAATTTCACATCATCTGCGAAAAGAGACACTTCTGAGTCTATCCCATCCGTCATGTCATTCACATATAGCAAGAATAGCACTGGTCCTAGGACTGACCCCTGCGGTACACCACTCGTCACAGGCGCCCACTGTGATACCTCATCACGCACCATGACCCGTTGTTGCCTCCCTGCGAGGTATTCCTGATCCATTCCAGTGCCCTTCCTGTTATACACGCTTGGTCTTCCATCTTTTACTAATCTCATGTGAGGAACTGTGTCAAAGGCCTTCCTGCAGTCCAAGAAAATGCAGTCAACCCACCCTTCTCTCTCTTGCCTTACCTCTGTTACTTTATCATAGAACTCCAGGAGGTTTGTTACACAGGATTTGCCTTCCCTGAAACCGTGCTGTCTGGCGTTGATTAACCTGTTCTGCTCCAGATGCTCCACCATTCTTTTTCTGATGATTTTCTCCAAGACTTTGCACACTATACACGTAAGTGACACCGGTCTGTAGTTTAGTGCCTCTTTTCTGTCTCCTTTTTTAAAGATGGGGACTACGTTGGCCTTTTCCATATCTCAGGTAGCTGCCCAGTTTCAAGGGATGTGTTGAAAATTTTGGTAAGTGGCACACTCAGAACCTCAGCTCCTTCCCGAAGGACCCATGGTGAGATATTGTCCGGACCCATTGCCTTTGTGTGTGTGTGTGTGCGTGTGTGTGTGTGTGTGTGTGTGTGTGTGTGTGTGTGTATGTGTGTACTCACCTAATTGTACTCACCTAATTGTGGTTGCAGGGGTCGAGACTCAGCTGTGTACTCACCTAGTTGTACTCACCTAGTTGTGGTTGCAGGGGTCGAGTCAAAGCTCCTGGCCCCGCCTCTTCACTGGCCGCTACTGGGTCACTCTCCCTGCGCCATGAGCTTTATCATACCTCTGCTTAAAGCTATGTATAGAGCCTGCCTCCACTACATCGCTTCCTAAACTATTCCACTTCCCGACAACTCTGTGACTGAAGAAATACTTCCTAACATCTCTGTGATTCATCTGAGTCTTCAACTTCCATCTGTGTCCCCTTGTTGTTGTGTCCCATCTCTGGAACATTCTGTCTCTGTCCACTTTGTCAATTCCTCTCAGTATCTTATATGTTGTTATCATGTCTCCCCTATCTCTCCTGTCCTCCAGTGTCGTCAGGTCGATTTCCCTTAACCTCCCTCGTAGGGCATACCCCTTAGCTCCGGGACTAGTCTTGTTGCAAACCTTTGCACTTTCTCGAGCTTCTTCACATGCTTGGCTAGGTGTGGGTTCCAAACTGGTGCTGCATACTCCAATATGGGCCTAACGTACACAGTGTACAGGGTCCTGAACGATTCTTTATTAAGATGTCGGAATGCTGTTCTTAGGTTTGCTAGGCGCCCATATGCTGCAGCAGTTATTTGGTTGATGTGCGCCTCAGGAGATGTGTCTGGTGTTATACTCACCCCAAGATCTTTTTCCTTGATTGAGGTTTGCAGTCTCTGGCCCCTAGGCTGTACTCCGTCTGCGGTCTTCTTTTCCCTTCCCCAATCTTCATGACTTTGCACTTGGTGGGGTTGAACTCCAGGAGCCAGTTGCTGGACCAGGCTTGCAGGCTGTCCAGATCCCTTTGTAGTTCTGCCTGGTCCTCGTCCGATTGAATTCTTCTCATCAACTTCACATCATCTGCAAACAGGGACACTTCGAGTCTATTCCTTCCGTCATGTCGTTCACAAATACCAGAAACAGCACTGGTCCCAGGACTGACCCCTGTGGAACCCCGCTCGTCACCGGCGCCCACTCTGACACCTCGCCACGTACCATGACTCGCTGCTGTCTCCCTGACAGGTATTCCCTGATCCAATGTAGTGCCTTCCTGTTACCCCTGCCTGGTCCTCCAGCTTCTGCACTAATCTCTTGTGTGGAACTGTGTCAAACGCCTTCTTACAATCCAAGAATATGCAATCTACCCACCCCTCTCTCTTGCCTTATTGCTGTCACCCTGTCGTAGAACTCCAGTAGGTTTGTGACACAGGATTTCCCGTCCCTGAAACCGTGTTGGCCGTCGTTGATAAGCTCATTCCTTTCTAGGTGCTCCACCACTCTTCTCCTGACTATCTTCTCCATGACCTTGCATACAATACATGTCAGTGACACTGGTCTGTAGTTTAGTGCTACGTTCCTGTCTCCTTTTTTTAAAAATTGGAACTACATTTGCTGTCTTCCAAACCTCAGGTAGTTGCCCTGTTTCGATAGATGTGTTGAAGATCGTTGTTAGGGGTACACATAGCTCCTCTGCTCCCTCTCTCAGGACCCATGGAGAGATGTTATCTGGCCCCATCGCCTTTGAAGTATCTAGCTCGCTTAGTAGCCTCTTCACTTCCTCCTCATTTGTGTGTATTGTGTCCAGCACTTGATGGTGTACCCTACCTCTCCTCCTTTCTGGAGGCCCTTCTATCTCCTCTGTGAACACCTCTTTGAATCTCATGTTGAGCTCCTCACACACTTCCCGGTCATTTCTTGTGACCTCCCCTCCTACCTTCCTCAGCCTGATCACCTGGTCCTTGACTGTTGTTCTCCTCCTGATGTGGCTGTACAGCAGCTTTGTGTGTGTGTGTGTGTGTGTGTGTGTGTGTGTCGTGTGTGTGTGTCAATGTGGACAAGTGTAAGGTACTAGTCCTTGGTAATGAAAATAACCCTCAAAGTTATAAACTAGGTGAAGTAGAGCTTGATCATACAGAATGTGAAAAAGACTTGGGAGTCATGGTAAGCAAAAATCTAAAGCCAAGACAACAGTGCCTAAGTGTGCGCAATAAGGCTAACAGATTACTAGGATTTATTTCAAGAAGTATAAGCAACAGAAGTCCAAAAGTTATTTTACAGCTCTATACATCACTAGTGAGACCTCATTTGGATTATGCAGCTCAGTTTTGGTCTCCTTACTACAGGATGGATATAGATTCATTGGAGAACATACAAAGAGGAATGACTAAAATGATTTACAGTATAAGAAATCTCCCGTATGAAGATAGACTTAGAGCGTTGAATCTCCACTCTCTGGAGAGACGTAGAATGAGGGGAGACATCATCGAGGTGTACAAGTGGATGATGGGCATAAACAAAGGTGATATTAATAAAATACTGAGGATAGCGACTCAGGTAAGAATAAAAAAATAACTGATTTAAGTTAGATAAATTTAGATTTAGAAAGGACATAGGCAAGTACTGGTTTTCGAACAGAGTTGTAGATGCGTGGAACAATCTTCCGAGTAGGGTGATAGAGGCTAGGACCTTGGGTGGCTTTAAAAAGAGATTGGACAAATATATGAGTGGGAGGGGCTGGGTTTGATTGGTGTCGTGAGTACGGGAATAAATTCTTAGGTAGGGGTGGTTTTGATAAGGACCTGCCTTGTATGTGCCAGTAGGCCTTCTGCAGTGTTCCTCCATTCTTATGTTCTTATGTTGTGTGTGTGTGTGCAGTATAATGTGATCCTTTATTGACAACGTTTCGCCCACGCAGTGGGCTTTACCTCCACATCCACCACCATCAAGGACATTAATAATATTGGTAGAATTACCGACAATATGTTAAGTAAAAGGACACAAATGCAACTAATGTGACATTTTATTGTGGCAACGTTTCGCTCTCCAGGAGCTTTCTCAAGCCGTTACAAGCGATAATGGACATAGTGGGTTTATATATACTCTCAAAGTGAGGTGAAATACTACCACCACTAGTATTTCCCCTCACTTTGAGAGTATATATAAACCCACTATATCCATTATCGCTGTAACCTGGAAGAGCAAATTGCCACAATAAAATGTCACATTAGTTGCATTTGTGTCCTTTTACTTAACATCAAGGACATTACCAGTAACAGACAGGAAAAACTTCAATCCACGGCAGGGGTATACACAATCCCTTGTAATGGCTGCAGCAAATTATACGTCGGCGAAACATCCAGAGACCTCCAAACACGCATTTCAGAACACCAGTACGCAGGCAGATCTGACGACTCAAGAAATGCCTGTGTTCAACACCGAAATTTACACAACCATTTAATAAACTACAGAAACGCAAGACTCCTCACTTATCTGGAATCATCACTTATCTGTATATCCAACAACTTCAACCAGAACAACGGCTTCTACAACATAGCTGAACCTATTGCCAAGAAACTTCTTCAACGCTATCCCACCTAGAACTCAAGTGGTGACCTGTTCTTAGCTGAGTGGTGACCTGTTCTTAGCTCAGTGGTGACCTGTTCTTAGCTCAGTGAAGACGTGTCTAGTGTACTCCCTGTGGACTGAATCAAGATGCCCCCTATTGAGCAACTTTACCAGCAGCTTAAGGAGGAATTGAGGGTAGCGAAGCTTGAGATACGGCGATTGACGGAGGAAAACAAGAGGATTCGTAGTAGTCCTCCTGTTGTGAGTCCTCAGGTCAAGAAGGTAACCTGGGCAGTGGCCGGACAGCATGGGACGAAGTTGAAGATCAAGAAGACGAATGGAGAGGTAGTAACGACGAAGAAGAAAGAGACTGCTGTGGAAACTTCGAACTCCTTTTCTGTGCTTCCAGACGAATGTGAGTCGACTACTGGGAACGTCACGACGAACTGTACCAAGGAAGGTAAAAACATTGTTGTTGTTGGGGATAGCCAAGTTAGATATATGGATAGGGCCTTCTGCTTGAAAGATAGGAGTAGGAGACAGAGGGTTTGCTTTCCTGGGGCTGGGATGGAAGACATTGTTAGCCGGCTTGACAACATCATGCATGGTAATGGGATCAATCCTATTATCTGCCTCAGTGCTGGAGGCAATGATGTATCCAAGTGTAGAAGTGAGGATTTAGTTAGTAGGTATAAGGCAGCAATAGACATCATTAGGAAGAAGGGAGGGAGCCCTGTTATATGTGGCATTTTGCCAAGAAGGGGTGTTGGAAATGAATGGCTGTCCAGAGCGATTGGTATAAATTGCTGGCTGGACAAACACTGTAAGGATAATGCAGTCCCATTCATTAACAACTGGGACCACTTCTATGGCCGAAATGACATGTATGCCAGGGATGGGGTTCACTTATCCAGGGCAGGTGTAGAATTTCTCTCTAGCTCAGTTGAGGATGTTGTTAGGGCTTTAAACTAGGATTAGTTAGAGGTATGGGTTTAGGAATGGTAAATAATGAGGGCCAAAATATTGATTCAGGCTTTGATACCATAAATCATAACAATAACAGTAATCGAGTGACACAGGGTAATGATAGTAACAGAAATTGTGTAAAACAAAAGCTGAAAAAGGTTCACAAGAAGATACATATCAATGTATTTTATACTAACTGTCGAAGCGCCAGAAATAAAATTAACGAATTACGTTTGGTAGCATGTGCTGGGAACTTTGATGTCATTGCAATAACTGAAACATGGTATAATACCAAGAGTCGGGATATGATTGCTGAGTGTCATATTCAGGGGTTTAAGTTGTTCCATGTAGATAGATATAATGGGAAAGGGGTGGAGTTGCATTGTATGTACGAGAAAATATAAATTGCTGCATAAAAACAGGCATAAAAATAGATGGATCATTAACAGAATCTGTTTGGGTAGAGTTTCTAGAAGGTCAAGAAAAACTGATTCTAGGTGTAATATACCGACCTCCAGGCTTGGATCACGATAGAGGGAGACTTCTTTGGGACGAAATTGTTAGGGCTTCTAGGCACAATAACGTAGTGTTAGTAGGGGATTTTAACTTTAGTCAAATTGACTGGACTTCTTTGACCGGTAATCTGGAGTCCAGTGACTTTATGGAAGTAGTTCAGGACTGTTTTCTGAAGCAGTGTGTGACGGAGCCTACCAGAGGTAATAATTTGCTCGACCTAGTCTTGTCAAATAAAGAAACTGAATGAAGCCACTGTGTGGCGAAACGTTTCCTCAATAAAGATACCCAAGTGTTGCATATGTGTCTAATTTACCAACTCGTCGGTTCTCTGAACCATTCATTCACATCCTGTCTGACACTGCAACATCTTGGTATCTTAATACAGGGATTTCTTCGCTTGCCTATTCCTTGGGCACGACCTACTTCCACATTGAACAAATGTGACACCTCCTACTACTGCTGCACCTCTCCTGTCTACAGTATATAAGGTTCCTCTGCTCATATGCTGTTATTCTATTCAAGATTGATGGACTGACAACATCGTCTGAAGATTGAGGGCCTGACAACCTCACACTCCTCCTGTTCTTCACGATTCTCCTTTGTATGGACTGATGAAGCCACTGTGTGGCGAAACGTTTCCTCAATAAAGATACCCAAGTGTTGCATATGTGTCTAATTTACCAACTCGTCGGTTCTCTGAACAATTCATTCACAGATGTTAACCTTATTGACCAATATGTTCAGTTGAAAAGAGAAGTAAAAAAGGGGATTAGAAAGGCTAAACGTGACTATGAGATTAAGGTTGCTAATGAATCAAAGACTAATCCAAAAGGGTTCTTTCAAGTGTACAGGACGAAGGTGAGGGAAAAGGTAGGACCTCTGAAAATTGGGAATGGACAGCTGACGGATAACGAACTGGAAATGTGTTCTCTATTTAATGACTATTTTTTGTCAGTCTTTACACAAGAAGACGTAAATGAGATTCCAGAAATTAACAATTATTCAGTTCCTGAAGAATTCAAATTAACTAATATTACTGTCACGAGGGACATGGTTATCAAACAGATGTAGTGTCTGATATGTGGAAGATGGCTAATGTAATTCCTATTTTTAAAGCAGGGGACAAGTCACTACCGTCAAACTACCGCCCAATAAGCCTGACCTCAATTGTAGGCAAATTACTAGAGTCAATTATAGCTGATATTATTAGAAGTAATCTAGATAACCATAATTTGATTATTGATACCCAGCATGGATTCACGAGGGGCCGTTCCTGCCTATCTAATTTATTAACCTTCTTCAGTAAAGCTTTTGAGGCTGTTGATCACGATAAAGAATTCGATATTGTTTATTTAGACTTTAGTAAGGCTTTTGATAGAGTACCGCACCAGAGACTGTTAAAGAAAGTGGCAGCTCATGGCATTGGGGGAAAAGTGCTGTCATGGATCGAGTCATGGCTCACCAATAGGAAGCAGAGAGTGTGCATAAATGGGGTTAAATCCGAATGGGGACTTGTAACAAGTGGTGTTCCACAGGGATCAGTCTTAGGCCCATTGTTATTTATAATATATATCAATGACCTTGATGAGGGAATTACTAGTGATATGAGCAAATTCGCCGACGACACGAAGATAGGTAGGATAATTGATTCAAACATAGATGTCATAGAACTTCAGGAAGATTTAGACAAACTTAATTCGTGGTCAGAAAAGTGGCAGATGCAGTTCAATGTAGATAAATGCAAGGTTCTGAAGCTCGGGAGTGTCCATAACCCAAGCACTTATAAGTTAAATAACGTAGAACTTAGCCATACAGATTGCGAGAAGGACTTGGGGTGATGGTAAGCAGCAACCTTAAACCAAGACAGCAATGCCTAAGCGTACGTAATAAGGCAAATAGATTACTGGGATTTATATCAAGAAGTGTTAGCAACAGAAGTCCAGAGGTTATATTACAGCTTTATACATCATTAGTAAGGCCTCACCTAGATTACGCAGCTCAGTTCTGGTCTCCATATTACACAATGGACATAAATTCATTAGAAAACATTCAGCGTAGAATGACTAAATTAATACATAGCATTAGAAATCTTCCTTACGAAGAAAGATTGAAGACCCTAAAATTACATTCACTTGTAAGACGTAGAATGAGGAGACATGATCGAGGTATACAAGTGGAAAATGGGTATTAACAAGGGGATATAAATAAGGTCTTGGGGGTATCTCTCAAGAGAGAACCCGCAATAATGGATTCAAGTTAGATAAGTTTAGATTTAGAAAGGATATAGGAAAGTATTGGTTTGGAAATAGGGTAGTTGATGAGTGGAACAGTCTGCCTAGTAGGGTTATTGAAGCTAGGACCTTGGGTAGTTTCAAATTTAGGTTGGATAAATTCATGAGTGAGAGGGGTTGGATTTGAGGCTAGGACCTTGGGTGGCTGTAAAAAGAGAGTGGACAAATATATGAGTGGGAGGGGCTGGGTTTGATTTGTGTCGTGAGTACGGGAATAAATTCTTAGGTAGTGGTGGTTTTGATAAGGACCTGCCTTGTATGGGCCAGTAGGCCTTCTGCAGTGTTCCTCCATTCTTATGTTCTTATGTTAGATATTGGTTCACAGAGTTCCATTTTGCATTCCTTAAGAACCCTTGCAAAAAGCTCATCAGGACCCGGCGATTTATTTTGTTTCAGTCGGTCCAGCTGTTTCATAATCATTTCGCTAGTGACTGTGATATTACATAATTTATCTTCTTCTGGGCCTCTGTAAAAATTAATTACTGGGATATTATTAATGTCTTCCTGTGTGAAAACCGAGAGAAAATAATTATTAAAAATAGAGCACATATCATTCTCCTTGTCAGTAAGATGCCCAAAGTTATTTTTAAGGGGACCTATCTTATCCCTAACTATTGTTCTATAAACCTGGAAAAAACTTTTTGGGTTAGTTTTTGAATCCCTAGCAACTTTAATTTCATAGTCCCGTTTAGCTTTTCTTATTCCCTTTTTAACGTCCCTCTTAATGTCAGTATACTGATTTATAAGATGACCCTCACCTCTTTTTATGCGCCTATAAATTCCTTTCTTCTGCCCTAAAAGATATTTGAGCCTATTATTCATCCATTTTGGGTCATTTCTACTTGATCTAATTTCTTTATATGGGATAAATGTTCTTTGGGCAGCCTGTATAGTGTTAAGAAAACTGTCATATTGATACCTCTCTTCTTCACCCCAGTCCACAGTTGATAAGTGTTCTCTAAGTCCATTATAATCTGCTAAGCGAAAATCTGGGACCATTACTGAATTATCCCTACTATCATACATCCATTCAATGCTAAAGGTAATTGACTTGTGGTCGCTTGAGCCGAGTTCCTCTGTAATTTCTAAATTATTAACAAGGGTTTCCTTGCTTGCCAGAACCAAGTCAAGTAGGTTATTTCCCTTGTAGGTTCTGTTACAAACTGCTTCAAAAAGCAATCCTGAACTACTTCTAAAAAGTCGTTAGATTCTAAATTCCCTGTCATGAAATTCCAATCAATCTGACTAAAGTTAAAGTCCCTCAGAATTACTACGTTATCGTGTCTTGTGGCCTTAACAATTTCCTCCCAAAGTAGTCTCCCTTGTTCCCTATCTAAGTTTGGAGGACGGTAAATCACGCCTAAAATCAATTTTTCACACCCCTCTGAAAATTCTATCCAGACAGACTCTGTATGTGTTAATTCAGACTTTATACCCGTTTTTATGCAACAATTTAAATGATCACGGACATAGAGTGCCACCCCACCCCTTTCCCGATACTTCTGTCTACTTGGAACAATTTAAAACCCTGAATGTGACATTCGGCAGGCAAGTCCCGATTTTCATATTAAACCATGTCTCAGTTATTGCAAAAACATCAATATTACCCGTACTTGCAACTAATCTCAACTCGTCCATCTTATTCCTAGCACTACGACTATTGGTGTAATATATATTTAGAGACCCTCCTTTCTCTTTACCCTTCCTGCTCATCTCTGTTTTCCACTATACCTATTACTGTCCTTGTCATCTAGTGTCACTAGCTTTCCACTATCCACCTTATTCTGCCTATTACTAGTTCTCCTACAGCTTATAATATTACTACACTGGGACTTCTCTGTTTTCCCCCAAAACCCATACCACTAACTATTTCTAGTTTAAAGCCCTAACAGCTCCCTCCACTGCAGTTGCCAGTGCCCCACCCCAGACCTGGATAAGTGAACCCCATCCTGGCATACATGTCATTTCTGCCATAGAAGAGGTCCCAGTTGTCAATGAATGTTACTGAATTTTCCTTACAGTATTTGTCAGCCAGCAATTGACACCAATTGCCCTGGACAGCCATTCATTTCAACTCCTCTCCTTGGCAAAATACCACATATGACAGGGTTCCCACCCTTCTTCCTAATTATGTCTATTGCGTTGAATCTCCACTCTCTGGAGAGACGTAGAATGAGGAGATATCATCGAGGTGTACAAGTGGATGATGGGCATAAACAAAGGAGATATTAATAAAATACTGAGGATATCGAACCAAGTAAGAACCAGAAATAACGATTTAAATTGGATAAATTTAGATTTAGAAAGGACATAGGCAAGTACTGGTTTTCGAACAGAGTTGTAGATGCGTGGAACAATCTTCCGAGTACTGTGATAGAGGCTAGGACCTTGGGTGGCTTTAAAAAGAGATTGGACAAATATATGAGTGGGAGGGGCTGGGTTTGATTTGTGTCGTGAGTACGGGAATAAATTCTTAGGTAGTGGTGGTTTTGATAAGGACTTGCCTTGTATGGGCCAGTAGGCCTTCTGCAGTGTTCCTCCATTCTTATGTTCTTATGTTCTTATGTACACTGCAGGTCCTTTAAGTCACACAATGTTTTTAACTATCACACTACTTTTAAGACTGTCACATGCAGCTTTCTCCACCTGACCCAGCATTCTCCACCTGACTATACCCTATATATATTCATGTTACTCATTTTCCAGGTAGATCTGTCTGTGACTCGATAAAGCCCACTGCGTGGGCGAAACGTTGTCAATAAAGGATCACATTATACTGCTTTTGTGAGAGGGGTTGGATTTGAGTGGGACTCGCATTTGAGTCAATAGAATCATCAAAGCTTATTTCTTGGGTAGAATTGAAAATTAGGTTGGGCAATTACCTTTGGCATTGAATGGAAGTTTCATAGTAGGAATAACTCAGTAACGGTCCCAGATTTTCGCTTAGCAGATTACAATGGACTTAGAGAACACTTATCATCTGTGGACTGGGGTAATGAAGAGAGCTATCAATATGACAGTTTTCTGAACACTATACATGCTGCCCAAAGAACATTTATCCCATATAAAGAAATTAGATCGAATAGAAATGACCCAAAATGGATGAATAATAGGCTCAAATATCTTTTAGGGCAGAAGAAAGGAATTTATAGGCGTATCAAAAGAGGTGAGGGTCATCTTACGAATCAGTATATTGACATTAAGAGGACGTTAAAAGGGGATAAGAAAAGCTAAGCGGGACTACGAAATTAAAGTTGCTAGGGATTCGAAAACTAACCAAAAAGTTTTTCCAGGTGTATAGAACAAAGTTAGAGATAAGATAGGTCCCCTTAAAAATAATTATGGGTATCTTACTGACAAAGAAATGAAATGTGCTCTATTTTTAATAATTATTTTCTCTCGGTTTTCACTCAGGAAGACATTAATAATATCCCAAGAATTAGGTATTTTAGTGGGCCTGAAGAAGATAAATTATGTAGTATCATAAGAACATAAGAAAGGAGGAACACTGCAGCAGGCCTGTTGGCCCATACTAGGCAGTCCTTCACAATCCATCCCACTAACAGAATATTTGCTCAACCCAATTTTCAAAGCTACCCAAGAAATAAGCTTTGACAATTCTACCCACTCATGCGCGAGTCCCACTCAAATCCAACCCCTCTCACTCATGAATTTATCCAACCTAATTTTGAAACTACCCAAGGTCCTAGCTTCAATAACCCTACTAGGCAGACTGTTCCACTCATCAACTACCCTATTTCCAAACCAATACTTTCCTATATCCTTTCTAAATCTAAACTTATCTAACTTGAATCCATTATTGCGGGTTCTCTCTTGGGAGATATCCTCAAGACCTTATTTATATCCCTTTGTTAATACCCATTTTCCACTTGTATACCTCGATCATGTCTCCCCTCATTCTACGTCTTACAAGTGAATGTAATTTTAGGGTCTTCAATCTTTCTTCGTAAGGAAGATTTCTAATGCTATGTATTAATTTAGTCATTCTACGCTGAATGTTTTCTAACGAATTTATGTCCATTCTGTAATATGGGACCAGAACTGAGCTGCGTAATCTAGGTGAGGCCTTACTAATGATGTATAAAGCTGAATATAACCTCTGGACTTCTGTTGCTAACACTTCTTGATATAAATCCCAGTAATCTATTTGCCTTATTACACTACGCTTAAGGCATTGCTGTCTTGGTTTAAGGTTGCTGCTACCATCACCCCCAAGTCCTTCTCTAATCTATGGCTAAGTTCTACGTTATTTAACTTATAAGTGCTTGGGTTATGGACACTCCCGAGCTTCAGAACCTTGCATTTATCTACATTGAACTGCATCTGCCACTTTTCTGACCACGAATTAAGTTTGTCTAAATCTTCCTGAAGTTCTATGACATCTATGTTTGAATCAATTATCCTACCTATCTTCGTGTCGTCGGCGAATTTGCTCATATCACTAGTAATTCCCTCATCAAGTCATTGATTTATTATAAATAACAATGGGCCTAAGACGATCCCTGTGGAACACCACTTGTTACAAGTCCCATTCGGATTTAACCCCATTTATGCACACTCTCTGCTTCCTATTGGTGACCATGACTCGATCCATGACAGCACTTTTCCCCCAATGCCTGACTGCCACTTTCTTTAACAGTCTCTGGTGCGTACTCTATCAAAAGCCTTACTAAAGTCTAAATAAACAATATCGAATTCTTTATCGTGATCAACAGCCTCAAAAGCTTTACTGAAGAAGGTTAATAAATTAGATAGCAGGAACGGCCCTCGTGAATCCATGCTGGGTATCATTAATCAAATTATGGTTATCTAGATGGCTTCTAAAATATCAGCTATAATTGACTCTATTAATTTGCCTACAATTGAGGTCAGGCTTATTGGGCGGTAGTTTGACGGTAGTGACTTGTCCCCTGCTTTAAAAATACTTTAAACAACAACGGGCCCAAAACCGATCCCTGTGGAACGCCACTTGTTACAGATCCCCACTCAGATTTAACCCCATTAATGCACACCCTCAGCTTCACTAGCGAAATGGTTATCAAACAGATAGACCGTTTGAAGCAAAATAAATCGCCAGGCCCTGATGAGCATTTTTCAAGGGTTCTTAAGGAATGCAAAATTGAACTCTGTGAACCCTTAACTAACATTTCAACCTATCTCTTCAAACAGGTGTAGTTCTGATACGTGGAAGATGGCTAATGTAATTCCTATTTTAAAGCAGGGACAAGTCGTTACCATCATTACCGCCCAATAAGTCTAACTTCATTTAGGCAAATTATTAGAGTCGATTATAGCTGATAACATGAAGCCATCTCGATAGGCATAATTTGATTGAATGGTTCAGAGAACCGACAAGTTATAAATTAGACACATATGCAACATAAAGATACCCAAATGTTGCATATGTGTCTAATTAAACTTGTCGGTTCTCTGAACCATTCATCTTACCCTGTCTGACACAGCAACATCTTGGGATCTTAATACAAACGAATTCTTCAACACTTGTCCAACCTTTGGACGAAGATCTACTTAGACTAGTGGATGGTACCACTATGACCCCGCCTCCTGCTGCTTCACCTCACCTAACTACAGTATATAAGCCACCTCTACGGACATATGCTGTCATTTCTAAAGATTGATGGACTGAACACATCGACTCCAGGCCGAGGGACTGATTACCTCAAAACTCCTACTCTCCTTACACCTTTCTACTTTGTATTGGACTGATGAAGCCACTGTGTGGCGAAACGTTTTCTCAATAAAGATACCCAAATGTTGCATATGTGTCTAATTTATAATTTGATTAATGATACTCAACATGGATTCACCAGGGGCCGTTCCTGCCTAACTAATTTATTAACTTTTTTCAGTAAGGCTTTTGAGGCAGTTGATCATGATAAAGAATTCGATATTGTTTATTTGGATTTTAGTAAGGCTTTTGATAGAGTACCACATCAGAACTGTTAAAGAAAGTGGCTGCTCACGGCATTGGAGGAAAAAGTGTTTTCATGGATCGAGTCATGGCTCACCAATAGGAAGCTGAGGTGTGCATTAATGGGGTTAAATCTGAGTGGGGATCTGTAACAAGTGGCGTTCCACAGGATCGGTTTTGGGCCCGTTGTTGTTTATAATATATATAAATGACCTTGACGAGGGAATTACTAGTGATATGAGCAAATTCGCTGATGACACGAAGATAGGTAGGATAATCGATTCAGACGTAGATGTCACGGAACTTCAGGAAGATTTAGACAAACTCAATTCCTGGTCAGAAAAATGGCAGATGCAGTTCAATGTAGATAAATGCAAAGTTCAAAAAGCCGGGAATGTTCATAACCCTAGCACCTACCAGCTTAATAATGTTGAACTCAGCCGTACAGAATGCGAAAAGGATCTGGGGTTATGGTAAGCAGCAACCTCAAACCAAGTCAGCAATGCCTAAGCGTAAGAAATAAAGCAAATAGATTACTGGGATTTATATCAGAAGTGTAAGCAACAGAAGTCCAGCGGTTATATTACAGCTTTATACATCATTAGTAAGGCCTCACCTAGATTATGCAGCTCAGTTCTGGTCTCCATTTTACAGAATGGATATAAATTCGTTAGAAAACATTCAGCGACGAATGACAAAGTTAATTCATAGCATTAGAAATCTTCCGTATGAAGAAAGATTGAAGACCCTTAAATTACATTCACTTGTAAGACGAAGAATGAGGGGAGACATGATCGAGGTATATAAGTGGAAGATGGGTATTAATAAGGGGGATACAAATAAGGTCTTGAGGATATCTCTCAAGAGAACATAAGAACATAAGAATGGAGGAACACTGCAGAAGGCCTACTGGCCCATACAAGGCAGGTCCTTATCAAAACCACCACTATCTAAGAATTTATTCCCGTACTCACGACACAAATCAAACCCAGCCCTCCCACTCTATATTTGTCAATCTCTTTTTAAAGCCACCCAAGGTCCTAGCCTCTATCACAGTACTCGGAAGATTGTTCCACGCATCTACAACTCTGTTCGAAAACCAGTACTTGCCTATGTCCTTTCTAAATCTAAATTTATCCAATTTAAATCCGTTATTTCTGGTTCTTACTTGGTTCGATATCCTCAGTATTTTATTAATATCTCCTTTGTTTATGCCCATCATCCACTTATAAGAACATAAGAACATAAGAAAGGAGGAACACTGAGCAGGCCTGTTGGCCCATACTAGGCAGGTCCTTCACATTCCATCCCACTAACAGAATATTTGTTCAACCTAATTTTCAATGCTACCCAAGAAATAAGCTTTGATAATTTTATTTACTCATGTGCAATTCCCACTCAAATCCAACCCCTTTCACTCATGAATTTATCCAACCTAAATTTAAAACTACCCAAGGTCCTTGCTTCAATAACCCTACTAGGCGGGCTGTTCCACTCATCAACTACCCTATTTCCAAACCAATCTTTCCTTTCTTTCAATCAAACATCTAACTTGAATCCATTATTGGTTCTCTCTTGGAGAGATACCTCAAGTTATTTATATCCCTTTATCCCATTTTCCACTTGTATACCTCGATCATGTCTCCCCTCATTCTCCTTACAAGTGAATGAATTTAAGGGTCTTCAATCTTTTCTTGTGGAAGATTTTAATGCTATGTATTAATTTAGTCATTCTACGCTGAATTTTTCTAACGAATTTATGCCCCATTCTGTAATATGGGAGGGCGAGCTGCGTAATCTAGGTGAGGCCTTCCCTAATGATGTATAAAGCTGTAATATAATCTGGACTTCTTTCCTTCCTTGATATAAATCCCATAATCTTTTGCCTTATTACGTACGCTTAGGCATTGCTGTCTTGGTTTAAGGTTGCCCTTCATCCCCCGTCCTTCTCGCAATCTGTATGGCTAAGTTCTCGTTATTTAACTTATAAGTCTTGGGTTATGGACACTCCCAGCTTTAGAACTTTCATTTATCTCATTGAACTGCATCCCATTTTTCTAAGGAATTGGGTTTTCTAAACCCTCCTGTAGTTCACTGACATCTACGTCTGAATCGATTTCCTATATCTTCGTGTCATCAGGTTTCTCATATCCTAAAATTTCCCTGTCAAGGTATTTATATATTTTTAAACAACCAAGCCCAAAACCATCCCGGGCCCATTGCAGATCCCCACCGATTTAACCCCATTTATACCCTCTGTTTCCCATTGGTGACATGACTCGATCCCTCCAAATTTTTTCCCCAATGCGGAGCCACTTTCTTAACAGTCTCTGATGTGGTACTCTACCCAAAGCCCTAAAATCAAATAAACGATATCAATTCTTTATCATTATCAACTGCCTCAAAAGCCCCACTGAAAAAGTTAACAAATTAGTTAAGGCGGGAACGGCCCCTGGTGAATCCATGCTGAGTATCATTAATCAAATTTTTCCTATCGAGATGGTTCTTATTTATCAGCTATAATCGACTCTAGTAATTTGCCTACAATTGATGTTAGACTTATTGGGCGGTAATTTGATGGTAACGACTTGTCCCCGCTTTAAAAATAGGAATTACATTAGCCATCTTCCACTTCCGGCCTACCCTGTTTGAAGAAAAGGTTAAAAATGTTAGTTAGGGTTCACAGAGTTCTATTTTGCATTCCTTAAGAACCCTTGAAAAGCTCATCAGGGCCTGGCGATTTATTTGCTTCAAACGTCTATCTGTTTGATAACCTTTTCTTAGTGACTGTGATACTACATAATTTATCTTCTTCAGGCCCACTAAAATACCAATTCTTGGGAATTATTAATGTCTTCCTGGTAAAAACCCAAGAAAAATAATTATAAAAATAGAACATTTCATTCTCTTTGTCAGTAAGATACCCATAATTTTTTAAGGGGACCTTCTTTCTAACTTTTGTTCTATACCCTTAAAAAAACTTTTTGGGTTGGTTTTCAATCCCTAGCAGCTTTAATTTCGTAGTCCCGTTTAGCTTTTCTTATCCCTTTTAACGTCCCTCTTAATGTAAATTTAATGACTATAAGAATGACCCTCACCTCTTTTTCCTAAAACTCCCTTTCTGCCCTAAAAGATATTTGAGCCTATTATTCATCCATTTTGGGTCATTTCTATTCGATCTAATTTCTTTATATGGGATTAAATTTTTTTGGGCAAAATGTATAGTGTTCAAAAACTGTCATATTGATATTTTCTTGGTCTCCTTACTGGATGGAATGATTCATTGGGAGAATTTCAAGAAGAATATTAAAATGATTTACAGTTAAGAAATCTCCCGTATGAAGATAGACTTAGAGCGTTGAATCCCCTCTCTGGAGAACGTAGAATGGGGGAAATATCATCGGGTGTACAAGTGGATGATGGGCATAAACAAAGGAGATATTAATAAAATCTGAGGATATCGACCAAGTAAGGGAAAGAGAAATAACGGGTTTAAATTGGATTTTAAATTTTGATTTAGAAAGGACATGGCAAGACTGGTTTTCGAAAGGGGGTTTTAATGTGGAACAATCTTCCGAGTACTGTGTAGAGGCTGGACCCCGGGTGGCTTTAAAAATTGGACAAATATATGAGTGGGGGGGGCGGGTTTGATTTGTGTCGTAGTGGGAATAAATTTTTAGGTAGTGGTGGTTTTGATAAGGACCTGCCTTGTATGGGCCAGTGGGCCTTCTGCAGTGTTCCTCCATTCATGTTTAAAATAAGAACATGAAGGAGGAACACTGCAGCAGGCCTTTGGCCCATACTAGGCGGGTCCTTCCAATCCCACTATTTTACAGCTCTATACATCACTAGTGAGACCTCATTTGGATTATGCAGCTCATTTTGGTCTCCTTACTACGGATGGATATAGATTCATTGGAGAACATACAAAGAAGAATGACTAAAATGATTTACAATAAAAATCTCCCGTATGAAGATAGACTTAGAGCGTTGAATCTCCACTCTCTGGAGGCGTGAATGAGGGAATCATCGAGGTGTCAAGTGGATGATGGGTAAAAAGGGAAATTTAAAATACTGAGGATATCAACCAAGTAAGAACCAGAAATAACGGTTTAAATTGGATAAATTTAAATTTAAAAGGGCCCAAACAAGTACTGGTTTTCGAACAGAGTTGTAATTCTTAAACAATCTTCCAGTACTGTGATAGAGGCTAGGACCTTGGGTGGCTTTAAAGAATTGGACAAATTTTGAGTGGGGGCTGGGTTTGATTTGTGTCTGAGTACGGGAATAAATTCTTGGAGTGGTGGTTTTGATAAGGACCTGCCTTTGTATGGGCCAGTAGGCCTTCTGCAGTTTCCTCCATTCTTATGTTATGTTACCCCAGTCCACAGATGATAAGTGTTCTCTAAGTCCATTGTAATCTGCTAAGCGAAAATCTGGGACCGTTACTGAGTTATTCGTACTATGAAACTTCCATTCAATGCCAAAGGAATTGATTTGTGGTCGCTTGCGAGTTCCTCTGTTTCTAAATTATTAACAAGGGTTTCCTTGTTTGCCAGAACTAAGTCAAGCAGGTTATTTCCTTTTGGTTCTGTCACAAACTGCTCCAAAAACAATCTTGAACTACATCTAAGAAGTCGTTAGATTCTAAATTCCCAGTCAAAAAATTCCAAATCAATTTGACAAAAATTGAAGTCACCCAGAAAACTACTTTTATCGTGCATTGTGGTTAACAATTTCCCCCCATATTGTCTCCCTTGTTATCAAGTTTGGGGGACGGATATCCACCAAAATCAATTTTCATGCCCCTCTGAAAATTCTATAAAGAAACTCTGTATGTGTTATTTCGACTTTTTCCTTTTATGCAACAGTTCAAGCGATCTCGGACATACAGTGCCCTCCCCCCTTCCCGAAACTTCAATAAGAACAAAAGAAACATAAGAAAGGAGGAACCTTCAGGGCCTGTTGCCCATACTAGGCAGGTCCTCCAATCCTCCCCTTTAACAGAATATTTGCTCAACCCAATTTTCAATGCTACCCAAGAAATAAGCACAATTTACCCACTCATGTGCGAGTCCCCTCAAATCCAACCCCTCTCACTCATGAATTTATCCAACCCAAATTTGAAACCCAGGTCCTAGCTAATTCCCTACAGAAAAATGTTCCCCCCATCAACTACCTATTTCCAAACCAATACTTTCCTAATCCTTTTCTAAATCTAAACTTATCAACTTGAATCCATTATTGCGGGTTCTCTCTTGGAGAGATATCCTCAAGACCTTATTTTATCCCCTTTGTTAAACCCATTTTCCACTTGTATCCTCGATCATGTCTCCCTCATTCTACGTCTTACAAGTGAATGTAATTTTAGGGTCTTCAATCTTTCTTCAAGGAAGATTTCTAATGCTATGTATTAATTTAGTCATTCTACGCTGAATGTTTTCTAACAATTTATGTCCATTCTGTAATATGGAGACCAGAACTGAGCTGCGTAATCTAGGTGAGGCCTTACTAATGATGTATAAAGCTGTAATATAACCTCTGGACTTCTGTTGCTAACACTTCTTGATATAAATCCCAGTAATCTATTTGCCTTATTACGTACGCTTAGGCATTGCTGTCTTGGTTTAAGGTTGCTGCTTACCATCACCATCTGTCTGTCTACTTGGAACAATTTAAAACCCTGTATATGACATTCAGCAGGCATGTCCCTATTTTTCGTATTGAACCACGTCTCAGTTATGGCAAATACATCAATGTTACCTGCATATGCAAATAATCTCAAATCGTCCATCTTATTCCTAGCACTAGACTATTTGTATAATACACTTTTAAAGACCCTCCTTTCTCTTTACCCTTCCTGCTCCATTCTGTTTTACCACTATACCTATTTCTGTCCTTGTTATTGTTAAGATTTTTATATCAAAGCCTAGATCTATATTTCGACATTCATTATTTTCCATTTCTAAACCCATCCTCTAACTAATCCTAGTTTAAAGTCCTAACAACACCCTCAACTGAGCTAGCAAGAAAATCCACACCTGCCCTGGATAAGTGAACCCCATCCCTGGCATACATGTCATTTCGGCCATAGAAGTGGTCCCAGTTGCAAATGACAAAGTTAATTCATCACATCATCACCTCGATGATGTCTCCCCTCATTCTACGTCTCTCCAGAGAGTGGAGATTCATAAGAACATAAGAACATAAGAAAGGAGGAACACTGCAGCAGGCCTGTTGGCCCATACTAGGCAGGTCCTTCACAATCCGTCCCACTAACAGAATATTTGCTCAACCCAATTTTCAATGCTACCCAAGAAATAAGCTTTGACAATTCTACCCACTCATGCACGAGTCCCACAAATCCAACCCTCTCACTCATGAATTTATCCAACCCAAATTTGAAACTACCCAAGGTCCTAGCTTCAATAACCCTACTAGGCAGACTGTTCCACTCATCAACTACCCTATTTCCAAACCAATACTTTCCTATATCCTTTCTAAATCTAAACTTATCTAACTTGAATCCATTATTGCGGGTTCTCTCTTGGAGAGATATCCTCAAGACCTTATTTATATCCCCCTTATTAATACCCATCTTCCACTTGTATACCTCGATCATGTCTCCCCTCATTCTTCGTCTTACAAGTGAATGTAATTTAAGGGTCTTCAATCTTTCGTCATACGGGAGATTTCTTATACTGTAAATCATTTTAGTCATTCTTCTTTGTATGTTCTCCAATGAATCTATATCCATCCTGTAGTAAGGAGACCAAAACTGAGCTGCATAATCCAAATGAGGTCTCACTAGTGATGTATAGAGCTGTAAAATAACTTTTGGACTTCTGTTGCTTATACTTCTTGAAATAAATCCTAGTAATCTGTTAGCCTTATTGCACACTTAGGCACTGTTGTCTTGGCTTTAGATTCCTGCTTACCATGACTCCCAAGTCTTTTTCACATTCTGTATGATCAAGCTCTACTTCACCTAGTTTATAAATTCGAGGGATATTTTCATTACCAAGGACTAGTACCTTACACTTGTCCACATTGAACCCGCAATAATGGATTCAAATTGGATAAGTTTAGATTTAGAAAGGATATAGGAAAGTATTGGTTTGGAAATAGGGTAGTTGATGAGTGGAACAGTCTGCCTAGTAGGGTCATTGAAGCTATGACCTTGGGTAGTTTCAAATTTAGGTTGGATAAATTCATGAGTGAGAGGTTGGATTTAGTGGGACTCACTTGAGTTAATAGAATCTTCAAAGCTTATTTCTTGGTAGAATTGAAAATTAGGTTGGGCAATTATTCTGTTAGTGGGATGGATTGTGAAGGACTTGCCTAGTATGGGCCAACAGGCCTGCTGCAGTGTTCCTCCTTTCTTATGTTCTTATACTAGGCAGGTCCTTCACATTCCATCCCACTAACAGAATATTTGTTCAACCTAATTTTCAATGCTACCCAAGAAATAAGCTTTGATAATTTTATTTACTCATGTGCAATTCCCTCAAATCCAACCCTTGCCTATGTCCTTTCTAAATCTAAATTTATCCAATTTAAATCCGTTATTTCTCGTTCTTACTTGGTTCGATATCCTCAGTATTTTATTAATATCACCTTTGTTTATGCCCATCATCCACTTGTACACCTCGATGATATCTCCCTCATTCTACGTCTCTCCAGAGAGTGGAGATTCAATGCTCTAAGTCTATCTTCATCTTCATAAGGCAGCTTCACCATCTCGGAAGTCTTAGCAAGAATCCTCCTGAAAACAGTGAACCCTACCATCACATAGCCTCTCCTGCTAATTCAACACAATCACATCGTAGATGTGGAACACTCTACAGGCCTTCTCTATTCCAACCTCCAGCAGAAATATTTGTCTAACCTATTTTATACTACCCATGTAATTGTTTTATCACCTTTTCCTCATGTGCAAATTGATTGTTCTACCTTATTGTATTACTACTACTACTACTACTACAACAACTTATATCACTACTTCTACCACCACTAGTATTACACCTCACCCTGAGCCTATATATACCCTCTGTGTCCATGTACATATTGCTTGTAACGGCTTGACAAAGCTCCTGGAGGGCGAAACGTTGCCACAATAAAATGTCACATTAGTTGCATTTGTGTCCTTTTACTTAACATATTGTCGGTAATTCTACCAATATTATAACATAATTTATCTTCTTCAGGGCCACTATATAAATTAATTACTGGGATATTATTAATGTCTTCCTGTGTGAAAACCGAGAGAAAATAATTATTAAAAATAGAGCACATATCATTCTCCTTGTCAGTAAGATGCCCAAAGTTATTTTTAAGGGGACCTATCTTATCCCTAACTTTTGTTCTATAAACCTGGATAAAACATTTTGGGTTATTTTTTGAATCCCTAGCAACTTTAATTTCATAGTCCCGTTTAGCTTTTCTTATTCCCTTTTAACGTCCCTCTTAATGTCAGTATACTGATTTATAAGATGACCCTCACCTCTTTTTATGCGCCTATAAATTCCTTTCTTCTGCCCTAAAAGATATTTGAGCCTATTATTCATCCATTTTGGGTCATTTCTACTTGATCAAATTTATTTATACGGGATAAATGTTCTTTGGGCTGCCTGTATAGTGTAACAATATTGGTAGAATTACCGACAATATGTTAAGTAAAGGACACAAATGCAACTAATGTGACATTTTATTGTGGCTCCTGGAGAGCGAAACGTTGCCACAATAAAATGTCACATTAGTTACATTTGTCTTTTATAACATGCCTGTATAGTGTTAAGAAAGCTGTCATATTGATAGCTCTCTTCGTTACCCCAGTCCACAGTTGATAAGTGTTCTCTAAGTCCATTATAATCTGCTAAGCGAAAGTCTGGGACTGTTACTGAATTATCCCTACTATCATACATCCATTCAATGCTAAAGGTAATTGACTTGTGGTCGCTTGTGCCCAAGCTTATTGCTTGGGTAGCATTGTAAATTGGGTTGTGCAAATATCCTGTTAGTAGGGCGAAACGTTGTCAATAAAGGATCACATTATACTACTTATGTGTTTATTTTTCCATTGTGTCGGTATTTTATACCATTTATTTCCATCCTCCTTTCTTATGTGCTTAATAGGTGGGACAAATGTGTGGGCAGGCAGGTCCTTCGTAAAAGCAACCATCTTGCCCACCTGAGGTATTTAAGAGACCTGAGGCCGCTGCTACATAAGGGGCGGGAGCTAGAACTGTGGTCACAAGACCAGCAACTTCGAGATTACTCACATAATCAGTGGCTGCAGCAGGACACCAATGGGCAACATCTTCAGTTCTCTGGCCAAAGTTTCAGTTGCTTCAGAGGTAAAAGTTCAGTTTTCGTTTGTGTACATGAAATTGTACCAGACCTTTTGTGTCTTTCATTTTTACTGTAGATTTATGTCATGTATTGTTTTGTTAATTATGCATCTTCCACTTCGCAGCTAAAATTTCGACACGCGGCGGAATGTGGGATGTGTTTGGACCAGTTCGATGACTTAAGACGCGTGCCTAAGAAACAGAGTTGTGGTCACACGCTGTGCTTGGCCTGCTTCCGTGCCAACACAAACGCCTCCGGGACTTTTGAGTGTCCCTTCTGTTATGCAGAGACCGATTACGAGAGGCGGGGTTTGGAAGCTATCCGGCGCTGCAGGGAATTATACGCCCAACAACGTGAATCTAATGAAGATGTGACCGACTCTGCTCACGGACGAAGGTCACCATTCCAGATGGTGACCAAGAGTTACCTTGATGTATACAAATACTCACGTCCAAGCAGTTCTATGCCTCTGAAGATTTATAATGTAAGCAACAGATATTTAAAATCCACAGATGTTCAATCAGCAGCAGTGACCAGGGGACCCAGTGACAATGAGGTCCTTCCCGTGTCCCGTTCTTCAGTCAGCCGTATTAATGAGGTTCTTCCCATGGTCAGCACTTCGAGTAGCCGTGTTAGTGAGGTTCTACCTGTGACCAGCACTTCGAGTAGCCGTGTTAGTGAGGTTCTACCCGTGACCAGCACTTCGAGTACTCATGTTAATGAGGTCCTTCCTGCAGTGCAGTCTGTGAGGCGCCGTGATACTACGGAAAATCTTTCATCGGGCAAATCAAATGAAGCTACTGTCCTTCCTCCCAACACGCTGCTTCTTCCTTCAGAGGACACTTCAACTGAAGAAGAGGTTCTTCCTTCAGAGGACACCTCAACTGAAGATGAGGTTCTTCCTTCAGAGGACACTTCAACTGAAGAAGAGGTTCTTCCTTCAGAGGACACCTCAACTGAAGAAGAGGTTCTTCCTTCAGAGGACACCTCAACTGAAGAAGAGGTTCTTCCTTCAGCACGCACTTCGAGTCCTCCCAACACGCTGCTTCTTCCTTCAGAGGACACTTCAACTGAAGAAGAGGTTCTTCCTTCAGAGGACACCTCAACTGAAGAAGAGGTTCTTCCTTCAGAGGACACCTCAACTGAAGAAGAGGTTCTTCCTTCAGAGGACACCTCAACTGAAGAAGAGGTTCTTCCTTCAGAGGACACCTCAACTGAAGAAGAGGTTCTTCCTTCAGCACGCACTTCGAGTCCTCCCAACACGCTGCTTCTTCCTTCAGAGGACACCTCAACTGAAGAAGAGGTTCTTCCTTCAGAGGACACCTCAACTGAAGAAGAGGTTCTTCCTTCAGCACGCACTTCGAGTCCTCCCAACACGCTGCTTCTTCCTTCAGAGGACACTTCAACTGAAGAAGAGGTTCTTCCTTCAGCACGCACTTCGAGTCCTCCCAACACGCTGCTTCTTCCTTCACAGGACACTTCAACTGAAGAAGAGATTCTTCCTTCAGCACGCACTTCGAGTCCTCCCAACACGTTGCTTCTTCCTTCAGAGGACACTTCAACTGAAGAAGAGGTTCTTCCTTCAGCACGCACTTCGAGTCCTCCCAACACGCTGCTTCTTCCTTCACAGGACACTTCAACTGAAGAAGAGATTCTTCCTTCAGCACGCACTTCGAGTCCTCCCAACACGTTGCTTCTTCCTTCAGAGGACACTTCAACTGAAGAAGAGGTTCTTCCTTCAGCACGCACTTCGAGTCCTCCCAACACGTTGCTTCTTCCTTCAGAGGACACTTCGATTTCCTGTGAAACTATTGGTTTTTCTGCAGCTTTCAATATAAGTAACATTTTAAGTCAAAAGGAAAGTGGTTGGTTGAATTCTCAATTAAAACCAATTATTTTAGTATAATTATGCAATTATCATTTAGAAGGTATGTTATCTATCAGTGTATGTCTTTGTCAATAAAATTTGTGATCAATTATGTTTTTCGTTATCTTACCCAAGTTTATTTAGTATATTTTCGTTATCTTGGGGTCTATGAGGTTTCATGTGACCTGCTGTTCTACATATCAGATATTCATTAGTTGGTTGTGACTTGTGTGAGGAAGCATCTTAGTGGTGGGTCAGCGTCACCACTATCACTGCCTCCACCAAGCACCAACCTTACATGAACTAAAAGATAATTTGCGATATTTTTTTTTTGCATTTTTTAACCTTGCACGAGGGTACCGGCAACAACCTGGTTGATCAGGCCCTGATCCACCATGAGGCCTGGTGGATATACTCTAGGTATAAAGTTGCTTGCGAGCGAAACTCACATTTACCAATGTGTCGCGGCGTCTGCAATCAACAAGCTTTTTCAGTAGTTTTTTGATTGCTAATCTTTATCTCAGTTCGAAAATCGAGAAAATAATCTTATGGACACTGAAACCTTAGAAGTTTATCCCAACACAACACTGTATACCTGGAGTATACCCGAGGGACCAAACCTCACACAAAGCAGCAAGGTTGGCAGACCTGGGTGGAGGGTTGGCCACCATGGGTGGAGGTCAGTGTCAAGGTCATAGTCATATATTGTTTATGAATCATGATTACTGGGGACCACTGATGTGTTTGTGTATGTAATCACATCTTTGTGGTTGCAGGGGTCGAGTCTCAGCTCATTACCTCTCAAACTGGCTGTTACTGAGTTACTCTCCCCTTATGCTGTATACATGCTGCCTCTATCCCTTTGTTGACCTGGTCGTTCCACTTTCTGACCACTGTGAGGCTGAAAAAATGCTTCCTGACATCCCTGTGACTCACATGTTTTTAATATGCAAGTGTGCCATCGTGTACGTGTTTGCCTCTTCTCCAGTTAATCATCTTTGTATTGAATTTGGACCGCCTTGCCCCGGGCAGTGGTCAGTCACAATAGGGATAGAATAGACAAGACAGGCTCTATTTTCAAGTCATCCTACGTGGTTGTTTATTATATCCAAATCCTCCACCGAACCCCCACAGCAATTGAAGCCACTGGTTGGCTGAACTTAAAAATAACATTCCCCAGGTGTTACACATGTTTCTAATTGCCAGTCACGCATATGCTGCAAAGGTTATTCTGGTAATGTGTGCCTCGAATACAATGCTTGGTAGCATGCTTTCCCAGAGGTCCTTCGCCTTTAATGAGGTTTGCAGCCTTTCTCCGAGTCTGTACTTCTTTTCTGGTCGTCTTTACTCGTCTCAACCACCCATTTCTCTTTCTCTTGCCTTATGGCATCATATCAGTGGTGGTAGGCGGGGTATCCAGCTACCCGAGGCATGGCATCCTATCAGTGGTGGTAGGCGGGGTATCCAGCTACCCGAGGCATGGCATCATATCAGTGGTGGTAGGCGGGGTATCCAGCTACCCGAGGCATGGCATCAGATCAGTTGTGGTAGGTGGGGTATCCAGCTACCCGAGGCATGGCATCAGATCAGTGGTGGTAGGCGGGGTATCCAGCTACCCGAGGCATGGCATCAGATCAGTGGTGGTAGGTGGGGTATCCAGCTACCCGAGGCATGGCATCAGATCAGTGGTGGTAGGCGGGGTATCCAGCTACCCGAGGCATGGCATCAGATCAGTGGTGGTAGGCGGGGTATCCAGCTACCCGAGGCATGGCATCAGATCAGTGGTGGTAGGCGGGGTATCCAGCTACCCGAGGCATGGCATCAGGTCAGTGGTGGTAGGTGGGGTATCCATATACCCGAGGCATGGCATCAGATCAGTGGTGGTAGGTGGGGTATCCAGCTACCCGGGCATGGCATCAGATCAGTGGTGGTAGGTGGGGTATCCAGCTACCCGAGGCATGGCATCAGATCAGTGGTGGTAGGCGGGGCAGCCAAACACCTCCCACACAAATTACACTCAATCGGATTCTCGCGCAACATTCACTCGCCTCAAATTACACAAGATGGAATAAGTATTTCAAGTGCCATAGTGATGTTGAAAGTACGTGAGGTGAACACTGCTTGCGACACCCAGAAGGGCAAGCAGGCGTAAAGATCTCCTGGCCTGAGGGGCAACACCCTCTCTATGTTGGTCACACCCTAGACATTACAGCACCTAGGGTGCTGGCACCACAAGACCTAGGACAGCGGTGTCACAGTACCTGGGACACACCACCTAGGTCAATGACGCTCTCACCTAGCACTGTTATGAATCACTAACAGCTACCCAGGTTGATCATGTATATAAACAGTCGTGAGTCAACTCATACGACAACAAGGTGTGGTGAGCTTCCCTCGCACACAGTTTTCAATATTCATATGGGTCTGGATCAATATTCATATGGGTCTGGATGACAGGAAAAACAATGGAAAATAGACTGCCAAGTGAACAGTAAAATATATAGCAGTGGAAGGAGTTATAGCATGTATGGAAGAAACAGTGAAGGTAACAAGTTATGTTAACATAAGAAAGAAGGAACACTGCAGCAGGCCTACTGGCCCATGCGAGGCAGGTCCAAGTCTCCCACCGGCTTAAGCCAATGCCCCGACCCAGCCAGGTCAGGTTACATCCACTTAAGGAAGGAGCACGGCATCTGACCTAGTAGCACAAACTAGTCAGGTCCAACTCACACCCACCCGCACCCACTCATATATTTATCTAGCCTATTTTTAAAACTACACAACGTTTTAGCCTCTATAACTGTACTCGGGAGTTTGTTCCACTCATCGACAACTCTATTACCAAACCAATGCTTTCCTATATCCTTCCTGAATCTGAATTTATCCAACTTAAAGCCATTGCTGCGAGTCCTGTCAATACTAGATATTTTTAGCACGCTATTTACATCACCTTTATTTATTCCTGTTTTCCATTTATACACCTAAGTCTATCCTCATAGGGAAGATTTCTGATACATGGAATCAACTTAGTCATCCTCCTTTGTACGTTTTCCAGACGTAGAATGAGGGGAGACATGATCGAGGTATACAAGTGGAAAATGGGTATTAACAAAGGGGATATAAATAAGGTCTTGAGGGTATCTCTCCAAGAGAGAACCCGCAATAATGGATTCAAGTTAGATAAGTTTAGATTTAGAAATGATATAGGAAAGTATTGGTTTGGAAATAGGGTAGTTGATGAGTGGAACAGTCTGCCTAGTAGGGTTATTGAAGCTAGGACCTTGGGTAGTTTCAAATTTAGGTTGGATAAATTCATGAGTGAAAGGAGTTGGATTTGAGTGGGAATTGCACATTACTAGAGTCAATTATAGCTGATATTATTAGAAGCCATCTAGATAACCATAATTTGATTAATGATACCCAGCATGGATTCACGAGGGGCCGTTCCTGCCTATCTAATTTATTAACCTTCTTCAGTAAAGCTTTTGAGGCTGTTGATCACGATAAAGAATTCGATATTGTTTATTTAGACTTTAGTAAGGCTTTTGATAGAGTACCGCACCAGAGACTGTTAAAGAAAGTGGCAGCTCATGGCATTGGGGGAAAAGTGCTGTCATGGATCGAGTCATGGCTCACCAATAGGAAGCAGAGAGTGTGCATAAATGGGGTTAAATCCGAATGGGGACTTGTAACAAGTGGTGTTCCACAGGGATCAGTCTTAGGCCCATTGTTATTTATAATATATATCAATGACCTTGATGAGGGAATTACTAGTGATATGAGCAAATTCGCCGACGACACGAAGATAGGTAGGATAATTGATTCAAACATAGATGTCATAGAACTTCAGGAAGATTTAGACAAACTTAATTCGTGGTCAGAAAAGTGGCAGATGCAGTTCAATGTAGATAAATGCAAGGTTCTGAAGCTCGGGAGTGTCCATAACCCAAGCACTTATAAGTTAAATAACGTAGAACTTAGCCATACAGATTGCGAGAAGGACTTGGGGGTGATGGTAAGCAGCAACCTTAAACCAAGACAGCAATGCCTAAGCGTACGTAATAAGGCAAATAGATTACTGGGATTTATATCAAGAAGTGTTAGCAACAGAAGTCCAGAGGTTATATTACAGCTTTATACATCATTAGTAAGGCCTCACCTAGATTACGCAGCTCAGTTCTGGTCTCCATATTACAGAATGGACATAAATTCGTTAGAAAACATTCAGCGTAGAATGACTAAATTAATACATAGCATTAGAAATCTTCCTTACGAAGAAAGATTGAAGACCCTAAAATTACATTCACTTGTAAGACGTAGAATGAGGGGAGACATGATCGAGGTATACAAGTGGAAAATGGGTATTAACAAAGGGGATATAAATAAGGTCGTGAGGATATCTCTCCAAGAGAGAACCCGCAATAATGGATTCAAGTTAGATAAGTTTAGATTTAGAAAGGATATAGGAAAGTATTGGTTTGGAAATAGGGTAGTTGATGAGTGGAACAGTCTGCCTAGTAGGGTTATTGAAGCTAGGACCTTGGGTAGTTTCAAATTTAGGTTGGATAAATTCATGAGTGAGAGGGGTTGGATTTGAGTGGGACTCGCGCATGAGTGGGTAGAATTGTCAAAGCTTATTTCTTGGGTAGCTTTGAAAATTGGGTTGAGCAAATATTCTGTTAGTGGGATGGAATGTGAAGGACCTGCCTAGTATGGGCCAACAGGCCTGCTGCAGTGTTCCTCCTTTCTTATGTTCTTATGTTCATTCTGTAATACGGTGACCAAAACTGTGCAGCATAATCTAGATGAGGCCTAACCAAGGATATATAGAGTTGAAGAACAACCTGAGGACTCCTATTATTTATGCTTCTTGATATGAAGCCAAGGATTCTGTTCGCTTTATTGCGAACACTTATGCACTGCTGTCTTGGTTTTAGATTACTGCTAACCAGAACTCCTAAATCCTTTTCGCAATCAGTAGTATTAAGATCTACATTATTTAGTTTATATGTGGCATGGTTATTGTCCTGTCCAATATTTAGAACTTTGCATTTATCTATATTAAACTGCATCTGCCACTTCTCCGACCAATGCATCAGTCTATTCAAATCTTCCTGGAGTGCTCTAATGTCCTCATTTGAATGAATTGGACGGCCTATTTTGGTGTCATCGGCAAACTTGCTTATGTCGCTATTTATTCCCTCATCTATGTCGTTTATGTAGATTGTGAACAACAAGGGGCCCAATACTGACCCCTGTGGAACACCGCTTGTGACACTTCCCCACTCTGATTTCTCCCCATTTATGCAAACTCTCTGCTGCCTATTTGTCAACCCTGCCTCTATCCAGGAAAAAATTTCTCCTCCTATTCCGTGTGCCTTAATTTTCCTCAATAGTCTCTGATGTGGGACTCTATCAAAAGCCTTACTGAAGTCCATATACACAACATCATATTCATTACCATGATCTACCTCCTCAAATACCTTAGTGAAAAAAGTTATTAAATTTGTAAGGCAGGAACGCCCTTTTGTAAAACCGTGCTGAGATTCATTGATTAATTTATGCTTTTCAAGATGGCTACGAATTGCCTCGGCTATTATTGATTCCATAAATTTTCCCACTATGGAGGTTAGGTTTATTGGTCTATAGTTCGAAGCTAAGGACCTGTCTCCTGCTTTGAAAATAGGTATTACATTTGCAATTTTCCACTTATCTGGCACCATGCCAGTTTGCAGTGATATGTTGAAAAGATTAGCCATAGGTTTGCTAAGCTCCTCTTTACATTCCTTTAGAACCCTTGCATACAGTTCATCAGGGCCTGGGGATTTGTTAGGTTTTAATTTATCTATTTGTCTAAGGACCATGTCACTTGTGACCCTAATCGTGTATAGTTTACTATCGTCCTGTTCTACATAATTTATTATTTCTGGAATATCGCTAGTATCTTCCTGTGTAAAAACTGAGAGGAAGTAAGTGTTAAAAATTCTACACATTTCCTTATCACTGACGGTGAGCTGACCTGAGTAACTTTTGAGTGGGCCTATCTTGTCCCTAATCTTACTTCTGTATACCTGAAAAAATCCTTTTGGGTTAGTCTTCGATTCTCTTGCAACTTTAACCTCATAATCTCTTTTTGCTTCTTTTCTTATTCCCTTTTTTATCTTGACAATTATGACACAATGTGACGCTTATGGAATTTGATGCCAAGCAACTGATCATTTCATAGAGACAAGAGCACATGAACGTATATAGTGGTTGAGGTGAGGTCCTTAAAGTGAAGGGAGGTCATGTCCATGGAGTGAAGTGACGTAGTGTAAATTTTAGGCAGGATCAGTTTGCCAAAATGTGGGAGATGATTGACCCGGAGTTTCGTGAAACAGTGTTGCTTTTAAGTAAAGCCTGTTTCATCGGTCTGTTTCTTTAATGACTAACTTTGCTTCATGGGAGTTCATCAGGTGGTTGCAAATGTTAAGATGTACTGTGCAGGTGTTACTTATGTTGCCCCTCTGGCCTGTACATTTGTGTTCCCTGGGTATTGTGTTGAGAGCCAACATACCTGTATTTTCCGCGTGTTGTGTTAAAGTCCTTGTAGGTCTCCGTCGCTTACGATTTCTCAGCCTCCGCAAGGTATTGACACCTGCAGTAGAAACCGCTGGGTTTGTTGCCTTCTTGACTAAGTCCGTTATGGTATTGTAAACTAGTGATGTATCTGATATCCACATCCACATCCGCGGAACACCCGCACAATTTCTAACATCCGCATCTTCAAAATAAGTAAGACATCCTCATACACATCCGCGGATATCTAAATTTTCACATCCGATACATCTCTATAATGTAAACAATGTTTGCGACTATGATATTGGGTCTGGCTAAGATGTTGGCTAGGTTACTGCTTGTTTCGCTAACAGCTAGTAGTTGTTAATGGCAGAATCTGTTACACTATTACTTAACATTTTCTCCTTTCACATTGGGTAATGAAGTGTCTCGGGTAGTGTAGTTCCATGAAAATCCTGTAGATGTAGTCACAATCTTCTTTGAAGAACGTGACTGGGGAAGGTATCCTGTGAGCTCTCAAATAAACAAAAAACAAAATAATGACGATCCCTCGTTTGTTCCTATTGTGATGGGACGCAATACCGAAGGCCGTTTTTTTAGCAGCGGGTTTTAGATAAACCTTGAAATCACGTTTATCATCGTTTTCTTTTACTGATCATGACGTCCGGGAAAGGACGTGATCTTCTTCCATGTTAAACTTAATGGAGAGTTCCATCAAGTTTATTTAGTTGAGTAGTTTAGTGATGTTCTGGAATCAATACAGAATATAACCAGCATAGTGTGTCAGCACCATAACGTTCCTGTGCTCAAGCAATAATAATAATAATAATAATAATAATAATAATAATAATAATAATATCTTTATTTACTACAAGTACATGTACAAGGTATACAGGCCTAGCTGACATCAATGACATACTACTATATAGAAAGCCCCTTGTTATGCTGAGCATTTCGGGCAAATTAGGTCAGTGTCCCAGGATGCGACCCACACCAGTCCACTAACACCCAAGTACCCATTTTACTGATGGGTGAACATAGACAACAGGTGTACAGAAACACGCCCAATGTTTCTACCCTGGCTAGGAATCAAACCCAGTACCTCGCCGTGTGAAGCGAGAGCTTTAGCCACCAGAGCTTGATAATGCTCCTCGAGAGTGATTATTTGTTGCTCTTAAATCCTCTTATATAGAATATTGTTGGTAAGTGCTATTAAAATGTATATAAATTTGAAGTTTAAACCACACACCTTACTTGAAGTTCTGACGACCTCCATGACGTTCCGTCAACGTCCTTGACGTTCCGTCAACGTCCTTGACGTTCCGTCAACGTCCTTGACGTTCCGTCAACGTCCTTGACGCTCCGTCAACGTCCTTGACGCTCCGTCAACGTCCTTGACACTCCGTCGACGTTGACGTCCCTAACCTGACGTTTCATAGACGTCACCTTTGAGGGTCCTCGACAATTGAGCTCTTCCCCGGGGAGACACCACCAACGAGGCTGACGCAGCAGTAAACAAGACCAGAAAGTTTGCGGGCTGCCTCAGGCTCCCTCCACTTGACACCGATGGTTGAACCCGAGGAAAAAACCGGCTTATTTATAGTCTTTCTTGGTGTGTGGCAACACTACGCCTGCCTTTATGTAACTGGCTATTATAATATTGTATGTTTATTTACTAGAGCGGATATCCAGTGTGGGAACGCTAGTGCTAAACCACCACTTTGTTTTAAATCCACGTGAGAATAAAACACTACTACAATAACACCACTGGTCTCTCTGCCACAGTACTGAACTACATTAGCATTACCGGTCTCTGCCACAGTACTGAACTACATTAGCATTACCGGTCTCTGCCACAGTACTGAACTACATTAGCATTACCGGTCTCTGCCACAGTACTGAACTACATTAGCATTACTGGTCTCTGCCACAGTACTGAACTACATTAGCATTACCGGTCTCTGCCACAGTACTGAACTACATTAGCATTACTGGTCTCTGCCACAGTACTGAACTACATTAGCATTACTGGTCTCTGCCACAGTACTGAACCACATTAGCATTACCGGTCTCTGCCACAGTACTGAACTACATTAGCATTACTGGTCTCTGCCACAGTACTGAACTACATCAGCATTACCGGTCTCTGCCACAGTACTGAACTACATTAGCATTACTGGTCTCTGCCACAGTACTGAACTACATTAGCATTACCGGTCTCTGCCACAGTACTGAACTACATTAGCATTACCGGTCTCTGCCACAGTACTGAACTACATTAGCATTACCGGTCTCTGCCACAGTACTGAACTACATTAGCATTACTGGTCTCTGCCACAGTACTGAACCACATTAGCATTACCGGTCTCTGCCACAGTACTGAACTACATTAGCATTACTGGTCTCTGCCACAGTACTGAACTACATCAGCATTACCGGTCTCTGCCACAGTACTGAACTACATTAGCATTACTGGTCTCTGCCACAGTACTGAACCACATCAGCATTACCGGTCTCTGCCACAGTACTGAACTACATTAGCATTACTGGTCTCTGCCACAGTACTGAACTACATTAGCATTACTGGTCTCTGCCACAGTACTGAACTACATTAGCATTACTGGTCTCTGCCACAGTACTGAACTACATTAGCATTACTGGTCTCTGCCACAGTACTGAACTACATTAGCATTACTGGTCTCTGCAACAGTACTGAACTACATTAGCATTACTGGTCTCTGCCACAGTACTGAACTACATTAGCATTACCGGTCTCTGCCACAGTACTGAACTACATTAGCATTACTGGTCTCTGCCACAGTACTGAACTACATTAGCATTACTGGTCTCTGCCACAGTACTGAACTACATTAGCATTACTGGTCTCTGCCACAGTACTGAACTACATTAGCATTACTGGTCTCTGCCACAGTACTGAACTACATTAGCATTACCGGTCTCTGCCACAGTACTGAACTACATTAGCATTACTGGTCTCTGCCACAGTACTGAACTACATTAGCATTACTGGTCTCTGCCACAGTACTGAACTACATTAGCATTACTGGTCTCTGCCACAGTACTGAACTACATTAGCATTACCGGTCTCTGCCACAGTACTGAACTACATTAGCATTACTGGTCTCTGCCACAGTACTGAACTACATTAGCATTACTGGTCTCTGCCACAGTACTGAACTACATTAGCATTACTGGTCTCTGCCACAGTACTGAACTACATTAGCATTACTGGTCTCTGCCACAGTACTGAACTACATTAGCATTACCGGTCTCTGCCACAGTACTGAACTACATTAGCATTACCGGTCTCTGCCACAGTACTGAACTACATCAGCATTACTGGTCTCTGCCACAGCAATGAGTGGGTATTTCAGCTTTCTGTGACCTAATCTGTATAAGCATCTCCACGTCTTGATTCGACCTGACATGCCTCAGTACTCACGAGGAGCGATGACCTCTGCTGACACGCACACACGCAAACACACGCACACACACACACATACACACACACACCTGAGGCCTCACACCTGGACAAACCACTTTCCACCTGACCACATTACCGCACACACACACACACACACACACACACACACACACACACACACACACACACACACACACACACACACACACACACACACACACACACACACACACACACACACACACAGCCGGACTCAGATAATCAGACCCAATTACCATAAATCTCTGCTGTGTGCGGGTTACGCCCAAGAGCGGCCAACACACTTGTAAACACTAACTAATGGAAAAGTGGCCGAGATATTACCAAGTTGGTAAAGGATAAGTGGTTTACATATCACTAAGTGCTGCATCATGTCATTTTCTCACTACCAATATATTTTTCTCTGTAATTTACTTGCCGAGCTTGGGGCAGTAGGCCTACTGAAGTGGTCATCCATTCTTATTTTTTGTTTTGTTTTAAGTAAATGTAAATATTCTTGAATATGGAAAAGATTATTTATATAATAAGCATCAGCGATTAGCAAGTAACCTAATTTATAATGACTACGGGGAGAATAAAAGAAAATACCAGACATTCTCTAAAAGACGGGTGTGACAGAAGACAGGTGTGACAGAAGACAGGTGTGACAGAAGACAGGTGTGACAGAAGACAGGTGTGACAGAAGACAGGTGTCACAGAAGACAGGTGTGACAGAAGACAGGTGTGACAGAAGACAGGTGCGACAGAAGACAGGTGCGACAGAAGACAGGTGTGACAGAAGACAGGTGTCACAGAAGACAGGTGTGACAGAAGACAGGTGTGACAGAAGACAGGTGTGACAGAAGACAGGTGTGACAGAAGACAGGTGTCACAGAAGACAGGTGTGACAGAAGACAGGTGTCACAGAAGACAGGTGTCACAGAAGACAGGTGTGACAGAAGACAGGTGTGACAGAAGACAGGTGTCACAGAAGACAGGTGTGACAGAAGACAGGTGTCACAGAAGACAGGTGTGACAGAAGACAGGTGTGACAGAAGACAGGTGTGACAGAAGACAGGTGTCACAGAAGACAGGTGTGACAGAAGACAGGTGTGACAGAAGACAGGTGTCACAGAAGACAGGTGTGACAGAAGACAGGTGTGACAGAAGACAGGTGTCACAGAAGACAGGTGTGACAGAAGACAGGTGTCACAGAAGACAGGTGTGACAGAAGACAGGTGTGACAGAAGACAGGTGTCACAGAAGACAGGTGTCACAGAAGACAGGTGTCACAAGACCGTGCAGACACAGATGTAAATCAGGTGATCAAGTTAGGTTATCTTAAGTGTTGTTTGCGGCCATGTTAGTTGTTAAGCTGTCTGGTGGTGGTAGTAGTGGTGGTAGTTGTAGTAGTAGTTGTGGTAGTAGTGGTGGTAGTAGTGGTGGTAGTAGTGGTGGTAGTAGTGGTGGTAGTGGTGGTAGTAGTGGTGGTAGTTGTGGTAGTAGTGGTGGTAGTAGTGGTGGTAGTGGTGGTAGTTGTGGTGGTAGTTGTGGTAGTAGTTGTGGTAGTAGTTGTGGTAGTAGTGGTGGTAGTAGTGGTGGTAGTGGTGGTAGTGGTGGTAGTAGTTGTGGTAGTAGTTGTGGTAGTAGTGGTGGTAGTAGTGGTGGTAGTGGTGGTAGTAGTGGTGTTAGTTGTGGTAGTAGTTGTGGTAGTAGTTGTGGTAGTAGTGGTAGTAGTGGTGGTAGTAGTGGTGGTAGTTGTGGTGGTAGTTGTGGTAGTTGTGGTGGTAGTAGTGGTGGTAGTAGTGGTAGTAGTGGTGGTAGTAGTGGTGGTAGTTGTGGTAGTAGTGGTGGTAGTAGTGGTAGTAGTGGTGGTAGTAGTGGTGGTAGTTGTGGTAGTAGTGGTGGTAGTAGTGGTAGTAGTGGTGGTAGTAGTTGTGGTAGTAGTGGTGGTAGTAGTGGTGGTAGTAGTGGTGGTAGTAGTGGTGGTAGTTGTGGTAGTAGTGGTGGTAGTAGTGGTGGTAGTGGTGGTAGTAGTGGTGGTAGTTGTGGTAGTAGTGGTGGTAGTAGTGGTGGTAGTGGTGGTAGTAGTGGTGGTAGTTGTGGTAGTAGTGGTGGTAGTAGTGGTGGTAGTGGTGGTAGTAGTGGTGGTAGTGGTGGTAGTAGTGATGGTAGTAGTGGTGGTAGTGGTGGTAGTAGTGGTGGTAGTAGTGGTGGTAGTAGTGGTAGTAGTTGTGGTAGTAGTGGTGGTAGTAGTGGTGGTAGTGGTGGTAGTAGTGGTGGTAGTAGTTGTGGTAGTAGTGGTGGTAGTAGTTGTGGTAGTAGTGGTGGTAGTAGTGGTAGTAGTGGTGGTAGTAGTGGTGGTAGTAGTGGTGGTAGTAGTGGTGGAGTAGTGGAGGTGGTAGTTGTGGTAGTAGTGGTGGTAGTAGTGAGTGGTAGTGGTGAGTGGTTAGTAGTGGTGGTAGTGTGGTAGTAGTGGTGGTAGTAGTGGTGGTAGTGGTGGTAGTAGTGGTGGTAGTTGTGGTAGTAGTGGTGGTAGTAGTGGTGGTGAGTGGTGGTGAGTAGTGGTGGTAGTGTGGTGGTAGTAGTGTGGTAGTAGTGGTGGTAGTGGTGGTAGTAGTGGTGGTAGTAGTGGTGGTAGTTGTGGTAGTAGTGGTGGTAGTAGTGGTGGTAGTTGTGGTAGTAGTGGTGGTAGTAGTGGTGGTAGTGGTGGTAGTAGTGGTGGTAGTGGTGGTAGTAGTGGTGGTAGTGGTGGTAGTAGTGGTGGTAGTAGTGGTAGTAGTGGTGGTAGTTGTGGTAGTAGTGGTGGTAGTGGTGGTAGTAGTGGTGGTAGTTGTGGTGGTAGTAGTGGTGGTAGTGGTGGTAGTAGTGGTGGTAGTTGTGGTAGTAGTGGTGGTAGTGGTGGTAGTAATGGTGGTAGTAGTGGTGGTAGTAGTGGTGGTAGTGGTGGTAGTAGTGGTGGTAGTGGTGGTAGTAGTGGTGGTAGTGGTGGTAGTAATGGTGGTAGTAGTGGTGGTAGTAGTGGTGGTAGTGGTGGTAGTGGTGGTAGTAGTGGTGGTAGTTGTGGTAGTAGTTGTGGTAGTAGTGGTGGTAGTGGTGGTAGTGTGGTGGTAGTGGTGGTAGTAGTGGTGGTAGTAGTGGTGGTAGTTGTGGTAGTAGTTGTGGTAGTGGTGGTAGTAGTGGTGGTAGTTGTGGTAGTAGTGGTGGTAGTGGTGGTAGTGGTGGTGGTAGTTGTGGTAGTAGTGGTGGTAGTGGTGGTAGTAGTGGTGGTAGTTGTGGTAGTAGTTGGCCGTAATGCTATGCATGTTGTGGTAGTGTGTAGTGTGGTGTAATGTGGTAGTAGAATGATTGTAGAAATAAAATTTAGTTATGTGTAGTAGTGTTAGTCCAAAATCTGTGAATCAAGTGGATCGTAGTGGTGAGTGGGTGTATAGTAGAGTGAATAAGAGTGAGTCAGTGATGGCTAGTCAGAGGTGGTATTAGTAGAGTGCACATCCAGAGGTGCTATACATGCAAGTAGTACATCAAGAGTGAATAAGTGAAGTGTAGTATGAGTGAATAAGGAGTGCACATCCAAGAGAGTGCCTCAAGAGTGACATCCAAGAGAGTGCACATCCAAGAGTGCACATCCAAGAGTGCATCCAAGAGAGTGCACATCAAGAGATGCACATCAAGAGTGCACATCCAAGAGTGCATCAAGAGTCACTCAAGAGAGTGCACATCCAGAGAGTGCACATCCAAGAGTGCACATCCAAGAGTGCACATCCAAGAGGTGCACATCCAAGAGAGTGCACATCCAAGGAGTGACATCCAAGAGTGCACATCCAAGAGTGCACATCCAGAGGTGCACATCCAAGAGAGTGCACATCCAAGAGAGTGCACATCCAGAGAGTGCACATCAAGAGAGTGCACATCAAGAAGTGCATCCAAGTGCATCCAAGAAGTGCACATCCAAGAGTGCACATCCAAGAGGGTGCACATCCAAGAGAGTGCACATAACCAAGAGAGTGCACATCCAAAGTGCACATCCAAGAGAGTGCACATCCAAGAGAGTGCACATCCAAGAGAGTGCACATCCAAGAGAGTGCACATCAAGAGAGTGCACATCCAAAGTGCACATCAAGAGATGCACATCCAAGAGAGTGCACATCAAGAGAGTGCACATCCAAGAGAGTGCACAATCCAAGAGGTGCACATCAAGAGGTGCACATCCAAGAGAGTGCACATCCAAAGAGTGCACATCAAGAGAGTGCACATCCAAGAGGTGCACATCCAAGAGAGTGCACATCCAAGAGAGTGCACATCCAAGAGAGTGCACATCCAAGAGAGTGCACATCCAAGAGAGTGCACATCCAAGAGTGCACATCAAGAGTGCACATCCAAGAGAGTGCACATCCAAAGAGAGTGCACATCCAAGAGAGTGCACATCCAAGAGAGTGCACATCAAGAGAGTGCACATCCAAAGTTCAAGAGGTGCACATCCAAGAGAGTGCACATCCAAGAGTGCACATCCAAGAGAGTGCACATCCAAGAGAGTGCACATCCAAGAGGTGCACATCCAAGAGGTGCATCCAAGAGTGCACATCCAAGAGAGTGCACATCCAAGAGAGTGCACATCCAAGAGTGCACATCCAAGAGAGTGCACATCCAAGAGGTTGCACATCCAAGAGAGTGCACATCCAAGAGAGTGCACTCCAAGAGGTGCACATCCAAGAGGGTGCACATCAAGAGAGTGCACATCCAAGAGAGTGCACATCCAAGAGAGTGCACATCCAAGAGAGTGCACATCCAAGAGAGTGCACATCCAAGAGAGTGCACATCCAAGAGAGTGCACATCCAAGAGAGTGCACATCCAAGAGAGTGCACATCCAAGAGAGTGCACATCCAAGAGAGTGCACATCCAAGAGAGTGCACATCCAAGAGAGTGCACATCCAAGAGAGTGCACACAAAAGAGAGTGCACATCCAAGAGGGTGCACATCCAAGAGGGTGCACATCCAAGAGAGTGCACATCCAAGAGAGTGCACATCCAAGAGAGTGCACATCCAAGAGAATGCACATCCAAGAGAGTGCACATCCAAGAGAGTGCACATCCAAGAGAGTGCACATCCAAGAGAGTGCACATCCAAGAGAGTGCACATCCAAGTGAGTGCACATCCAAGAGAGTGCGCATCCAAGAGAGTGCACATCCAAGAGAGTGCACATCCAAGAGAGTACACAAGAGTACACATCCAAGAGAGTGCACATCCAAGAGTACACATCCAAGAGTACACATCCAAGAGTACACATTCAAGAGTACACATCCAAGAGAGTGCACATCCAGAGAGTACACATCCAAGAGAGTGCACATCCAAGAGTACACATCCAAGAGAGTGCACATCCAGAGAGTACACATCCAAGAGAGTGCACATCCAAGAGTACACATCCCTTGCTTCTACATCTTCGTGTGTACACATCCATGAACGTATATGTACTTCTCTTGTGTACACATCCATGAACGTATATGTACTTCTCTTGTGTACACATCCATGAACGTATATGTACTTCTCTTGTGTACACATCCATGACTGCACACAATCAAGTGTATACATACTTGTGTGTACTTTCCAACGTGTATAAATGGTGTATTTACACATATATGGTTATGTACATCCACATGTGTACTCCTACACTTGCGTACATACGTATGTACTGTGTAATCACCTCATTTACTTTTATTGTTAATAAAGTCCAGAATTAAAATCTCGGTAAAACAAAAATTGTAATTAATCTTAAGATATTAAGCAAAAATATGTGTGTACGAACTCTATCTCTTGGGCCGTGAATTAATTCACAAACATGTTCTTGTCAAGGGGAATCGCTAAACCCACAGAGGGTCATGCAGCGCTTGGGAAATGCAGGACGGCAATCAGGTTTGATCCAAGGAAAGGGAGGTGACGAGGAGTAACAAGGTTGGATACCTAACTGGGCTTCAGGTGTATCTGGAACACTCAGGGCCCCCATAACAGTTCCAGCTTCAGGGCCCCCATAACAGTTCCAGCTTCAGGGCCCCCATAACAGTTCCAGCTTCAGGGCCCCATAACAGTTCCAGCTTCAGGGCCCCATAACAGTTCCAGCTTCAGGGCCCCATAACAGTTCCAGCTTCAGGGCCCCATAACAGTTCCAGCTTCAGGGCCCCCATAACAGTTCCAACTTCAGGGACCCCATAACAGTTCCAGCTTCAGGGCCCCCATAACAGTTCCAGCTTCAGGGCCCCCATAACATTTCCAGCTTCAGGGCCCCCATAACAGTTCCAGCTTCAGGGCCCCCATAACAGTTCCAGCTTCAGGGACCCCATAACAGTTCCAGCTTCAGGGACCCCATAACAGTTCCAGCTTCAGGGACCCCATAACAGTTCCAGCTTCAGGGCCCCCATAACAGTTCCAGCTTCAGAGACCCCATAATAGTTCCAGCTTCAGGGGCCCCCATAACAGTTCCAGCTTCAGGGCCCCAATAACAGCTCCAGCTTCAGGGCCCCCATAACAGTTCCAGCTTCAGGGACCCCATAACAGTTCCAGCTTCAGGGACCCCATAACAGTTCCAGCTTCAGGGCCCCCATAACAGTTCCAGCTTCAGGGCCCCCATAACAGTTCCAGCTTCAGGGCCCCCATAACAGTTCCATCTTCAGGGCCCCCATAACAGTTCCAGCTTCAGGGCCCCCATAACAGTTCCAGCTTCAGGGCCCCCATAACAGTTCCAGCTTCAGGGCCCCCATAACAGTTCCAGCTTCAGGGACCCCATAACAGTTCCAGCTTCAGGGCCTTCATAACAGTTCCAGCTTCAGGGCCCCCATAACAGTTCCAGCTTCAGGGACCCTATAACAGTTCCAGCTTCAGGGCCCATATAACAGTTCCAGCTTCAGGGACCCCATAACAGTTCCAGCTTCAGGGACCCCATAACAGTTCCAGCTTCAGGGACCCCATAACAGTTCCAGCTTCAGGGCCCCCATAACAGTTCCAGCTTCAGGGACCCCATAACAGTTCAAGCTTCAGGGACCCATAACAATTCCAGCTTCAGGGACCCATAACAGTTCCAGCTTCAGGGACCCCATAACAGTTCAAGCTTCAGGGACCCATAACAGTTCCAGCTTCAGGGACCCATAACAGTTCCAGCTTCAGGGACCCCAAACACCACCATTCAGGAATATTTTAACATTTAAAGTATGGATTAAAGAACTCTGAGTGAGAGACATACAGCTGTCGCCGTGCATACAGTGAGACACACCTCTCTGTATATATTGTGATGTAGAGTAAGTGTATACAGCTGTCGCCGTGCATACAGTGAGACACACCTCTCAGTGTATATATTGTGATGTAGAGTAAGTGTATACAGCTGTCGCCGTGCATACAGTGAGACACACCTCTCAGTGTATATATTGTGATGTAGAGTAAGTGTAGAGACTGCTCTCTCCATGACCTGAAACGTTACGGAGAAACTGTTTAGTTATATACTACCTCATAAATCATATATTTATATATATTACACCTCTGTGTTTATCATCCAGAACATTTTTCTAACCTTGAATATATTCGATTTAACATAACCGAACATGACCAAGCCTTTTTTAATACGAATTAGAAAATAATGTACCAAATATATCACTGGTATAATAGCCAGCGGGTGAGAAGGACCACTGAAACAACAAAGACGTAATTATGACCAGAATACCACAGTTAGCCATGAGTTCTTAACGAGGGGAAACTCAACAAGATCTCCAGAAAAATATGGAGTAAGTTAACACAAAAAGTTTCTGAGGAAGATATTTCAACGCAATTATTTTTCCCACATGCGTGACCTTAACTATTTTACGGCATATTAACTGCCAGCCTCGCCAGTACTGACAGCAGTTTAAAACGAAAGGCAATCCACTATAGGAACATAATTTTTAAAAATAGGTAAGCAAGTTTATTTAGGTACAATTACACAGGTTTTTAAGTTATTGCAGTTATTTTATATAATAACAAATGTGTAAATTACCTAGGATAACTAAAAAAAATCACGACAAACTGAGTAATTAGGCTGGCTTATGGATATTTCAATTGCAAAGTTAGGTTCTGTAAAAAAACTCAAACTTGGCATATCTTGCGAATTCAGACACACACACACACACCCCGGTGTACCTGACATATTGCAGGTTAGGACTAAGTGTTTCCTGACGCTGGTCTTAGTCAGATAATGACCCACAGCTGGAGCTTTTGGTCATCTGACCGAGGCCTTCCACTAGCTTACCGGTCCACCCCTTCAAAAATTATGGTCAGTTATAACCATTTTTTGGATATTATACCATGACAGTTTTTGATTCGCCGGTATTCTCCCATCCCGGGCCTTGACTCCCTTTCTCGGGAGTATCTCAGACTAATGTCTGCCGTAGGAGGAGGTCCTCATCGTTGGGACCAACTGTCCGCAGACTAGCCACATTCCCGGCCCTCACGGGGCTCGTAGGCCTCTCTGCTCTGCCATCTTCACCGCCCCAGGTGGCTAATGGGAATGGCAGTCTTGTGAGCGGCAGGTGGTAGCATGCTCCAGCACCTACCCTGCCCTAGAAGGGCTGGGTATGGTGTCTTCTACCATGATTCATTCAGAGACTCACAGGTAAGGACCCACTAGGGGCGAGGGGGAAGTGGGGACAGACGAAGAATAGCCAGTGAGAGGAAGAACTGCAGTAGAAGAGAAAGAGTCAGGACTAAACCCAACCGCTTATGGGGTAAACTCCAAGGTCTACCATGACAGGAGGAGGAGGAGGTGTTGATTCACCGGGAATTCTCCCGGCCCGGGTCTACCAGATGGCGACCCGGCTCCGGCTCCCTGGCGTGGGAGTAGCAGAGACCTAAGTCTCCCATGGGAGGGGGTACCCCTCAGCGGTGGGACCAACTGGTCCCAGGCCTAGCCATATTCGCCCACAAGCAAGGTAGGTAGATAGTTGCTAGGCCCCTCTGGTCTGCCACCTTCCCCGCCCCAAGAAGGCTGACGGGAAGGGCAGGCTTGCGAGCCGCAGATGGTAGCAAGCTCCAGCCTTGGCACCTACCCTGCCCTCGAAGGGCTGGGCATGGTGATCGACCTACCATGAGTTAGTTAGTTCAGACTCTCAGGTAAGGACCCACTAATGGCGAGGGGGAAGTGGGGACAAGAAGAATAGCCGGTGAGAGGAAGAGCTGAAGTAGAAGAGAAAGAGTCAGGACTAAACCCAACAGTCTAACTACTATTGCTAACAGGTTCTACCATGAGTTTCATGTAATATTAATGTACCAAGAGAATGACCTAAATAAATATTCTTTAAAAAAATTATGCTATTTTAAGGCTTTCGTTAAGTAATTATTATTATTATTATTATTATTATTATTATTATTATTATTATTATTACTATTATTATTATTATTATTATTATTATTATTATTATTATTATTATTATTATTATTATTATTATTATTATTATTATTATTATTATTAAACCGATAATCAGCTTTTGAACTGAAAACTAATCGATAACCAATTTATTTTTCCTATACTATATATAAAATACCGGTAGTGTGAAAAGCTAGTTACTAGCCGGTGACAGCTGGATGTCTGCAGTTATACACAATTATCTGGTAATTAAGTTATATTTACAAATAAGGACACGATTTTACTGATAACATGTAAGGTTTGGCCTGTAATAATACCGATAATGATGGTGAAAATGATTAAATGATATAGATGAAGCTGTAACCTTTTTCTATGAGTGAAAATCTTATTTTCTTCTTAAAGAAAAGTTCACATACATTCTGATACTACTTTGACGATAATAGTGTAAGGTTGAAGCCAGACTAATACATTCAAGATGACGTTCATCGTCAAGACATCAGTTCTGAACACTGCAGACACTGAACACTGCATACACTGTGCACTGCAGACATTGAGCACTGCAGACACTGAACACTGCATACACTGAACATTGCAGACACTGAACACTGCAGACACTGAACACTGCAGACACTGAACACTGAACACTGCATACACTGAACATTGCAGACACTGAACACTGCAAACACTGAACACTGCAGACACTGAAAACTGCAGACACTGAAAACTGCAAACACTGAACACTGCAGACACTGAACATTGCAGACACTGAACACTGCAGACACTGAACACTGCAGACACTGAGCACTGCAGACACTGAGCACTGCAGACATTGAGCACTGCATACACTGAACACTGCATACACTGAACACTGCAAACACTGAACACTGCAGACACTGATCACTGCAGACACTGAACACTGCAGACACTGAACACTGCAGACATTGAGCACTGCAGACACTGAACACTGCATACACTGTGCATTGCAGACACTGAACACTGCAGACACTGAACACTGCAAACACTGAACACTGCAGACACTGAGCACTGCAGACATTGAGCACTGCAGACACTGAACACTGCAGACACTGAACACTGCAGACACTGAACACTGCAGACACTGAACACTGCAGACACTGAACACTGCAAACACTGAACACTGCAGACACTGAGCACTGCAGACACTGAACACTGCAGACACTGAACACTGCAGACATTGAGCACTGCAGACACTGAACACTGCATACACTGAGCATTGCAGACACTGAACACTGCATACACTGAACACTGCAGACACTGAGCACTGCAGACACTGAACACTGCAGACACTGAGCACTGCAGACACTGAACACTGCAGACACTGAGCACTGCAGAGACTGAGCACTACAGACACTGAACACTGCAGACACTGAGCACTGCAGACACTGAACACTGTAGACACTGAACACCGCAGACACTGAGCACTGCAGACACTGAACACTGCAGACACTGACCACTATAAGATTTTGTTCGAATTGTTAACCCCGGAGGGTTACCCACCCAGGATAATAAGCCAAGAAAGTCAGTGCGTCATCGAGGACTGTCTGTCTTAATTCCATTGGGGTCCACAATCTTGTCCCCCAGGATGCGACCCACACCAGTCGACTAACACCCAGGTACCTACTTGTTAGGTGAACAGGACAACAGGTGTAAGGAAACACGTCGAAATGTTTTCACCCCACCGGGAATCGAACCCGGGCCCTCCGTGTGTGAAGCGAGAGCTTCAGCCACCGGGGCACCCACTGAACACTGTGAGCTCTGTGGTAATAATAAGACTAGGCACGACCTGACCTTAATTCTTTCCATTATTATTGTTTTTTTAGGCATCAGTATATACTTTACTGCACCGCAGAACAAAGAAAAAACATACAAAGTAACAATTATGAATTTTACACTTCTCAGGATGTACACTGTGTATCAGGATGTACACTGTGCATCAGGATGTACACTGTGCATCAGGATGTACACTGTGCATCAGGATGTACACTGTGTATCAGGATGTACACTGTGTATCAGGATGTACACTGTGCATCAGGATGTACACTGTGCATCAGGATGTACACTGTGCATCAGGATGTACACTGTGCATCAGGATGTACACTGTGCATCAGGATGTACACTGTGTATCAGGATGTACACTGTGTATCAGGATGTACACTGTGCATCAGGATGTACACTGTGCATCAGGATGTACACTGTGTATCATGATGTACACTGTGCATCAGGATGTACACTGTTCATCACGATGTACACTGTGTATCAGGATGTACACTGTGCATCAGGATGTACACTGTGCATCAGGATGTACACTGTGCATCAGGATGTACACTGTGCATCAGGATGTACACTGTGCATCAGGATGTACACTGTGCATCAGGATGTACACTGTGCATCAGGATGTACACTGTGCATCAGGATGTACACTGTGCATCAGGATGTACACTGTGCATCAGGATGTACACTGTGCATCAGGATGTACACTGTGCAACAATATCAGCTTTGATAATAAATACAGGTGGTTGAGAATGCATACTTTCGGCTGGACAAGATTTTCAGTTCTGTTTCCAGACTTTGAAATCACTGTAGAATATCAAATATTAGAGCGGTTTCGACCCTGTGCAACTGCCATGTTTGTGCAACAAGCGCCTTAGTTATCACAGGTACATTGAATATAAACCAACTGACCATCATTTTTAAAGGGGTGGATCTGTAAGCCAGCGGAAGGCCTCGGTCAGATGACAAAAGCTCCAACGGCGGGTCATCATGTGACTAAGACCCACGTCAGGAAACACTTGTCCTGTTCCCTGACAAACCTTACCTAATGCTCCATTGGTTTCATAGGGCAAGATCTTGTCACCACTGTACATTTATTTTGGTCTCAATAAACAACAAGTATCATCTAATATTCAAGTACATGTTAGAAATGTTCCCAAAAACCGAGGTCAAGATTAACGAAGGTGTATCTTAGAGGCCACCAGCTCGTTACTGACAATGATTGTCAGATGGCAGTGCATGACGTAGAGTTGCAGCTTGGTATTCTTGCAAGAACATCTGCAGCGGCTGTCTCGGCAGACAGACACGTTAACTACAAGGCGCTGGTACATCATTAAAACTGATTTTCCTTCACTCACGTTTATCTTATTTTCTTCCTGACAGCCTATGTGATGTGTGGCGAGTATAGAGGAGGATACCATCAGCCTATGTGATGTGTGGCGAGTATAGAGGAGGATACCATCAGCCTATGTGATGTGTGGCGAGTATAGAGGAGGATACCATCAGCCTATGTGATGTGTGGCGAGTATAGAGGAGGATACCCTCAGCCTATGTGATGTGTGGCGAGTATAGAGGAGGATACCCTCAGCCTATGTGATGTGTGGCGAGTATAGAAGAGGATACCCTCAGCCTATGTGATGTGTGGCGAGTATAGAGGAGGATACCCTCAGCCTATGTGATGTGTGGCGAGTATAGAGGAGGATACCCTCAGCCTATGTGATGTGTGGCGAGTATAGAAGAGGATACCCTCAGCCTATGTGATGTGTGGCGAGTATAGAAGAGGATACCCTCAGCCTATGTGATGTGTGGCAGTATAGAGGAGGATACCATCAGCCTATGTGATGTGCGGCGAGTATAGAGGAGGATACCCTCAGCCTATGTGATGTGTGGCGAGTATAGAGGAGGATACCCTCAGCCTATGTGATGTGTGGCGAGTATAGAGGAGGATACCATCAGCCTATGTGATGTGTGGCGAGTATAGAGGAGGATACCCTCAGCCTATGTGATGTGTAACGAGTATAGAGGAGGATACCATCAGCCTATGTGATGTGTGGCAGTATAGAGGAGGATACCATCAGCCTATGTGATTGTGGCAGTATAGAGGAGGATACCCTCAGCCTATGTGATGTGTGGCGAGTATAGAAGAGGATACCCTCAGCCTATGTGATGTGTGGCGAGTATAGAGGAGGATACCATCAGCCTATGTGATGTGTGGCGAGTATAGAGGAGGATACCATCAGCCTATGTGATGTGTGGCGAGTATAGAAGAGGATACCATCAGCCTATGTGATGTGTGGCGAGTATAGAGGAGGATACCCTCAGCCTATGTGATGTGTGGCGAGTATAGAGGAGGATACCATCAGCCTATGTGATGTGTGGCGAGTATAGAAGAGGATACCATCAGCCTATGTGATGTGTGGCGAGTATAGAGGAGGATACCATCAAGATGCAGCACTAGAAACGCCTTCTAAGATACATAGAATCCCGCAATGCTTGTTGATGTCTGCTGGAGACCAGCCAGTCAAGGACTACACAACACCGAGCCAGGTTAAACAATTTACAAATGTTTGTTGTTTCTGTGACATCTTACACACAAATTGGTTGGTTAATTAGGTTTAGAACCTATCAACACACTAGGGCCTTAAAGGTTCCACTTCATCTGTTCACCAACGGTCGTAAATACTTTAATCCCAAAAATGGGCGTATTGGCATTAAAATAAATTCTAATTGTACATAAAGTGAGATAGTATATATTCGTGGTGGTGTACGAACACTATTACTCTCAGTGTACACTCGCCAACACAGATATAATCGTCAGATTATATATAAATTGACATGTTAGTATATGTGACTTTGAATCATTTATAAAACTTTTGTTTTCTTTCACGTTAGTTTATGGGCGATTTGTATGAATATGATGGAATAAAACCTTCAATTTACACAGTAAATCTCCATTATGTTCAATAAATGTAATATGCTACGTAAAATGTTTTAGCACCTATGTTAGGTACAGTACCTAGTTTTTCTATCACGTACGGAAGGCTCAGCCATCACGTACGGAAGGCTCAGACATCACTTACGGAAGGCTCAGCCATCACGTACGGAAGGCTCAGCCATCACGTACGGAAGGCTCAGCCATCACGTACGGAAGGCTCAGACATCACGTACGGAAGGCTCAGCCATCACGTACGGAAGGCTCAGACATCACTTACGGAAGGCTCAGCCATCACGTACGGAAGGCTCAGCCATCACGTACGGAAGGCTCAGCCATCACGTACGGAAGGCTCAGACATCACGTACGGAAGGCTCAGCCATCACGTACGGAAGGCTCAGACATCACTTACGGAAGGCTCAGCCATCACGTACGGAAGGCTCAGACATCACGTACGGAAGGCTCAGCCATCACGTACGGAAGGCTTAGACATCACTTACGGAAGGCTCAGCCATCACGTACGGAAGGCTCAGACATCACGTACGGAAGGCTCAGCCATCACGCACGGAAGGCTCAGCCATCACGTACGGAAGGCTCAGCCATCTTGTACGGAAGGCTCAGCCATCACGTACGGAAGGATCAGCCATCACGTACGGAAGGCTCAGCCATCACGTACGGAAGGATCAGCCATCACGTACGGAAGGCTCAGCCATCACGTACGGAAGGATCAGCCATCACGTACGGAAGGCTCAGCCATCACGTACGGAAGGATCAGCCATCAGATTCAGTAACACCTAAACAAGCCTAATTTTAGAAAATTTTCGACAGTTTAACTAATAACTTAACAAGCAGTTCATTATTGGCTTATAAGTAAGCAATTTATAGACGCATTTAGACCCTTAAAGTCTTAACAATTTGACATGACGTAGGCCTACACACAACAGCCTATAGTGTGTGAGAAATTCTTAACCCAGAGATTTACCATAGATAGAGAGAGAGAGAGAGAGAGAGAGAGAGAGAGAGAGAGAGAGAGAGAGAGAGAGAGAGAGAGAGAGAGAGAGAGAGAGGAGAGAGAAGAGAAGAGAGAGAGAGAGAGAGAGAGAGAGAGAGAGAGTCAAATTTCAATACCATCATGAGAAATGAACCAAACATTACCAGTAAATTATGATAGACTGGGGTTTCCCAACACACACACACAGGCGGGGCCAGGAGCTATGAATCGACCCCTAGAACCACAATTAGGTGAGCACACACACAGAGAACTGGGTCATGGTTCCAGGAAGGCAGCCTTAATAACCCTGCTCGACAGCTACGATTGTATAATGGTGCCCTGAAATCTCCCCATCTGTACAATTATACTCCGGTCGGAACTTCACGAACCAAGAAAATGTGTCTCAGAGCCTATAATTCCCCCTATTATAGATAAGGACCTGGGCGTAATTCTATCATTAAGTCACTGATATGTGTACGTGACTAGAATGGGTCCCCCATGATGATTGATGTGATGTCAATGGGTCCTCCATGATGACTGACGTGATGTCAATGGGTCCCCCATGATGACTGACGTGATGTCAATGGGTCCCCCATGATGACTGACGTGATGTCAGTGGGTTCCCCATGATGACTTACGTGATGTCAGTGGGTCCCCCATGATGACTGACGTGATGTCAATGGGTCCCCCATGATGACTGACGTGATGTCAATGGGTCCCCCATGATGAATGACGTGATGTCAATGGGTCCTCCATGATGACTGACGTGATGTCAATGGGTCCCCCATGATGACTGACGTGATGTCAATGGGTCCCCCATGATGACTGACGTGATGTCAGTGGGTTCCCCATGATGACTGACGTGATGTCAGTGGGTCCCCCATGATGACTAACGTGATGTCAATGGGTCCCCAATGATGACTGACGTGATGTCAATGGGTCCTCCATGATGACTGACGTGATGTCAATGGGTCCTCCATGATGACTGACGTAATGTCAATGGGTCCTCCATGATGACTGACGTGATGTCAATGGGTCCTCCATAATGACTGACGTGATGTCAATGGGTCCTCCATAATGACTGACGTGATGTCAATGGGTCCTCTATAATGACTGACGTGATGTCAAAAGGTACCCCATAATGATTGATGTAATGTCAATGGGTCCTCCATGATGACTGACGTGATGTCAAAAGGTCCCTTATAATGATTGATGTAATGTCAATGGGTCCTCCATGATGACTGACGTGATGTCAATGGGTCCCCCATGATGATTGATGTGATGTCAATGGGTCCCCCATAATGACTGACGTGATGTCAATGGGTCCCCCATGATGACTGACGTGATGTCAATGGGTCCCCTATGATGACTGACGTGATGTCAATGGGTCCTTCATGATGACTGACGTGATGTCAATGGGTCCTCCATGATGACTGACGTGATGTCAATGGGTCCTCCATAATGACTGACGTGATGTCAATGGGTCCCCCATGATGACTGACGTGGTGTCAAAAGGTTCCCCCATAATGATTGATGTCCTAGAAGGCAGAAGAACCTGGAAAGACACTATAACGACCCTAGAGGGCAGAATAACCAGGGGAGACACTATAACGACCCTAGAGGGCAGAAGAACCAGGGAAGACACTATAACGACCCTAGAGGGCAGAAGAACCAGGGAAGACACTATAACGACCCTAGAGGGCAGAAGAACCTGGGAAGACACTATAACGACCCTAGAGGGCAGAAGAACCAGGGAAGACACTATAACGACCCTAGAGGGCAGAAGAACCAGGGAAAACACTGTAACGACCCTAGAAGGCAGAATAACCTGGAAAGACACTATAACGACCCTAGAGGGCAGAATAACCAGGGGAGACACTATAACGACCCTAGAGGGCAGAATAACCAGGGAAGACACTATAACGACCCTAGAGGGCAGAAGAACCAGGGAAGACACTATAACGACCCTAGAGGGCAGAATAACCAGGGAAGACACTATAACGGCCCTAGAGGGCAGAATAACCAGGGAAGACACTATAACGACCCTAGAGGGCAGAAGAACCTGGGAAGGCACTATAACGACCCTAGATGGCAGAAGAACCAGTGAAGACACTATAACGACCCTAGAGGGCAGAAGAACCAGGGAAGACACTGTAACGACCCTAGATGGCAGAAGAACCAGGGAAGACACTATAACGACCCTAGAGGGCATAAGAACCAGGAAAGACACTATAACGACCCTAGAGGGCAGAAGGGCCAGGGAAGACACTATAATGACCATAGAGGGCAGAAGAACCTGGGAAGACACTATAACGACCCTAGAGGGCAGAAGGGCCAGGGAAGACACTATAACGACCCTAGAGGGCAGAAAAACCAGGAAAGACACTATAACGACCCTAGAGGGCATAAGAACCAGGGAAGACACTATAACGACCCTAGAGGGCAGAAGAACCAGGAAAGACACTATAACGACCCTAGAGGGCAGAAGGGCCAGGGAAGACACTATAATGACCCTAGAGGGCAGAAGAGCCAGGGAAGACATTATAACGACCCTAGAGAGCGGAAGAGGCAGGGAAGACATTATAACGACCCTAGAGAGCGGAAGAGCCAGTGAAGACACTATAACATAAGGTAGATAAATTCTGTATGAGAGGCGAGAAATGGGAACTCGGTGAGACCGCTGGAGGATAGAGTCGCAAATGAACCATAGATGTTAGGAAGTATTTCTTCTGTCTCAGATGTTAGGAAGTATTTCTTCTGTCTCAGATGTTAGGAAGTATTTCTTCTGTCTCAGAGTGGTCGAGAAGCGAAATGATCTTGGTGAACAGGTGGTGGAGGTAGGCTCAATACAGTTTTAAGAGCAGGTACGATAGGGCCCAGGAGGCTAAGAGGGAGTGAATCTGAAGAGTGGCAAGTTCAGAGGCAGGGCCAAGAGCTGAGAATCAACCCCTGCAAAAACAAATAAGAGAGTACACACACACACAAATGCTACAAATGAATTTTTGTTCTGGAGTTGGTGGGTAAAATGCGACGGTCGTCCCCTTGCCATTTATAATATAGTGTGAGCCCTGGGGGTAGCGTACAAGGTAGCACAATTATATACCAGCACTATTGTACTAACATGATATACATCTGTAATGTTAGTCTATAATTGTAATCAGTTGTTTAACGTGCAGTTGACCTAGTAATCACCTGCACAGTCTCTTGGCACAGCTGGACCAAGGCTGTCAACAATGCTATCATAATGCCCCTAATGCCATGGCATGCCAGTGGCTCTCCTTGCATTACAGTTTTATAATTGTAACTACCAATAACAGTGTACACTTGTAACATGCATCGAAATAAAAATATTATTATTTTTATTATTATTATTATTATTATTATTATTATTATTATTATTATTATTATTATTATTATTATTATATACGTATTTAGTTTACTGATGTTTCAGATGCTTCTTCATTTATCGTCAGTCTAATAAAATATTAAAATACTGTCTGAATTAAGCACCCAAACTAAAATAATATAGCCTATATAATATTGATTTACAGCAATATCAGACTTAAATAGAACATATATATGTCGGAAAAGATTAAATAAAGTTAACAATTTCAGAACAAAATTAAAAATTCCTACAATAATTACCGAAAATCATAGAAAAAGTAAAACAATGTTCCATAAGTAAGTCTGCAGTAAAGCAATAATATAAGACAACGACAATCAAAAATACCACTAAGAAAAAATAAGCAACCAGGCTAAATTAATAATAATTGTGTAGTACTTATATTAAATTAACTAATAAATTTCAAAATAAAAAGGTCGAAGATTTCAGAACGTAATTAAATCTATTAAAAACTCTGTATACAAAATGCCATATAATTATTTTAACATTACAAGATAATTATATCATTCAACATATGAACAAAATTAAATATTGTTAATATAGGTATTTAAATGCTTGGAGCATAATAGTGTTACCATAACTAAAAGTATTACACAGCCAGAAACACTACACATTAACTAAAATGTTTCCATAGTGAACTAAACTAAATTATTTATCGATACAATATATAATTTAATTGTCATTACTCTTAAGCGATGGTTCATTAAAAAAATATCAGTTAAGTGGTTGTAATTATGACCATAATATTTAAAGGAGTGGACAGGTAAGCCAGTGGAAGGCCTCGGTCAGATGACCAAAAGCTGCAGCTGTGGGTCATATGACTAACACTTGTTCTGTTTCCTGACAAACCTAACTTTACCAACTTAGGATTCAAGTTCTGTATGTATAAAGAGTTCTAAACATCTAAGTTCAAGAGAGTTACAGAATTTACTCAAAATTTAATCTCAGGAATTTAATGATGACTTTTATGTGTTTGACGTGGAAACGCTAAACCCTCAGGGACCACACATCGCCTTCCACAGCTGGAAGGTGCAGGACGTGTGAGAGAACTTACCCAGTCTGGGCTGATTACCGAGTGGGTCATCTGGTTGACCCAAACACACTTTTAAAATTAGATATAATCGGGTCCATGAGACCAAAAAGTAACTTGTGATTATATTTGGGAATAATTCCGAAACAAAGCCCAGAGACTCGACCCCCTGCAACCTCAACTAAGAGAGTACATGTGATGATTGTAGGTAATTGTTGCACACACACACATTCAACTAAGAGAGTACATGTGATGATTGTAGGTAATTGTTGCACACACACATTCAACTAAGAGAGTACATGTGATGATTGTAGGTAATTGTTGCACACACACACTCAACTAAGAGAGTACATGTGATGATTGTAGGTAATTGTTGCACACACACACTCAACTAAGAGAGTACATGTGATGATTGTAGGTAATTGTTGCACACACACACTCAACTACCTTCCATCTCAACATCATAGTGCAACTCATTATCTTAATAATGTTTCTAATTTGTAAAGAAGACACAATTATTATTAACTTGGAGTTACTGTCGTTCACTCCTTACGGAAGTTAGGAATTTTGTGGATATTTAATTGTAATGAGATAGAAAGTTGGTTAATGTGGTTTAAAGCCTATCAACTACACGAGGGTCATTAAGGCTGCTGATAACTTTTATCACCACACAAGAATACTCTAACCCCTAAATTTGAGACACACATATATCTTATGGTGTATATACCCTGTGTGAATGGTATACTACTAACAATTTGTATATTTATTAGACATAAGATTGTCACAGACACACTAGGTATCTCTCTCTCTCTCTCTCTCTCTCTCTCTCTCTCTCTCTCTCTCTCTCTCTCTCTCTCTCTCTCTCTCTCTCTCTCTCTATATATATATATATATATATATATATATATATATATATATATATATATATATATATATATATATATAAATATAAATATATATATATATATATATATATATATATATATATATATATATATATATATATATATATATATATATATATATATATATACGTATATATACTATATGGAATTCTTCTATTTTTCATAGTGGTTGTCTTGCATATTTTGATATCACCTGTTTACTGTGATCTTTTTGCATATATATATATATATATATATATATATATATATATATATATATATATATATATATATATATATATATATATATATATATATATAGAGAGAGAGAGAGAGATACCTAGTGTGTCTGTGACAATCTTATGTCTAATAAATATACAAATTGTTAGTAGTATACCATTCACACAGGGTATATACACCATAAGATATATGTGTGTCTCAAATTTAGGGGTTAGAGTATTCTTGTGTGGTGATATATATATATATATATATATATATATATATATATATATATATATATATATATATATATATATACGTATATATATAACTGGAACCCTCAAGCTAAGAGTGTACTGAGACCAGAGATTCAATATTTCCGAAATTTTAAGTTATTGCGTCTCCCACAAGGTCACTTATGTTTTAAAGGTGGATATAAATGCTCTGCACCTGGTTTAATAATAACTCATTACTAGTGATCTTTTTATCTGTGGTGAATGTAATATGTACTTCTTTTTGTGTATACTATTGTCTTTTTTGTCAGGACCGGATTAAGTGATATGCGACCTCAGGGCAAGCACTATGTGGTGGCCTCAGGGCAAGCACTATGTGGTGGCCTCAGGGCAAGCACTATGTGGTGGCCTCAGGGCAAGCACTATGTGGTGGCCTCAGGGCAAGCACTATGTGGTGGCCTCAGGGCAAGCACTATGTAGTGGCCTCAGGGCAAGCACTATGTGGTGGCCTCAGGGCAAGCACTATGTGGTGGCCTCAGGGCAAGCACTATGTGGTGGCCTCAGGGCAAGCACTATGTGGGGGCCTCAGGGCAAGCACTATGTTGTGGCCTCAGGGCAAGCACTATGTGGGGGCCTCAGGGCAAGCACTATGTGGGGCCCTCAGGGCAAGCACTATGTGGGGGCGTCAGGGGAAGCACTATGTGGGGGCCTCAGGGCAAGCACTATGTGGGGGCCTCAGGGCAAGCAACATGTTGGAATACTAGGGCAAGTAACATTTGGGGCCCCAGGGCAAGTACCATGTGAGGACCCAGGGCAAGCAACATGTGGGGGGCCCAGGACAAGTAATACGCGGGGGGATGGGGGCCCTGAAACTCAAATTATATTATCAAGCAACATAATGGTGTTGTTTATAAAATGGCAACCATCTTTGTGTTGGTTCCCTCCACATGATGTGGACTTAGTTGAAACAAAAATCAGCAGCAACAACAAAGCAATGTCTCTTCTCAAAATTTAATATAATGTACGTATACCTAGATCGCCCGGAACCCTGTTTTATGTGAGGGCCCGGGATCAAATAAGTCTACTTAGGTATAGGTACACCCCCCCCATCTTCATGTGATGCACACATATCCAACAAATCGGGAGAACTTTGCATAGATGTATCTGTTACAGTGCACTACGTTACAGTGCACTACGTTACAGTGCACTACGTTACAGTGTAAAGTTAATGAAGTTACTCTGGAGTATAATTATGTGACAGCTTCGTCAATTAGTAAACAACGAAGTTGTCTCCATTAGTCTTTGTTATATAGTTCAGTCCTTGAGGTGGTCATAAAATTAATTTCATCGTAATGTAGTTACTTGAAGATTAGTTATGTTTTTTTTTAAGTCTTGACAGGTAATTAAAGGAAATATATTGTAATTATAAGCATGTAGATTGACAATTATTCAGCCAACATGACTTGCACACACATATTGTGAAGGCTTTCCTTTGCTTTATTTAATGTTGCATTTGTGGTATATTATATAAATTACTTACACTGCTCTGCCTATTGAACTTTATTAAATTTTGTTTGCTATAAACTGTTTAAATTTCTAAAACACTTTAATATGTTTGTTTTCTCAGATTTATTTCCAAATTAAATCATCTCTCCTTATTATTTATATTTAAATGATTAAATAAAAGTGTAATTAACCTGCATTTATTTATAAGCTTATTGTTCTGAGAGTAAACTTTTCTCTTCTCCTTCAGCTCTTCCTCACACCGGCTATTCTTCTTCTGTCCCCACTTCCCCCTCGCCCCTGGTGGGTCCTTAGCTGAGAGTCTGAACTGAGTAAACTTTGTGTCCCAAGTTTTAATTTAGTTTGGCATGAATTTAATTATATTAACAATAAACGTGGTTTGGTTTATTTGAAAGTCATTATAGTAGTTTTAATAATAATAATAATAATAATAATAATAATAATATAATAATAATAATAATAATAATAATAATATAATAATAATAAATATAATAATAATAATAATAATAATAATAATATTATTATTATTATTATTATTATTATTATTATTATTATTATTATTATTATTACTGCTATCATCACCCTGCCATTCTTATCAGAAATATTTAATCTTCTGAAACAACACAGCAACTTGACCTAGTATTTTTACCACCATAAAAAACAAAATAGAAAGTGTGGCAGCAGTTACTTCAAGGTTTCAATGGATAAAGACCTAATATATTATTAATATTTCATCACAGGTGTGTGTTGGCAGAGGTCCATCCGTGACACCACACACATATATATTTATTATTTTATTAACACATCGGCCGATTCCCACCAAGGCAGGGTGGCCCGAAAAAGAAAAACTTTCATCATCATTCACTCCATCACTGTCTTGCCAGAGGGGTGCTTTACACTACAGTTATAAAACTGCAACATTACCCCTCCTATATATATACATGTATATATATATATATATATGTGTGTGTGTGTGTGTGTGTGTGTGTGTGTGTGTGTGTGTGAAGAAAGTCCAGCTTATTAAAGAAGATTTTTCAGAGGTATTTAATGGAAGTATTTTAACGATAAAACTAATAAAATAATGTGCAAAGACAATTTATTTACCTTGTATTTTGATTTAAAATTAGCATAGCTTAGTAGAATACAACGTTCGGAAAATTTTCAACAGATTTGTATAGCCCCAACTGGCGTCGTGTAAAAGTGAACTAACTAACTATAAATTGTTATAATTTTGACTAATTTTCAAAAGGGTGGATAGGTCAGATGACCTAAAGCTGCAACGGCGGGTCATCATCTGACTAAGACCCGCGTCAGGATACACCTGTCCTGTTTCCTGACAAACCTTACCTAACCTCAGGTCAACATCTGAAAAAGACCTGGGCTGGTTCTGTACCAGCAAGCGTAACTATGAGTCTCTCATATATAAGACCCTCGTCACGAAGTACTCAACCTAATATAACTGTAGTACATGATACCTGAGGGGTTTATTTTGGCGTATAAAAGCTGAAAGCTTACTTTAATTAAGCTCTTTTAGGGACTAAAGTATTCTTGTCTGGTGGTGAAAAAGTTTCTATGAAGCCATAATGACCCTCGTGCAGTAGATAAGCTTTAAACCCCATTACCCAACCATTCGGTAGTGTATTTACGACATATAATCTGTGGTTATATTGTAGTATATCTTTCCGGCAAGATTATGTATACTGAGTTATGTCTTTGTTTATATGTACTGAGTTTATTTTGATGCCTCATTCAAGGAATTAAGTTTTTTTGACTGGTGTTGAAGAGGTCACATGCAGCCTCAATGACCCTCGTGTAGTCGATAGACATTATACCCCATTAACAAACCTAGTTAGATTTAAGTTTTATAGAAGTACACGACACACTCAAGTAACAATTAATTATGAACTAGAATAGATAACTTGAGATACGATCATAATAGATAACTTGAGATACGATCATAATAGATAACTTGAGATACGATCATAATAGATAACTTGAGATACGATCATAATAGATAACTTGAGATACGATCATAATAGATAACTTGAGATACGATCATAATAGATAACTTGAGATACGATCATAATAGATAACTTGAGATACGATCATAATAGATAACTTGAGATACGATCATAATAGATAACTTGAGATACGATCATAATAGATAACTTGAGATACGATCATAATAGATAACTTGAGATACGATCATAATAGATAACTTGAGATACGATCATAATAGATAACTTGAGATACGATCATAATAGATAACTTGAGATACGATCATAATAGATAACTTGAGATACGATCATAATAGATAACTTGAGATACGATCATAATAGATAACTTGAGATACGATCATAATAGATAACTTGAGATACGATCATAATAGATAACTTGAGATACGATCATAATAGATAACTTGAGATACGATCATAATAGATAACTAGAGATACGATCATAATAGATAACTTGAGATACGATCATAATAGATAACTTGAGATACGATCATAATAGATAACTTGAGATACGATCATAATAGATAACTTGAGATACGATCATAATAGATAACTTGAGATACGATCATAATAGATAACTTGAGATACGATCATTGCGAATCTTCACTGCAGTTTTTTACAATATCTGGTTAGTTGATTAGGTTTAAGGCCCAGTGACTGTACCAGACTAATATAAAAAATGGTTATAATCATAACCATAATTTTTAAAGGGGTGGACCGGTAAGCCAGTGGAAGGCCTCGGTCAGATGACCAAAAGCTCCAGCTGTGGGTCATATAGACTGAGACCCGCGTCAGGAAACACTTGTCCTGTTTCCTGACAAACCTTACTTAACCTTGACTGCAGGAAAGTAATTAAGGCTGCATGTCACCTGTTCATGACGTCAAATATAATTTAATCCCTAAAATAAGAAGTAAAGTAAAATCTCAGTGTAAAATACAGATACAGCTCTCAGTGTGTATATTCTGTCACCAGTCTTGTCCACCTCATCTAACATATGGCTCTCAGTGTATATATTCTGTCACCAGTCTTGTCCACCTCATCTAACATATGGCTCTCAGTGTATATATTCTGTCACCAGTCTTGTCCACCTCAGCTAACATACAGCTCTCAGTGTGTATATTCTGTCACCAGTCTTGTCCACCTCAGCTAACATACAGCTCTCAGTGTGTATATTCTGTCACCAGTCTTATCCACCTCAGCTAACATACAGCTCTGTGTGTATATTCTGTCACCAGTCTTATCCACCTCAGATAACGTACAGCTCTGTGTGTATATTCTGTCACCAGTCTTATCCACCTCAGATAACGTACAGCTCTGTGTGTATATTCTGCCACCAGTCTTATCCACCTCAGATAACATACAGCTCTGTGTGTATATTCTGTCACCAGTCTTATCCACCTCAGATAACATACAGCTCTGTGTGTATATTCTGTCACCAGTCTTATCCACCTCAGATAACATACAGCTCTGTGTGTATATTCTGTCACCAGTCTTGTCCACCTCAGATAACGTACAGCTCTCAGTGTGTATATTCTGTCACCAGTCTTGTCCACCTCAGATAACATACAGCTCTCAGTGTGTATATTCTGTCACCAGTCTTGTCCACCTCAGATAACATACAGCTCTGTGTATATTCTGTCACCAGTCTTGTCCACCTCAGCTAACATACAGCTCTCAGTGTGTATATTCTGTCACCAGTCTTGTCCACCTCAGCTAACATACAGCTCTGTGTGTATATTCTGTCACCAGTCTTGTCCACCTCAGATAACATACAGCTCTGTGTGTATATTCTGTCACCAGTATTATCCACCTCAGCTAACATACAGCTCTGTGTGTATATTCTGTCCCCAGTCTTATCCACCTCAGATAACATACAGCTCTGTGTGTATATTCTGTCACCAGTCTTATCCACCTCAGCTAACATACAGCTCTGTGTGTATATTCTGTCACCAGTCTTATCCACCTCAGCTAACATACAGCTCTCAGTGTGTATATTCTGTCACCAGTCTTATCCACCTCAGCTAACATACAGCTCTGTGTGTATATTCTGTCACCAGTCTTATCCACCTCAGATAACATACAGCTCTGTGTGTATATTCTGTCACCAGTCTTATCCACCTCATCTAACATACAGCTCTGTGTGTATATTCTGTCACCAGTCTTATCCACCTCAGCTAACATACAGCTCTGTGTGTATATTCTGTCACCAGTCTTATCCACCTCATCTAACATACAGCTCTGTGTGTATATTCTGTCACCAGTCTTATCCACCTCAGCTAACATACAGCTCTGTGTGTATATTCTGTCACCAGTCTTATCCACCTCATCTAACATACAGCTCTGTGTGTATATTCTGTCACCAGTCTTATCCACCTCAGCTAACATACAGCTCTGTGTGTATATTCTGTCACCAGTCTTATCCACCTCATCTAACATACAGCTCTGTGTGTATATTCTGTCACCAGTCTTATCCACCTCAGCTAACATACAGCTGTGTGTATATTCTGTCACCAGTCTTGTCCACCTCAGCTAACATGCACTTGACGGGAACAAATAAAAACTATTTTTATAGAATAATAAATTTCACCGCTAACAAAATGAAGTCCCTCCCCCCCCCTTGTTTAAGTACCTTTCATACAATTTTGATACTTTAATATATTTTACTTTCGTGTAATCATAAAAATGGGGACGATTTTCCAAAATTAAAGAACTTTTGACTAATTAGTATTTTGTTGTTGTTGATTCGCCGGTACTCTCCCGGGCCGGGTCTTCTCACCATCTGGGAGGTACAAGTACCTCCTCATCTTCCGGGACCAACTGTCCCCAGGCCTAGCCCCATTTCCCGCCCTCACGGGGCTCGTAGGGAGAAGCTAGGCCTCTCTGGTCTGCCATCTTCCCCGCCAGGGAGGCTGATGTGAAGGGCAGTCTTGCGAGCTGCAGATGGTAGCAGCTCTGGCACCTTCCCCGTCCTTGGAGGGATCATGGGAGTGGTGTCGGCCTTCCTCTACTTATTAGTTAGGTTAGGTAATGTTCGTCAGGAAACAGGAAAAGTGTTTCCTTACGCGGGTCTTAGTCAGATGATGACCCGCCGTTGGTCATCTGACTGAGGCCTTCGGCTGGCTTACCGGTCCAACCGTTTAAAAATTATGGTCAGTTATAACCATTTCTTTGGATAGTACAAGTTAGGTAAGGTTTGTCAGGAAACAGGAAAAATATACTAATTAGTAGGAGGTGTTGGTTCACCGGGAATTCTCCCGGCCCGGGTCTTTACCAGATGGGGACCCGGCTCCGGCTCCCTGGCGTGGGAGTAACAGAGACCTATGTCTCCCAAGGGAGGGGGTACCCCTCAGCGGCGGGACCAACTGGTCACAGGCCTAGCCATATTCGCCCACAAGCAAGGTAGGTAGATAGATGCTAGGCCACTCTGGCCTGCCACCTTCCCCGCCCCAAGGGGGGCAGACGTGCGAGCCACAGATGGTAGCAAGCTCCAGCCTTGGCACCTACCCTGCCCTAGAAGGGCTGGGCATGGTGATCGACCACTAATTAGTAAAACATATTAAACTAATCTATAATTAAATGCCCGAATAATAACGTATTGATGAGATATATGTTTTATTTTTCTCTATGAATAAATTTATGGATTAATACCCAGATATATTTTATTGATTCATCCATGAAATTAAATGACACTTTAGAGGAGTAACTCATGCTTTACTGAAGTGAAGACGCCTTAATAATTATTGAAAGTCATATAAATCAACATTTCTACACAGGTTTAAAGTGCCTCTCTTGTTTCAATTTATTGGTGCAACTTTACCTTTCAACCTACAAATAGTATATATTATTTTTATTTTTGCAAATGTTGCAGAAAATTGGTAGTTAATGTTTGCATGGTGATCTTAGCAACTACGCTTAGCAACCACGCTTGCTCTTCATCTGTTGTGATACAACAGATATACAATGGGTACAACAGATACAAACAAAATTGAGGTGTAACTGGAAGCAAAAAACTGGATAAATCCAACATTAACTGTTGGATTGGTTCACCCGTGCGTGTAATGAAGACAGGTGACCCAGCAGTGCTTCCAATCCCTCTCTCGTTGCCTCTCAATATTGCAACCTTCAACCCCACCACCCCTTGTTGCAATTGCTAACCTCAACCCCATGAACACCTACCCAGAGCTATCAATACCCATTTAACACTTGTAAAATGCAGCAAATACTTATACCCAGAGTGACACATGTCAATCATTCTTACACTAAGAGTGACACACGTCAATCATTCTCACACTAAGAGTGACACACGTCAATCATTCTCACACTAAGAGTGACACACGTCAATCATTCTCACACTAAGAGTGCCCCGGTGCCCTGGTGGCTAAAAGCTCTCGCTTCAAGAACGGAGGGCCCGGGTTCAATTCCCGGCGGGGCGGAAACATTTCGAAGTGTTTCCTTACACATATACACACACACACACACACACATACAACAGGCCTAGTGTCTAATCGACATGTGCCTAGGACAAAATGGTAACTAATACGTCAGTCTCACACTAAGAGTGAGTCACGTCAACTGTGCCATGTTTCCTGGTTTTTTCCCACACGCTTTTGTGTGTTTGTAAATACTGTCGACCTAGAAATGTTATTTGTCACTGTTGAAATGTGACCTACAAAATGTATTTATCTCTTATGTTATATTGATGTGTGTGCGTGTGGGTGTGTGTGTGTACTCACCTAATTGTGGTTACAGGGGTCGATTCGTAGCTCCTGGCCCCGTGTGTGTGTGTCTGTACATTTGTTCATGTTATAATATTATTATTTTTGTTTATTAAACAGGGTTTAAGCGTGGCTGGGGAAGGCTATCTGATGGTTAGCCAGTGTGCGGGTCATCATTTAAGACCCTTGGCAAGAAACACTGGTCTTTTCTGACGAATAAATCCCTTCCCCATCACCCTCACTACCACCACCTTCACTACCACCGTCTTCACTATCACCACCATCAAGACCGCCACTATCTTCATTACCACCACCACTACTATCACCTCTACTGCCACCACAATCACTACCACCACCATCACTACCTCCACCACAATCACTACCACCACCCTCAAGACCACTACCATCTTCATTACCACCACCACTACTATCACCTCTACCACCACAATCACTACCACCACCACAATCACTACCACCACAATCATTACCACCACCTTCACTACCACCGTCTTCACTATCAAAACCACCATCTTCATTACCACCACCATCTTCCTTACCACCACCATCTTCATCACCACCACCACCACAATCACTACCACCACCAGCACTACCACCATCACTACCACCACCACAATCATTACCACCACCTTCACTACCACCGTCTTCACTATCACCACCACCATCTTCATTACCACCACCATCTTCATCACCACCACCACCACCATCACTACCACCACCAGCACGGTTTACCTCATGCATAACATTTCCTCAGCATGGGAAAGTCCCTCTTGTGAGATGGTGATTCTCATGTAAAAATAATTCTATCCTTGCTGGAATGAAGCCTTTAAAAGTCTGACAGAGATGCAATCCTCAGTGGGATGCTGGACGATATCCTCGACGCCCCACTCAAGTCTCCTAGCTCAGGCTTCAACACTTCATACAAGAAACTCATCTTCTGTATTAGAGTACAGGGAAGCCGTCGTGTGTTGGAATGCATGTACATGAAAACAACTAGCTTCAAACCATACCACGGGTGGGGTTAGAACCCGCGGTCAGAGAGTCTCAAAACTCCAGACCGTCGGGTTAGCCACTGGGCCAGTTAGCTGGCCCAGTGGTTAACGCGACGGCCAGCTAACTGGCCCAGTGGCTAACGCGACGGCCAGCTAACTGGCCCAGTGGCTAACGCGACAGTCTGGAGTTTTGAGACTCTCTGACCGCGGGTTCTAACCCCACCCGTGGTATGGTTTGTTTGCAATCGTGTCATTACGATGTAACAACCTTCAGTCTTCAACTTACTATATCTGGATGGTAAACTCATCTTTAATATAGAAAAGAAAAAATCTATATAATTTTTGGGAATAAAATTAGGCAACAAAATTAATGAGGATGAGGTTAAGTTCGTAGGTCTATTAATAAAGAATTAAGTTCGTAGGTCTATGAATAAAGTTGGCAGTAAGATGGTCAAGCAACACTACTATCACTATGATTGTCTCAGTTACTTCATCTAGGGTATTTGTGCCTCATAATAAAGGCCACTTTCCTATTCTTTATACTCTCCTGAGTCGCATCAGAATCTCTAGAAACTATGCATATAAAAGGGCCAAAAATATAGAATAACTTGTTAGAAAAAATGTAACAATGTAATAGTATAATAAATAAAATATTAATGTGCTTAATCTGTTTCCCTGATTTTTTAAATATAACTTTTTACAATGCCACTAAGCGTTTAATAAATCACATTAAGTTCATCATTTTTACCTGAAATATCTCCCCTCCGTTATATCATTATCTCATAATTTGCTTTTAATTCTATTGAAATTAAGTTTAAACTTAACATTAAATTTACTTTTTGTTTTTCACTAAACAATTAATTTAAATTTAAATTTGGCTTAAAATATTAATTAATCTTATATATTTAGCGTGTATTTCATTTATTAACAATTTATATGTCCGAAGAATTTTTATTTTAAGATTGTTGTTTCATGGACCTGCACTATACCCACGAGGCCTCCTAGGGGTGGGAAGGTGCCAGAGACAGAGCTTGATACCACCAGCAGCTCACAAGACTGCCATTCACACGAGCCCCCCTGGGGCGGGGAAGATGGCAGACCAGGGGCCTAGCTTCTCCCTACGAGCCCCGTGAGGGCGGGGAATGGGGCTACGCCTGGGGACAGTTGGTCCCAGCAGATGAGGGGGTACTTGTACCTCCTCCCATGGGAGACAGGTCTCAAGACAGGGAGCCAAGGCCGGGTCACCATCTGGAAAAGACCCGGACCTGGAGAGTACCGGCGAATCAAGAACAACAACAACAACAATGTTAATAGTCGCAGCTTAAAGCGGTCCCATATGCAATGGATAACTATTATTTTTATCAAAAAATATACACTTAAGCTATTAGTGTAACTATACTGTCTATATTGCATTTTCAAGGAAGAGAAATTTACAGTCGCTTGGTTGATAGCATCCTCAGCTCACACACTAAAGGCCCGGGATCGATTTCCGCACGGTTGAAACGTTGGCCCTGTTCACCTAGCAGTGTTAGGCAACTGTTGTGGGTGGCATCCTGGGGGACAAGACTAACCTAAGTTGGCCGAAATGCTCTGCATAACGAGGAACTTTCTATACAGTATGCCAATGATGTTAGCTTGGTCTGTATCAGTTGTATCAAGTACGTACTTGCAGGAATATTAAAGATTATAACAAGAGGCCAGTTGAGGAGTGGGGGGAAGGGGGTATAGGAGGGTGAGGGAGATGTGGGGAGGGGGAGGAGAGTAGAAGGCATCAACCTTCACAAACGTGAGGTCACTCATGGGCTCCTATTCCCCTCCCCCTCCTCCTTCTCTCTCCTACAGCTCAATACCCAGATCCCCCCCCTAAACCACCACCCAAACACCCCACCAAACCCCCTCCACCTTCTTTCCCCCACACTTCTCCCTCACTGACATACTTACTGACCTCTTTGCTCCCTCTCGTGAACATACACACACACACACACACACACACAGGGGGCCAGGAGCTATTATTCGACCCCTGCAACCACAAATAGGTGAGTATAGGTACGATAAAGCACTTGGAGCAGGGAGAGAGTGGACCTAGTAGCGACCAGTGAAGAGGCGGGGCCAGGAGCTATGAATCGACCCCTGCAACCACAATTAGGCGAGTACACACACACAATGTTGAATTAAAAACTCGGGTAGCAAAAAACAATAATAGAATTGGATGCCATTCAAAACAAAGGAGTTTAGAAAAAAGTATGAGAGATTAAGATACGATAAAATAAACAATAGAAATTCAGAGAGGGGGAGTGAAGTGATGAACCAGAACTATGCAAATGAGGTCAAGCCACCAACAGAATTTAAAAAAGAAGCTATTGAGAAATATAGGGAACATTTAGAAGACTTTATAAGGAGATGTTTCGCCCACTGATCGTGTTAGGAATCCAATCATCGGGTTGATAACGTCCCAGTAGGCAAGACGTCTCATAAAGTGTGTTAAGTTATGCATTCGTGTCTCTCAACTTATTATTATAACTTCATTACACATGATTCAAAAAACACTGCATCATTAATAATAAAAATAATTGTTAAGGAACCTTTAGAGTAAATGACTGGTTAAAAATCTCAGTTGTGACTTGACAACAGTCCAGGAAGACCGTAAAGTTGTCTTTTGTAGGCACGGTACCGTGAGTTGTTGCAGCCACGGTACCGTGAGTTGTTGCAGCCACGGTACCGTGAGTTGTTGCAGTCACGGTACCGTGAGTTGTTGCAGTCACGGTACCGTGAGTTGTTGCAGTCACGGTACCGTGAGTTGTTGCAGCCACGGTACCGTGAGTTGTTGCAGCCACGGTACCGTGAGTTGTTGCAGTCACGGTACCGTGAGTTGTTGCAGTCACGGTACCGTGAGTTGTTGCAGCCACGGTACCGTGAGTTGTTGCAGTCACGGTACCGTGAGTTGTTGCAGTCACGGTACCGTGAGTTGTTGCAGTCACGGTACCGTGAGTTGTTGCAGTCACGGTACCGTGAGTTGTTGCAGTCACGGTACCGTGAGTTGTTGCAGCCACGGTACCGTGAGTTGTTGCAGTCACGGTACCGTGAGTTGTTGCAGTCACGGTACCGTGAGTTGTTGCAGTCACGGTACCGTGAGTTGTTGCAGTCACGGTACCGTGAGTTGTTGCAGTCACGGTACCGTGAGTTGTTGCAGCCACGGTACCGTGAGTTGTTGCAGTCACGGTACCGTGAGTTGTTGCAGTCACGGTACCGTGAGTTGTTGCAGTCACGGTACCGTGAGTTGTTGCAGTCACGGTACCGTGAGTTGTTGCAGCCACGGTACCGTGAGTTGTTGCAGTCACGGTACCGTGAGTTGTTGCAGCCACGGTACAGTGAGTTGTTGCAGTCACGGTACCGTGAGTTGTTGCAGCCACGGTACCGTGAGTTGTTGCAGTCACGGTACCGTGAGTTGTTGCAGTCACGGTACCGTGAGTTGTTGCAGTCACGGTACCGTGTTCTCTGTAAGTTTAAACATCCGAGGGAATGAAGTGATAGACGAAGTAATTTTAATGGAGATGAAATGTAATGTAAATAGTAGAAAGTGATAACACCTAAAGGAGAGTACAGTTTGTGTGATCATATATTGATAACTCCACCAGAGACAGAAGAGTTTATCAAATATAAACGAATGATTATCTGAAGAACAAATAAAACACATAAAAAACACTGAGATCACATAGAAGTAACGGAGATGTCATATTAAAACAATAGATACATCACATCAAAACAAGGTCAGATCACATCAAAACAACGGAGATATCACATCAAAGCAATAGTGAGATCACATCAAAACAACGGAGATATCACATCAAAGCAATAGTGAGATCACATCAAAACAATGGTAAGATCACTAGTTCAGAAATAACATCACATAAACACAGGGTGATAATATTATCTGCCATGCATCAGAATACTCTTCACATATGTGCACATAGCAGCGGTTCTTAACATTTTTACGATTACAGACCCGCAGTGGATTGCCTAATATGTCCCCATACCCCCCCATCCCTGCACCAGTCGTGTTATGTACCAGTATGTCGTCAAAATGTGGATAGCTAGGAGCAGAACACACCTGGAGTATACCTGGAGAGGGTTTCGGGGGTCAACGCCCCCGCGGGCCGGTCTGTGACCAGGCCTCATGGTGGATCAGGGCCTGATCAACCAAGCTGTTACTGTTGGCCGCACGCAACCCGACGTACGAACTACAGTTTATTCTAATCTAGCAACAACTTTTCTTTTTTAAATTGTTTGGAGATCGAGTCACATGCTCCCATTATGTGGTTCCCATACCCATTATGTGGTTCCCATACCCATTATGTGGTTCCCATACCCCCATTATGTGGGTCCCTACCCCCTAAGGGATGGATACTCCCCGTTAAGAACCCCTGGCACACAGACATACTAAAAAATCACATGATTGAGATCAAAATTGAAAGAAGCATCATTACTGTGTTGGTCACACCTGAAACATTCTTTCTTAAAACTCCTAGACAACGCACAGTCGTTATTATTAATCTAGAGGTAGACAGTTCTTAACAGACAGCCTCGGTGTGGACTATGTTCTCTGCTGTGACTGTCTCACGTATTCCCATGTACTGCAGATGGTACATCACTAACATAACTCTGCTGTTGTAACTACAAACACTGTAGATGGTACACCACCAACATAACTCTGCTGTTGTAACTACAAACACTGCAGATGGTACACCACTAACATAACTCTGCTGTTGTAACTACAAACACTGTAGATGGTACACCACCAACATAACTCTGCTGTTGTAACTACAAACACTGAAGATGGTACACCACTAACATAACTCTGCTGTTGTAACTACAAACACTGTAGATGGTACACCACTAACATAACTCTGCTGTTGTAACTACAAACACTGTAGATGGTACACCACTAACATAACTCTGCTGTTGTAACTACAAACACTGAAGATGGTACATCACTAACATAACTCTGCTGTTGTAACTACAAACACTGAAGATGGTACATCACTAACATAACTCTACTGTTGTAACTACAAACACTGAAGATGGTACACCACCAACATAACTCTGCTGTTGTAACTACAAACACTGAAGATGGTACACCACTAACATAACTCTGCTGTTGTAACTACAAACACTGAAGATGGTACACCACCAACATAACTCTGCTGTTGTAACTACAAACACTGCAGATGGTACACCACCAACATAACTCTGCTGTTGTAACTACAAACACTGAAGATGGTACACCACCAACATAACTCTGCTGTTGTAACTACAAACACTGAAGATGGTACATCACTAACATAACTCTGCTGTTGTAACTACAAACACTGAAGATGGTACACCACTAACATAACTCTGCTGTTGTAACTACAAACACTGAAGATGGTACATCACTAACATAACTCTACTGTTGTAACTACAAACACTGAAGATGGTACACCACCAACATAACTCTGCTGTTGTAACTACAAACACTGAAGATGGTACACCACCAACATAACTCTGCTGTTGTAACTACAAACACTGCAGATGGTACACCACCAACATAACTCTGCTGTTGTAACTACAAACACTGAAGATGGTACACCACCAACATAACTCTACTGTTGTAACTACAAACACTGAAGATGGTACACCACCAACATAACTCTGCTGTTGTAACTACAAACACTGAAGATGGTACATCACTAACATAACTCTGCTGTTGTAACTACAAACACTGAAGATGGTACATCACTAACATAACTCTGCTGTTGTAACTACAAACACTGAAGATGGTACACCACTAACATAACTCTGATGTTGTAACTACAAACACTGCAGATGGTACACCACTAACATAACTCTGCTGTTGTAACTACAAACACTGCAGATGATACACCAACAACATAACTCTGCTGTTGTAACTACAAACACTGAAGATGGTACACCACTAACATAACTCTGCTGTTGTAACTACAAACACTGCAGATGGTACACCACCAACATAACTCTGCTGTTGTAACTACAAACACTGCAGATGGTACACCACCTACATAACTCTGCTGTTGTAACTACAAACACTGCACATGGTACATCACTAACATAACTCTGCTGTTGTAACTACAAACACTGCAGATGGTACACCACTAACATAACTCTGCTGTTGTAACTACAAACACTGAAGATGGTACACCACTAACATAACTCTGCTGTTGTAACTACAAACACTGTAGATGGTACACCACTAACATAACTCTGCTGTTGTAACTACAAACACTGGAGATGGTACACCACTAACATAACTCTGCTGTTGTAACTACAAACACTGAAGATGGTACACCACTAACATAACTCTGCTGTTGTAACTACAAACACTGAAGATGGTACACCACCTACATAACTCTGCTGTTGTAACTACAAACACTGTAGATGGTACACCACTAACATAACTCTGCTGTTGTAACTACAAACACTGAAGATGGTACACCACCTACATAACTCTGCTGTTGTAACTACAAACACTGCAGATGGTACACCACTAACATAACTCTGCTGTTGTAACTACAAACACTGAAGATGGTACACCACCAACATAACTCTGCTGTTGTAACTACAAACACTGAAGATGGTACACCACTAACATAACTCTGCTGTTGTAACTACAAACACTGTAGATGGTACACCACTAACATAACTCTGCTGTTGTAACTACAAACACTGCAGATGGTACACCACTAACATAACTCTGCTGTTGTAACTACAAACACTGTAGATGGTACACCACTAACATAACTCTGCTGTTGTAACTACAAACACTGTAGATGGTACACCACCAACATAACTCTGCTGTTGTAACTACAAACACTGTAGATGGTACACCACTAACATAACTCTGCTGTTGTAACTACAAACACTGCAGATGGTACACCACCAACATAACTCTGCTGTTGTAACTACAAACACTGTAGATGGTACACCACTAACATAACTCTGCTGTTGTAACTACAAACACTGTAGATGGTACACCACCAACATAACTCTGCTGTTGTAACTACAAACACTGTAGATGGTACACCACTAACATAACTCTGCTGTTGTAACTACAAACACTGTAGATGGTACACCACCAACATAACTCTGCTGTTGTAACTACAAACACTGAAGATGGTACACCACCAACATAACTCTGCTGTTGTAACTACAAACACTGTAGATGGTACACCACCAACATAACTCTGCTGTTGTAACTACAAACACTGCAGATGGTACACCACTAACATAACTCTGCTGTTGTAACTACAAACAGGTCAACTGACACAGTTAAACTAGTTATGGCTGTTATTTTTTTCCAATTCTTAAAAAAACTTTCAACTGTCATTTCCTTTTCATTTTTGAGATCTAAATTTGCATAATGTCAGAAGAATGAATCAGCAATTTTTTACTTGAAAAAAGAAAAAAAGGGAAAATTGAAAGAAGCGACTTGTTTATATTAGAATTTAAGGTGTTCTTTAAATTAGTTTGATTATTTTGTACTGTTTTAAACAAATATATAATACAATTTAATTGTATGATGTATTATTTTAGACAGGTTGTATATATAATAAGTCTGAACCCACCTGGACTCAAAAAACATCAAGATTTTTGGATTGAATTTATTGTTGTTCCAAGTACGAGTGTTTATACCATGATTACAAGTGTACATTGTACACCAGAGCAACTCTCATCTACCTTTTTATTTTATTATCTACTTACCTATCAGTGTTTATATCTACTTGCATTCCTACCTCCCCCAATTTATCTCTCTCTCCCTCTCCCTCTCTCTCCCTCTCTCTCTCCCTCTCTCTCCCTCTCCCTCTCTCTCCCTCTCTCTCTCCCTCTCTCTCCCTCTCCCTCTCTCTCCCTCTCTCTCTCCCTCTCTCTCCCTCTCCCTCTCTCTCTCTCTCCCACACACTGGGAGGGTGGGAGGGATGGTGGGGGGGAGGGGGGAGTCAAAGTTCAGGTCACCATTGGGTGAACCAAAAAAAAACTAGTTTTTCCCACAATATCATGAACCAGTTTTCTAAATGGTTCGTCCTTCGCTGTGTATTTCTCTGTAATTTATATGTAATTCACAGAAGTGTTCTCCGCACGTTTCGATCATGTTCGCCTCACGTCTGCAATGCATCTATATGGGTGAAATTTAATAAATAATATTTTTGTGGTGTTCTCGAAATTGTATTAGTAATTGCGACTCATTAAATTGTATTAGTAATTGTGACTCTCATTATATTGTATTAGTAATTGTGACTCATTCAATTGTATTAGTAATTGTGACTCATTATATTGTATTAGTAATTGTGACTCATTATATTGTATTAGTAATTGTGACTCATTAAATTGTATTAGTAATTGTGACTCTCATTATATTGTATTAGTAATTGTGACTCATTATATTGTATTAGTAACTGTGACTCATTATATTGTATTAGTAATTGTGACTCATTATATTGTATTAGTAATTGTGACTCATTAAATTGTATTAGTAATTGTGACTCATTATATTGTATTAGTAATTGTGACTCATTATATTGTATTAGTAATTGTGACTCATTATATTGTATTAGTAATTGTGACTCATTAAATTGTATTAGTAATTGTGACTCATTATATTGTATTAGTAATTGTGACTCATTATATTGTATTAGTAATTGTGACTCATTATATTGTATTAGTAATTGTGACTCATTATACTGTATTAGTAATTGTGACTCATTATATTGTATTAGTAATTGTGACTCATTATATTGTATTAGTAATTGTGACTCATTATACTGTATTAGTAATTGTGACTCATTATATTGTATTAGTAATTGTGACTCATTATATTGTATTAGTAATTGTGACTCATTATATTGTATTAGTAATTGTGACTCATTATATTGTATTAGTAATTGTGACTCATTATATTGTATTAGTAATTGTGACTCATTATATTGTATTAGTAATTGTGACTCATTATACTGTATTAGTAATTGTGACTCATTATATTGTATTAGTAATTGTGACTCATTATATTGTATTAGTAACTTTGACTCATTATATTGTATTAGTAATTGTGACTCATTATATTGTATTATTAATTGTGACTCATTATATTGTATTAGTAATTGTGACTCATTATATTGTATTAGTAATTGTGACTCATTATATTCGTCAAAATGTGAGCAGCTAAGAGTTAATTTTTTCTCGCATGGATAACCATTTCATTTATTTTTATTTTTCATGGATAACTGTCTCATTTTTATTTTTTTTTCATGTGTATAACTTTTTTTTTACATGAATAATAATTTAATTTTTTAATTCTTGTTTTTGCATGGACACTCAATGAAATTATTTTTGCAAGACTAACCTTTCAATTTTTTTTTTTGGCATGGATAACCATATAAACCGTATTAATGTTTTGTAGCATAGATGACAGATATTCTTCGTTGATGACAGTTATTATCCGTTGATGACAGTTATTATCCGTTGATGACAGTTATTATCCGTTGATAACAGTTATTATCCATTGGCTGTTTTACACCTGAGTCTTAAATAGGTCTCTGTGTTTACCTTTGGGTCTGAAAATCTTAATCAGTTTCATAATGACTGGTAAATAAGTCAAGGAGCTTGAAAATGACTCGCAAATGGGTCCTAGAGTCTCATAATGACTCGTTAATGAGTAAATAACCATAGTGGCACGTACAACATGTGTATAGCACCCAGGTATCTATTTACTACAAGGTGAACGAGAGTCAACAGGTGGGATGACACTTGCACACGCATCTCCACCCACCCCTGGATTAAACCCTGGTCCTTCGGGCGTTATCTTCTGCCCTACCAATAAACCATGAACCACATGTGACCCCTAAAGGGGGGTCTGGACCCCCTGGAGAGAGGGAAGAGAAACAAACGGTAAAAGTGGGTGGTGAGCAGAGGGGTCAGTCATGACCAACACTGAAAGCTCTGCACTGATTTACATATGCATGCAGGAGTGTGTACTTGACTTGCCAATCAGCAAGGTGACTGGCTTACCAATCAGATAAAGGGGTGACTGACTGACTGACTGACGGTGGGGACTTACGGGCATCCTGGGGAAGGATGGGGATGACTACTTTGAACATGTTTAGATAATATATTTAGCACACGCAGGTGTTCTAACACGCAGGTGTTTTAACACACAGGTGTTCTAACACACACTGGTGTACTAACACACACTGGTGTATTAACACACTGGTGTTCTAACACACACTGGTGTTATAACACACACTGGTGTACTAACACACACTGGTGTTCTAACACACACTGGTGTTCTAACACACACTGGTGTTCTAACACACACTGGTGTTCTAACACACACTGGTGTTCTAACACACACTGGTGTTCTAACAAACACTGGTGTTCTAACACACACTGGTGTTCTAACACACACTGGTGTTCTAACACACACTGGTGTTCTAACACACACTGGTGTTCTAACAAACACTGGTGTTCTAACACACACTGGTGTTCTAACACACACTGGTGTTCTAACACACACTGGTGTTCTAACACACATGTGTTCTAACAGTTGCCCTAACACACACATGTATTCCAGCAGGTATAAGAGAGCACAGTAAGTGTTCCGTGTGTCGTGTTCGCCTCTGATGCTCATTTGTTTCCAGGTGTTTATGTCCTCTTTAACATTCAGAGAGTGATTTATTGAGCCGCGTCTGTCTGTTTTGCATGGTGGGGATCTTGTCTTCTATGTTTGTTTGTTAGCTTGTATGGCTAGTGTAAGGTGTGTGTGTGTGTACGTACCAATAAACCATTGTACAGGTGGTTTATAAAACAGTTTTTGAGACCCTACAATATAAATCATCTTCAGAAGTCAGGTCATTAATTGAACTGTCTCATGTTTACTTATAACTTCAAGGAATGTAGAGCAAGTGCCACTTGTTTCTCTGAAGCAATGAGAACCACCAGTGCTCCTAAGAGCGAGGTTAGCGAGGTGCCTATCAGTAATGACCTCATTGGGTGTGATAACGAGAGAAGTAATGCTTCTGCTGGTTACATACATCGTTATGACAGACTTGCAAGTCAGGGCAGCTATTACGGGCAATCTAGATATGATCAAACTTGAGCTAAGTCTGCAGTTAGTCACTATCAGTATCTATATCATTACAAGCTGTCAGAGGTAGCTGTATCTGACAGTGTGTGTCAAATTATTGATATGTGAGCACTTACAGTGTTCGTCTGAACATATCCTTGAATACACACGATAATATGAACTCTTGAACAGTTGTGCAAAATCACAATCTTGCTCTGAAATGCAAAAATATAAATGGTCGACAATACACTTAAGAATTGTCAGCCAGGTAAGCACTATGACTGGCTAAGATCAACACTAGGTCTATAATTCAACAAAGTTGGATAAGGCTCTCAGTATAGATTACCACTCACAAGCATACTGGCTTGTCTTATATGCCCTAAGTCTCTCTGCCCTAGATCTAACTCCTCAAGGCCTGCCCTAGGCCCACCATCAGCGTGGGCAGCCTTGTCGTGGCTTGCCCAGCTTTACCCTCATTCAGATTACTGATGACATGAGAGTAATACCAGTTCTGCTAGTTACCGGGCCTATCATCCAGTACTAGGAGTGCTGAACATCATCCAGTATTAGGAGTGAGTATCATCCAGTATTAGGAGTGAGTATCATCCAGTACTAGGAGTGAGTATTATCCAGTACTAGGAGTGCTGAACATCATCCAGTATTAGGAGTGTTGAACATCATCCAGTACTAGGAGTGCTGAACATCATCCAGTACTAGGAGTGCTGAACATATTCAGTACTAGGAGTGCTGAACATATTCAGTACTAGGAGTGCTGAACATATTCAGTACTAGAAGTGCTGAACATCATCCAGTACTAGGAGTGCTGAACATATTCAGTACTAGGAGGGTCTTATATAAAAAATGTGAGGAGGAGGTGTTGATTTACCGGGAATTCTCCCGGCCCGGGTCTTTACCAGATGGCAACCCGGCTCCGGCTCCCTGGCGTGGGAGTGTCAGACACCTATGTCGCCCATGGGAGGGGGTACCCCTCATGAGCGGGACCAACTGGCCCCAGGCCTAGCCACATTCCCCACCAGCACGAGGCATGGAGGTTGATAGATGCTAGGCCTCTCTGGTCTGCCATCTTCCCTAGCAGGAAGGGCAGGCTTACGAGCTGCAGATGGTAGCAAGCTCCAGCCTTGGCACCTACCCTGCCCTAGAAGGGCTGGGCATGGTGAGCGACCAAAAAAAAAAAATGTGAGATTGCATTATCACACAATTGTTGTCACTCATTGTAAACCAGTTCCGATCTCCAGGCAAACTTAATAATAATAATAATTATAATAATAATAGAAGAAGATGAGGAAAGTATTATGATTATTGTAGAAGAATGAAATTAACATACATAGTACAAAAACCTATAATTTTAATCACCATTAACTCAATGTGTCAATAGCATCTATGTTAAATTAACAACCGGACGGATTAGTAACTCAATTAACCTCTTGCAGCCGCAGTTTATCTCAAATTACCCCCCCCAAAAAAAAACGGGAGACAGCAAATTAACAGAATTGCCAAGACTCACCAAGCACGGCAACAGACGTGGCAACATTTTGTTTGTTTCTTTGTTTGTTAGGATTAAGACTTGTCTATCAACTACGCGAGGGTCATTAAGACTTGTCTATCAACTACGAGAGGATCATTAAGACTTGTCTATCAACTACGAGAGGATCATTAAGACTTGTCTATCAACTACGCGAGGATTATTAAGACTTGTCTATCAACTACGCGAGGATTATTAAGACTTGTCTATCAACTACGCGAGGGTCATTAAGACTTGTCTATCAACTACGCGAGGGTCATTAAGACTTGTCTATCAACTACGCGAGGGTCATTAAGACTTGTCTATCAACTATGCGAGGGTCATTAAGACTTGTCTATCAACTACGCGAGGGTCATTAAGACTTGTCTATCAACTACGCGAGGGTCATTAAGACTTGTCTATCAACTACGCGAGGGTCATTAAGACTTGTCTATCAACTACGCGAGGTCATTAAGACTTGTCTATCAACTATGCGAGGGTCATTAAGACTTGTCTATCAACTACGCGAGGGTCATTAAGACTTGTCTATCAACTACGAGAGGATCATTAAGACTTGTCTATCAACTACGCGAGGGTCATTAAGACTTGTCTATCAACTACGCGAGGGTCATTAAGACTTGTCTATCAACTACGCGAGGATTATTAAGACTTGTCTATCAACTACGCGAGGGTCATTAAGACTTGTCTATCAACTATGCGAGGGTCATTAAGACTTGTCTATCAACTACGCGAGGGTCATTAAGACTTGCCTATCAACTACGCGAGGGTCATTAAGACTTGTCTATCAACTACGCGAGGGTCATTAAGACTTGTCTATCAACTACGCGAGGGTCATTAAGACTTGTCTATCAACTACGCGAGGGTCATTAAGACTTGTCTATCAACTACGCGAGGGTCATTAAGACTTGTCTATCAACTACACGAGGGTCATTAAGACTTGTCTATCAACTACGCGAGGGTCATTAAGACTTGTCTATCAACTACGCGAGGGTCATTAAGACTTGTCTATCAACTACGCGAGGGTCATTAAGACTTGTCTATCAACTACGCGAGGGTCATTAAGACTTGGCTATCAACTACGCGAGGGTCATTAAGACTTGTCTATCAACTATGCGAGGGTCATTAAGACTTGGCTATCAACTACGCGAGGGTCATTAAGACTTGGCTATCAACTACGCGAGGGTCATTAAGACTTGGCTATCAACTACGAGAGGGTCATTAAGACTTGGCTATCAACTATGCGAGGGTCATTAAGACTTGGCTATCAACTACGCGAGGGTCATTAAGACTTGTCTATCAACTACGCGAGGGTCATTAAGACTTGTCTATCAACTACGCGAGGGTCATTAAGACTAACTTGTTCACTTGCAGTTAATAATTCTTTAATTGCTAAAACATGAATGAAAGTAAACTTAAGTACATATACGTTGAAGGAGATGTACATCTGTGTATATACACTGAGAGATTTACATCTGTGTATATACACTGAGAGATTTACATCTGTGTATATACACTGAGAGATTTACATCTGTGTATATACACTGAGAGATTTACATTTGTGTATATACACTGAGAGATTTACATCTGTGTATATACACTGAAAGATTTACATCTGTGTATATACACTGAGAGATTTACATCTGTGTATGTACACTGAGAGATTTACATCTGTGTATATACACTGAGAGATTTACATCTGTGTATATACACTGAGAGATTTACATCTGTGTATATACACTGAGAGTTTTACATCTGTGTATATACACTGAGAGATTTACATCTGTGTATATACACTGAGAGATTTACATCTGTGTATATACACTGAGAGATTTACATCTGTGTATATACACTGAGAGATTTACATCTGTGTATATACACTGGTAGATGAACATGTTTATATACACTGGTAGATGAACATGTTTATATACACTGGTAGATGAACATGTTTATATACACTGGTAGATGAACATGTTTATATACACTGGTAGATGAACATGTTTATATACACTGGAAACACTTAATGGGCATAAAATCCATGGAGTCAACTAAAATGGTTAAAATTACATTACGAGATATACACAGAGCAATGCATATCTTACTGTGTATATATATCTATGGTCTAAACAATACAAAACAGATTTTACTTACAAGATTCGTCCGAAAAAGTCCTTGTGTGAGTTTTAATCTTTTTTATGCCTTCCAGTGGCTCGTAGATCCTTCCCTATATAGATTAAGGTTATGTATAAGACAAATTGTTTCAATCAATTAGCACAATAGTCCAAATAACACATAAATAACCTATTTATGCAAGTTATGTTAGTTTATTATACATAAAAAGTATCTTGACTTAAATCTTTAGAAAATCACTTTCACCCACAAAATTTTTTAATATATATAATTTATTTTTTATTTTTTATAGTTATGAAAAACTATGTAAATATTATGTATAGCAGCAAGTGAAACAAAAATTGCTTTTAAAAGCACGTGTAATACATTTTGCCTGCAAGATAACAATTAGTGTAAATTAAATTTCCAATAAGTACATTTCGTTATTCACTGAATAAAAAAAGAAAAGAAATATGAACATATTTGTTTAGTCATGCTTCCTGCCTGGCAGTGTTGCCACCACATGCTCTCTCCTTACACTCCTATTTACAACAAAAATCTCTATACAGTTATTAAAATTCATTATAAAATGAATTTACAGTTATCAAAAAATGGGTGTAAATTTAAGAATATAACTTCAAAACATATATTCAATCACCTTACAAAGTGAACTCAGCCGTGAAGTAATCACTGGGAATTTTCTCTATCTGAGACGATCTAAAAAAGATTTATTCTATTTCTTCTGGCATATCTTTGTGAGAGTGAGGACTTTAAATGTGGCTCTCAGGTGTTTGTTTTGTGCTGGGTAAGTCGTGATAAAGTTAACAACATGTATATTGTCATGCCTGAGCTTTAAGGAAACGCTGAGGCAGTCACAGACTTAACAGGAAATTTAAGAAATATGCATAAAGATAATAAGTCACAGTATCGTGGCTGAGAATATTAATATTATTCAAGTGGTGGAGTGGTAAGCCAGTGGAAGGTCTCGGGCAGATGACCAGAAGTACCAGTGGTGGGTCATCATGTGACTAAGACCCGCGTCAGGAAACACCAAACTTACCTAATTGTGACTGGAATAATTCACAACTAACCCTTAATATTGTGACTGGAATAATTCACAACTAACCCTTAATATTGTGACTGGAATAATTCACAACTAACCCTTAATATTGTGACTGGAATAATTCACAACTAACCCTCAATATTGTGACTGGAATAATTCACAACTAACCCTTAATATTGTGACTGGAATAATTCACAACTAACCCTCAATATTGTGACTAGAATAATTCACAACTAACCCTTAATATTGTGACTGGAATAATTCACAACTAACCCTTAATATTGTGACTGGAATAATTCACAACTAACCCTTAATATTGTGACTGGAATAATTCACAACTAACCCTTAATATTGTGACTGGAATAATTCACAACTAACCCTTAATATTGTGACTAGAATAATTCACAACTAACCCTTAATATTGTGACTGGAATAATTCACAACTAACCCTTAATATTGTGACTGGAATAATTCAAACTAACCCTTAATATTGTGACTGGAATAATTCACAACTAACCCTTAATATTGTGACTGGAATAATTCACAACTAACCCTTAATATTGTGACTAGAATAATTCACAACTAACCCTTAATATTGTGACTGGAATAATTCACAACTAACCCTTAATATTGTGACTGGAATAATTCACAACTAACCCTTAATATTGTGACTGGAATAATTCACAACTAACCCTTAATATTGTGACTGGAATAATTCACAACTAACCCTTAATATTGTGACTAGAATAATTCACAACTAACCCTCAATATTGTGACTGGAATAATTCACAACTAACCCTTAATATTGTGACTAGAATAATTCACAACTAACCCTCAATATTGTGACTGGAATAATTCACAACTAACCCTTAATATTGTGACTGGAATAATTCACAAGTAACCCTCAATATTGTGACTGAAATAATTCACAACTAACCCTTAATATTGTGACTGGAATAATTCACAAGTAACCCTTAATATTGTGACTGGAATAATTCACAACTAACCCTTAATATTGTGACTGGAATAATTCACAAATTAACTGTGAATAAGTGCATTGTTCCTCGGTCATAATAATAACATATTAAAACAAACCCTCTAACGAAGGTATATGTAAACAAAAAAACGTAATAGAGCAAAAATGCTATAGATATTTGCATTAATAATATCCTTCAAGAATCCAACAATGGGTAACTTGTAAATTCCTCAACACTCTGCCGCGCTATTCATTTATTTAAATGAATTTATCTTAACTCACAAAATAATTATCAACTTCGGCAGAATGTAGATTGCTGAGAATGTTAATAATAAGGTTTATAAATTGACAGCAGGTGTGCGTAGCAAGATACAAAAACTTGGAGTGACCAGCAGGAGAATGTCGGGTGTATTGGTCTCTTGATTTTTCCAATATTTGGTATATATATAAGTTTATCTCTCCTAGGGTGGTACTAAGTTAATGGTTATAATGATAACCTGGTTGATCAGACACTGAGCCATCACAAGGCCTGGTCTCAGACCTGGCCGCGGGGGCGCTGACCCCTGAAACCCTCTCCAGGTATGGTTTTTAAAGAAGTGGATGGATAAGCCAGTTGAAGGCCTCGGTCAGATGACCAAAAGCTCCAGCTGTGGGTCATTATATGACCCGCGTCAAGAAACACTTGTCATGTTTCCTGACAAACTTTATAAATACTCTCCTAGGCTGCATGCGAAGGAGGTCTATATAGAAATATTTTCAAAAATCCACAAATGCCATATTTGAGATTAAGGTATTATTATATTCACTGTCAGTATATACATACTATGGAAACTCTGTTATAAAGAACATTGTTATATCCATTTGGAAAGCACTTATTTATATATCAGAACACCTACATATACTATTAGGAAAACCTATATACAAATAGAACACCTATATATATTAGAACACTTATATACATTAAGAGAACACTACATATTAAAGCTTGTTATTCACATAAAAACTGTTTATATCCCAAATCTAATTTTCTAGTCACCAAAGCAGTACGGATATATTCATCTAAACGTAAATATAACCCCTTAACAATTACATATAATCCATTAGGCTTCCGTATGCCAAAATTTGTAAATTCACTCGAATTTACTGGTTAGTTTATAGGATTTAAATCCTTCCGTCTACACGAGGGGATATTAAACCTGCGTGTCACCAGTCAGGATTGACCTAATACCTTAAATAAACATTAAATGTGTAAATACGCTAATATAAATCACTCACCATTTATATATCCTTTAGCCCATTAAGGAGGTTCAAATATTGTATTGAACGTCTTATACCAGAAATACTCTCAATACACAACGAGAATATGAGGTGGCTCTTCATTTGACAGAACTGATCTCAATGCGTAGCTTTAATGAATATTTTTTGTGTGTATTAGAATTAATTTAAATATATAGTGAAAACGCAAAGTGGTATGTGGAGAGACTGGGATGTGTGAAAATCACCTAGCGGAAAATTGCAATTGTTCCTTACATAGATATGTTGGTGTCTTCACATGCCAGGGAAGGTGAGAGGGGTCGACGAGGGTGAAGAGATAGCATGATGATAATAATAATAATAATAACAGCAGTAGTAGTAGTAGTAATAATGTGAGGAATACCTTGTGGAACACCTCACGTGTATACCTCACAGGGAGGTATCCCCACAATAATGATGATCTGCAAGAAAAATTTCTGGAGAATGTGTGGAGTTAAGATGTATCCAGTTAACTTCATATTGATGGAATCTGCCGGACACATTTGTGACTCCATGACACATTGTAATTACTACAGTGATCCCAGTGTATCATGTATTTAGCTCAGTGTCTAATGCATTCACCTCAGTGTATCTTGTATTCACCTTAGTGTATCATGCATTCACCTCTTCATTTCGATACATAATGCATTCACCTCGATGTATCATGTATTCACCTCGATGTATCATGTATTCACCTCTGTGTTGAAGCAGTTGACTCCATAAGGCAAGCGGGGAAGGACGAAATTAGACAAAGAGTTTCTCCTGCTTTTACCTTTTGGTTTGTAGTCACTTGTACTTTCTCGTTTTTAGCCCATCATAACACAGTAATGTTTAACATGGGAGGGACTGGTCTGTGTAGGTCTTAATTAACACAGTAATGTTCAACATGGGAGGGTCTGGTCTGTGTAGGTCTTAATTAACACGGTAATGTTCAACATGGTAGGGTCTGGTCTGTGTAGGTCTTAATTAACACGGTAATGTTCAACATGGGAGGGTCTGGTCTGTGTAGGTCTTAATTAACACGGTAATGTTCAACATGGGAGGGTCTGGTCTGTGTAGGTCTTAATTAACATGGTAATGTTCAACATGGGAGGGTCTGGTCTGTGTAGGTCTTAATTAACACGGTAATGTTCAACATGGGAGGGTCTGGTCTGTGTAGGTCTTAATTAACACGGTAATGTTAAACATGGGAGGGTCTGGTCTGTGTATGTCTTAATTAACACGGTAATGTTCAACATGGGAGGTTTGGTCTGCGCATGTCTTAATTAACACGGTAATGTTCAACTTCAACATGGGAGGGTCTGGTCTGTGTAGGTCTTAATTAACACGGTAATGTTAAACATGGGAGGGTCTGGTCTGTGTAGGTCTTAATTAACACGGCAATGTTCAACATGGGAGGGTCTGGTCTGTGTAGGTCTTAATTAACACGGTAATTTTCAACACGAGAGGGTCTGGTCTGTGTATGTCTTAATTAACACGGTAATGTTCAACATGGGAGGGTCTAGTCTGTGTATGTCTTAATTAACACGGTAAGGTTAAACATGGGAGGGTCTGGTCTGTGTAGGTCTTAATTAACACGGTAATTTTCAACATGGGATGGTCTGGTCTGTGTAGGTCTTAATTAACACGGTAATGTTCAACATGGGAGGGTCTGGTCTGTATAGGTCTTAATTAACACGGTAATGTTCAACATGAGAAGGTCTGGTCTGTGTATGTCTTAATTAACACGGTAATTTTCAACATGGGAGGGTCTGGTCTGTGTAGGTCTTAATTAACACGGTAATGTTCAACATGAGAGGGTCTGGTCTGTGTAGGTCTTAATTAACACGGTAATGTTAAACATGGGAGGGTCTGGTCTGTGTAGATCTTAATTAACACGGTAATGTTCAACATGGTAGGGTCTGGTCTGTGTAGGTCTTAATTAACACGGTAATGTTCAAATTGAGAGGGTCTGGTCCCTAGTATGACAACAGATAAACGCTACGAATCTAGTTCTGTGTAGAGCTTTATCATATCATGATCAATAAACTCTACACAGAGCGAAACGTTGTCTTCGTCTGCAGTACAACATTTCGCGCATGTGATTGTGCGTTTCGTTCTCCAAAAGACCGTAACAATGGTCACCTTGACGCGAGGAAACTCTTGAAGGATGACTCATATGAACTTTCCCATCATGTTATTATGTAAGTGAAATTATCATTCCAAACTCTATTTGCTTTATTTTCTGTGGTTGAAGGAGAGCAATTTAAGAAGGGGAAAAAAGTTAAATGTGAAACTGGAGATGTACTGAGGTCAGCGGGGCGTGGCTCCCTCCCTCATAAATTGTTCGCTACGCAGGTCCGCACTAACACAAAATTAGGGGCGACTTTACAACACACAGAATATAACTGTGAAGTACATATATATATCTTAATAAATATATATAGAAGGTTTATATTAGTTTTAGAGGTAGTGGTGTATTTGCTTTGATAACATGTGGCATGCAGTCTTAATAATCCTCGTATAGTCGATAAGTTTTACTGCAAATTAACCAGCCAACGAAAAGATATATATAGACTTGTGAGTATGTATATTTCTCTTGATGTGTATGCACTGGGAACAGCAGTTAATGTACACGTGGAGGTTGTGTATATCAGTATACATTCACTTTAAGTTTACTGTCTTTATAATGGCGCTCATCTGTCTAGCGTAAACATACTGAGAGGCGCCTCCCAGTTTATGTACAACCTTGTATGGTATGTCTCCCAATGTATATAGTGAAAAATGTATATTTCCCAGTAAACGTGTATATTTGAGTGAATATATACAGCGGACAGTGTTGCCTGCAACACCAACGTAGCTTAGGACATTATTACTTGCAACACTAGTGTAGCTTGGGACATCTGGTGTTGCAGGCAACACCAGATGTATGAATACAGATATACTAAAAAAACTGTTTACAATATATGCTGTTGTGAGGTGAATGCAGTTATGTCCTAGGTAAAGAATCTTGAATCTAATTCGTTGAGTAAAAATCCCTTGACCAGCATTGGATAGGAACTCTACCATGGTAAGGAAGGAGTGTTGGGCAAGCAGGTGTTGAGTTAGGTGTGGAGAGATGTAGGTCAAGTGTAGTGGGTGGGTGTTAACTCCGGAGACCTAAGATAATCTCTAAGTTTAAAGCCTTGTCGACTGCACGACGGTCATTAAGGCTGCATTTCGCCTCTACACTAACATCACGAATACTTTAATGCCTAGAATAGTGATTTAAGTAGATTCTCAGCACATACTTTGAGAGATATGCACACCCCTCATTGTAGTCACAGTGAGATATGCACACCCCTCATTGTAGTCACAGTGAGATATGCACACCCCTCATTGTAGTCACAGTGAGATATGCACACCCCTCATTGTAGTCACAGTGAGATATGCACACCTCTCATTGTAGTCACAGTGAGATATGCACACCTCTCATTGTAGTCACAGTGAGATATGCACACCCCTCATTGTAGTCACAGGGAGATATGCACACCCCTCATTGTAGTCACAGTGAGATACGCACACCCCTCATTGTAGTCACAGTGAGATACGCACCTGTCAGTGTACAGTTTCAAAGATATACATCTCTAGTGTATAGTCATCGATATACACCTCTCAGTCTATACTACTGAGAGATATACATCTCTAGTGTATAGTCACTGATATACACCTCTCAGTCTATACTACTGAGAGATATACATCTCTAGTGTATAGTCATCGATATACACCTCTCAGTCTATACTACTGAGAGATATACATCTCTAGTGTATAGTCATCGATATACACCTCTCAGTCTATACTACTGAGAGATATACATCTCTAGTGTATAGTCACCGATATACACCTCTCAGTCTATACTACTGAGAGATATACATCTCTAGTGTATAGTCACCGATATACACCTCTCAGTCTATACTACTGAGAGATATACATCTCTAGTGTATAGTCACCGATATACACCTCTCAGTCTATACTACTGAGAGATATACATCTCTAGTGTATAGTCACTGATATACACCTCTCAGTCTATACTACTGAGAGATATACATCTCTAGTGTATAGTCATCGATATACACCTCTCAGTCTATACTACTGAGAGATATACATCTCTAGTGTATAGTCACTGATATACACCTCTCAGTCTATACTACTGAGAGATATACATCTCTAGTGTATAGTCACCGATATACACCTCTCAGTCTATATTACTGAGAGATATACATCTCTAGTGTATAGTCACTGATATACACCTCTCAGTCTATACTACTGAGAGATATACATCTCTAGTGTATAGTCAGCGAGAGATATTCCACCTCTTGATGCACGTCAGACACCAGGTGGCGCATGTCATAAAACGTATTCGATGTGAAAAAAAAACTTAGTTGACGTACTGAAGCTTAGCGGTTGTTAATGTGTTGAAACTTAAACAGTGAAACTTTGTTCAATCCACCGCAAGGAATCATGTAAAGTTAGAGTCAATGCTGCAAGTTTTTTACTGGTCAAATCTTTAATGAATTTGAGAGGTGGTTATACCAGGTTGGGTGAGAGCCTCATGTCTGTATGTAGAATGGTCTTGGTGGCACTCACGGCAACACGGCTTCTCAAAGGGGGAACCAGTGAGAGGTCGTAGTTGTGCCTTGGTATTGAAGTTCGTAGTTGGTTCGTGCAGAAGTGGACCAGGTCATCTTGACTGGCTGCTCTCCCACTTCAAGACAATGTTGTTTCAACGTGTGCGACCAGGAAAGGCAGCTGGCTGGCTGCTCTCCCACGTCAAAACAATGTTGTTTCAACGTGTGCGACCAGGAAAGGCAGCTAGCTGGCTGCTCTCCCACTTCAAGACAATGTTGTTTCAACGTGTGCGACCAGGAAAGGCAGCTGGCTCTTCCTGACAATATCATAGGCGACTTTTATTGTATCATTCACATACTCGTAGGTATAATATATCTTTTATGATAAATTTCTTTACTTCTATTTTCCATTAGCTAAGTTCAGTCTTATCCACCAGTATTTCTACACCTTTTTAGAGAGTGTAAATAACTCAGTGTCGAGGGAGCGTGACTGATTGACCCCCTCCAACACTCACACTGGTTGACCCCCCTCCAACACTCACACTGGTTGACCCCCTCCAACACTCACACTGGTTGACCCCCCTCCAACACTCACACTGGTTGACACCCCTCCAACACTCACACTGGTTGACCCCCTCCAACACTCACACTGGTTGACCCCCTCCAACACTCACACTGGTTGACCCCCTCCAACACTCACACTGGTTGACACCCCTCCAACACTCACACTGGTTGACCCCCTCCAACACTCACACTGGTTGACCCCCCTCCAACACTCACACTTGTTGACCATCTCCAACACTCACACTGGTTGACCCCCTCCAACACTCACACTGGTTGACCCCCTCCAACACTCACACTGGTTGACTCCCTCCAACACATACTGGTTGACACCCTTCCAACACTCACACTGGTTGACACCCTCCAACACTCACACTGGTTGACTCCCTCCAACACTCACACTGGTTGACCCTCCAACACTCACGCTGGTTGACCCCCTCCAACACTCACACTGGTTGATCCTCCAACACTCACACTGGTTGACCCTCCAACACTCACACTGGTTGACCCCTCCAACACTCACACTGGTTGACCCCTCCAACACTCACACTGGTTGACCCCTCCAACACTCACACTGGTGACTCCTCCAGCTCAACACAGTGACTTAACTGGTGACCTCCAAACTACATGACCCCCTCCTGGTGTCTCAACACTCGACTCAACACTCCTGGTTGACTCCAACATCACACTGACCCACACTCCACTGGTGACCCTCACTCACTGTTGACCCACCTCACTGTTAACCCTAAATTTAATGACCTCCAACACTCCACTGGTGACCTCCAACATCACACTTGTTACCTCTACTACACTGGTGCCTCAAACTCTGGTTGACTCACTACCTGGTTGACCTCCAACCTATACTGTTGACTCAAACTCACACTGTTACCTCCAACACTCACTGTTGACCTCCAACACCCACTGGTTTTCAACACTCACTGGTTACCTCAACATACTGGGACTCAACACTCACATTGACCTCATACACTGTTGACTCCACCTCACATGTGACCCTCCAACACTACTGGGCCCCTCAACACTCACACTGGTGACTCCAACACTCACTGTTGACCTCCACACCACACTGTGACAACCACTGTTGACCTCACCTCCACTGGTTGACCCTCAACACTCACTGGTTGACCCTCAACACCACACCTCCATCCACTGGTTACCCTCCAACACTCACTGTGACCTCCAACCTACTGGACCCTCAACACTACATGGTGACCCCTCACACTGGTTGACTCCAACACTCTGGTTGACCCAATACCTGGTTGACCTCAACACTACTGTGCCTCCAACACTCACTGGACCTCCAACACTCACCTGGTTACCCTCCAACCTCACACTTGACCCAACACTCACTGGTTGACCTCCAACACTCACTGGTTGACCCTCCAACATTCACTGGTTGACCTCAACACTCACACTGGTGACACCTCAATACTACACTGGTTGACCTCCACACTACTGTTGACCTCCAACACTCACTGGTTGACCCTCAACACTCACACTGGTGACCCCCTCCAACATTCACACTGGTTGACCTCCAACACTCACACTGTGACCCTCCAAACTCACACTGTTGACCCTCCACACTCACACTGGTTGACCCTCCAACACTCACCTGGTTGACCCTCCAACACTCACACTGTGACCCTCCAACATCACACTGGTTGACCCTCAACACTCACCTGGTTGACCCTCCAAACCACACTGGTTGACCCTCCAACACTCACCTGGTTGACCTCCAAACTACTGGTTGACCCCTCAAACTACACTGGTTGACCCTCCAACACTCACCTGGTTGACCCCCTCCAACACTCACACTGGTGACCCTCCAACACTCCACTGGTTGACCCCTCCAACACTCACACTGGTTGACCCCCAACACTCACACTGGTTGACCTCCATACTCACACTGTTGACCTCCAACACCACCTGGTGACCCCTCCAACACTCACACTGTTGACCCTCCAACACTCACACTGGTTGACCCTCAACACTCACCTGGTTGACCCCCTCCAACACTCACTGGTTGACCCTCCAACACTCACACTGGTTGACCCTCCAACACTCACACTGGTTGACCCCCTCAACACTCACACTGGTTGACCCTCCAACACTCACTGGTTGACCCCTCCAACACTCACTGTTGACCCTCCAACACTCAACTGGTTGACCCCTCCAACACTCACTGGTTGACCCTCCAACACTCACTGGTTGACCCCTCCAACACTCACCTGGTTGACCTCCAACACTCACACTGGTTGACCTCAAACACCTGTTGACCCTCCAACATCACACTGGTGACCCTCCAACACTCACACTGTTACCTAAACTACACTGTTGACCCTCCACACTCACCTTGACCCTCCAACACTCACACTGGTGACCCTCCAACATCAACTGGTTGACCTCAACATCACACTGTTGACCCTCCAACACTACACTGTGACCCTCCAAACACACTGTGACCCCTCACACTCACACTGGTTGACCCCTCCAACACTCACACTGGTTGACCTCACACTCACTGGTTGACCCTCAACATCACTGGTTGACCTCAACACTCCACTGGTTGACCCCTCAAACTCACACTGGTTGACCCTCCAACACTCACACTGGTGACCTCCAACACTCACACTGGTTGACCTCAAACTCACACTGGTTGACCCCTCCAAACACTGGTTGACCCTCAACACTCACACTGGTTGACCCTCCAACACTCACACTGTTGACCCTCCAAACTCACACTGGTTGACCCTCCAACACTCACACTGGTGACCCTCAACACACTGGTTGACCCCTCCAACACTCACACTGGTTGACCCCCTCCAACACTCACACTGTTGACCCCTCCAACACTCACACTGGTTGACCCCAACACTCACCTGGTTGACCTCCAACACTCACACTGGTTGACCCCTCCAACACTCACACTGTTGACCCTCCAACACTCACACTGGTTGACCCCTCAACACTCACACTGGTTGACCCCTCCAACACTACACTGGTGACCCCTTAACACCCCAACCACTGGTTGACCCTCAACACTCACACTGGTTGACCCTCCAACATCACATGGTTGACCCTCCAACACTCACACTGGTTGACCCCTCCAACACTCACACTGGTTGACCCTCTCCAACACTCACACTTGTTGACCCCTCCAACACTCACACTGGTTGACCCCCTCCAACACTCACACTGGTGTACCCCTCCAACATTCACACTGGTTGACACCCCTCCAACACTCACACTGGTTGACCCCTCCAACACTCACACTGGTTGACCCCTCCAATACACACTGGTTGACCCCTCCAACACTCACACTGGTTGACCCCTCCAACACTCACACTGGTTGACCCCTCCAACACTCACACTAGCGCTCTTGCATCACGCACAGAGGGCCCGGGTTCAATTCTCGGCAGGGCCGAAACATTTCGAAGTGTTTCGTTACACACACACACACACACACACACACACACACACACACACACACACACACACATACATACAACAGACCTAGTTTCTAACAGACATGTGCCTAGGACAAAATGGTAACTGGTTGACCCCCCTCCAACACTCACAAGTAAACAAAGAGATTAGTAGAAGAGCTAGAAACGAGTATGCACAGGTACGGAGGGAGGCCCAGAAACAGTACGAAAACGACATAGCATCGAAAGTTAAGTCCGACCTGAAACTGATGTACAGTCACATCAGAAGGAAGACAACAGTCAAGGACCAGGTGATAAGGCTGAGGAGAGAAGATGGGAACTCACAAGTAACGACCAAGAGGTATGTGAGGAAGTATTCACAGTGGAGGAAGGAAGGCAGCTGGGTAGACAGGACGGGGTGCATCACCAACAAGGGATGTATCAAGTGCTGGAGGGCATACACACAACTGAGGAGGAGGTGAAGCAGTTTCTCAGTGACCTTGATACCTCAAAGGCGATGGGCCCGGACAATATCTCCCCGTGGGTCCTTCGGGAAGGAGCTGAGGTTCTGAGTGTGCCACTTACCATAATATTCAACACATCCCTTGAAACTGGGCAGCTACCTGAGGTATGGAAAAAGGCCAATGTAGTACCCATCTTTAAAAAAGGAGGCAGAAAAGAGGCACTAAACTATAGACCAGTATCACTTACGTGTATAGTGTGCAAAGTCTTGGAAAAAAATCATCAGGAAAAGAATGGTGGAGCATCTGGAGCAGAACAGGATAATCAACGCCAGACAGCACGGATTCAGGGAAGACAAATCCTGTGTAACAAACCTCCTGGAGTTCTATGATAAAGTAACAGAGGTAAGGCAAGAGAGAGAAGGGTGGGTTGACTGCATTTTCCTGGACTGCAGGAAGGCTTTCGACACAGTTCCTCACATGAGAATAGTAAAGAAGTTGGAAGACCAAGCGTGTATAACAGGAAGGGCACTGGAATGGATCAGGGAATACCTCACAGGGAGGCAACAACGGGTCATGGTGCGTGATGAGGTATCACAGTGGGCGCCTGTGATGAGCGGTGTACTGCAGGGGTCAGTCCTAGGACCAGTGCTATTCTTGGCATATGTGAATGACATGACGGACGGGATAGACTCAGAAGTGTCTCTGTTCGCAAATGATGTGAAATTAATGAGGAGAATCACATCGGAGGAGGACCAAGCAGGACTTCAAACAGACCTGGACAAGCTTGACATCTGGTCTAGCAACTGGCTTCTCGAATTTAACCCCACCAAATGCAAAGTCATGAAGATCGGAGAAGGGCAAAGAAGACCGCTGACAGAGTACAGGCTAGGTGGACAAAGGCTACAAACCTCATCAAAGGAGAAAGACCTTGGGGTGAGTATAACGACAAGCACGTCTCCGGAAACACACATCAACCAGATAACTGCGGCAGCATATGGGCGACTGGCAAACCTAAGATTAGCGTTCCGTTATCTAAACAAGGAATCGTTCAGGACCCTGTACACCGTGTACGTCAGGCCCATACTAGAGTATGCAGCACCAGTCTGGAACCCACACCTGGTCAAGCATGTCAGGAAATTAGAGAAAGTACAAAGGTTTGCGACAAGACTAGTTCCACAACTCAGGGGTCTGTCTTATGAAGAAAGGTTGCGGGAAATAGGACTAACAACACTGGAGGACAGAAGGGTTAGAGGAGACATGATAACGACATACAAAATACTGCGGGGAATCGACAAGGTAGATAGTGACAGGATGTTCCAGAGAGGGAACACAGAAACAAGGGGGCACAACTAGAAGCTAATAATATTGGTAGAATTACCGACAATATGTTAAGTAAAAGGACACAATTGCAACTAATGTGACATTTTATTGTGGCAACGTTTCGCTCTCCAGGAGCTTTCTCAAGCCGTTACAAGCGATAAATGGACATAGTTGGTATATATATACTGTCAAGGTGAGGTGAAAACACTAGTGGTGTTAGAAATAGTAGTGATATAAGTAGTATTAGTAGTATTAGTTGCAATTGTGTCCTTTTACTTAACTAGAAGCTGAAGACTCAGATGAGTCAAAGGGATGTTAGGAAGCATTTCTTCAGCCATAGAGTAGTTAGGAAGTGGAATAGTCTAGCGAACGATATAGTGGAGGCGGGAACCATACATAGTTTTAAGATAAGGTATGATAAAGCTCATGGAGCAGGGAGAGCAGAGACCCAGTAGCGGACAGCGAAGAGGCGGGGCCAGGAGCTGAGTCTCGACCCCTGTAACCACAATTAGGTGAGTACAATTAGGTGAGTACACTGTTTGACCCACTCTCCAACACACACACATTGGTTGACCCACCCTCCAACACACTCACACACTGGTTGACCCACCCTCCAACACACACACTGGTTGACCCACCCTCCAACACACTCACACACTGGTTGACCCACCCTCCAACACACACACTGGTTGACCCACCCTCCAACACACACACACTGGTTGACCCACCCTCCAACACACACTACATACAATCCACAACAATTAAGATACATTCCTTGATTGTGAGTACAATGTACAGCAAGAACAACACAGGGTCGTCAATGACGGGTATTTGGGACGATCGTTCAATAGAACTAACTGGAATTGTGTTTATATTTAATGTTACATTGTGGGATTGTAGTGGCAAGCACAGTCAGGTGATTTTTGTCATTAATGTTATTGCAGAGAGATTTTTCAGGATATTCTCTGTGTCTCACGTTCCTTTGGTCTCTCTTGTTCTCTGTCTCACGTTCCTTTGGTCTCTCTTGTTCTCTGTCTCACGTTCCTTTGGTCTGTGTTGTTCTCTGTCTCACGTTCCTTTGGTCTCTCTTGTTCTCTGCCTCACGTTCCTTTGGTCTCTCTTGTTCTCTGTCTCACGTTCCTTTGGTCTCTCTTGTTCTCTGTCTCACGTTCCTTTGGTCTCTCTTGTTCTCTGTCTCACGTTCCTTTGGTCTCTCTTGTTCTCTGTCTCACGTTCCTTTGGTCTCTCTTATTCTCTGTCTCACGTTCCTTTGGTCTCTCTTGTTCTCTGTCTCACGTTCCTTTGGTCTCTCTTATTCTCTGTCTCACGTTCCTTTGGTCTCTCTTGTTCTCTGCCTCACGTTCCTTTGGTCTCTCTTGTTCTCTGTCTCACGTTCCTTTGGTCTCTCTTGTTCTCTGTCTCACGTTCCTTTGGTCTCTCTTGTTCTCTGTCTCACGTTCCTTTGGTCTCTCTTGTTCTCTGTCTCACGTTCCTTTGGTCTCTCTTATTCTCTGTCTCACGTTCCTTTGGTCTCTCTTGTTCTCTGTCTCACGTTCCTTTGGTCTCTCTTATTCTCTGTCTCACGTTCCTTTGGTCTCTCTTGTTCTCTAGTCTCATCCGCTTCCTTCACGACACCGCCTTCAACATGACTGTAAATGAGAAGCTGTATGGTGTAGGATGGTGGTATAGTGTAGGATGGTGGTATAGTGTAGGATGGTGGTATAGTGTAGGATGGTGGTATAGTGTAGGATGGTGGTATAGTGTAGGATGGTGGTATAGTGTAGGATGGTGGTATAGTGTAGGATGGTGGTATAGTGTAGGATGGTGGTATAGTGTAGGATGGTGGTATAGTGTAGGATGGTGGTATAGTGTAGGATGGTGGTATAGTGTAGGATGGTGGTATAGTGTAGGATGGTGGTATAGTGTAGGATGGTGGTATAGTGTAGGATGGTGGTATAGTGTAGGATGGTGGTATAGTGTAGGATGGTGGTATAGTGTAGGATGGTGGTATAGTGTAGGATGGTGGTATAGTGTAGGATGGTGGTATAGTGTAGGATGGTGGTATAGTGTAGGATGGTGGTATAGTGTAGGATGGTGGTATAGTGTAGGATGGTGGTATAGTGTAGGATGGTGGTATAGTGTAGGATGGTGGTATAGTGTAGGATGGTGGTATAGTGTAGGATGGTGGTATAGTGTAGGATGGTGGTATAGTGTAGATGGTGGTATAGTGTAGGATGGTGGTATAGTGTAGGATGGTGGTATAGTGTAGGATGGTGGTATAGTGTAGGATGGTGGTATAGTGTAGGATGGTGGTATAGTGTAGGATGGTGGTATAGTGTAGGATGGTGGTATAGTGTAGGATGGTGGTATAGTGTAGGATGGTGGTATAGTGTAGGATGGTGGTATAGTGTAGGATGGTGGTATAGTGTAGGATGGTGGTATAGTGTAGGATGGTGGTATAGTGTAGGATGGTGGTATAGTGTAGGATGGTGGTATAGTGTAGGATGGTGGTATAGTGTAGGATGGTGGTATAGTGTAGGATGGTGGTATAGTGTAGGATGGTGGTATAGTGTAGGATGGTGGTATAGTGTAGGATGGTGGTATAGTGTAGGATGGTGGTATAGTGTAGGATGGTGGTATAGTGTAGGATGGTGGTATAGTGTAGGATGGTGATATAGTGTAGGATGGTGATATAGTGTAGGATGGTGGTATAGTGTAGGATGGTGGTATAGTGTAGGATGGTGGTATAGTGTAGGATGGTGGTATAGTGTAGGATGATGGTAGGCTGTAGGATGATGGTAGGCTGTAGGATGATGGTAGGCTGTAGGATGATGGTAGGGTGTAGGATGATGGTAGGCTGTGTAGGATGATGGTAGGCTGTAGGATGATGGTAGGCTGTAGGATGATGGTAGGCTGTAGGATGATGGTAGGCTGTAGGATGATGGTAGGCTGTAGGATGATGGTAGGCTGTAGGATGATGGTAGGCTGTAGGATGATGGTAGGCTGTAGGATGATGGTAGGCTGTAGGATGAGTAAGGTAGGGTGTAGGATGATGGTAGGCTGTAGGATGATGGTAGGCTGTAGGATGATGGTAGGCTGTAGGATGATGGTAGGCTGTAGGATGATGGTAGGCTGTAGGATGATGGTAGGGTGTAGGATGATGGTAGGCTGTAGGATGATGGTAGGGTGTAGGATGATGGTAGGCTGTAGGATGATGGTAGGCTGTAGGATGATGGTAGGGTGTAGGATGATGGTAGGGTGTAGGATGATGGTAGGCTGTAGGATGATGGTAGGGTGTAGGATGATGGTAGGCTGTAGGATGATGGTAGGCTGTAGGATGATGGTAGGCTGTAGGATGATGGTAGGCTGTAGGATGATGGTAGGGTGTAGGATGATGGTAGGGTGTAGGATGATGGTAGGCTGTAGGATGATGGTAGGGTGTAGGATGATGGTAGGCTGTAGGATGATGGTAGGCTGTAGGATGGCAGATGACGCCAGCTTCACATTTTAGAACCGGCTTACCTTGTTTGTTTGTGTGTGTGTTTGTGTGTGTTTGTGTGTGTGTGTGTGTGTGTGTGTGTGTGTGTGTAACGAAACACTTCGAAATATTTCGGACCCGCCGGGAATTGAACCCGGGCCCTCCGTGCGTGAAGCAAGAGCGCTAGCCACCATGCCATCGGCACTGGTGTGTGTGTGATTAAGTGTTTGTGGTTGCAAGGGTCAAGTCCAAGCTCCTGGCCCCACCTTTCTGCTGTCCTCTATTAAGTTTGTTCACTCCCAGCTGCCTGAGCCCTGTCATACCTATTTTGAAAGCTATGTATGGATTGTGCCTCTACCACTGTGCTGTCTAGGTCCTTCCACTTACTGAAGACTTTAAGGTTAAATAAGTATTTCCTGACATCCCTGTGACTCATATGTAGTTGTAACTTGTGGCTGTGCCCTCGTGTACCTGATACCCGCCACTCAGACTCTCCCCGTCCACCTCGTCTATTCCTCTCAGTATTAATATGTTGTAATTATTTCACCTCTAGTCCTCTGTCGTGTCGGCATCTTTAGTTCGTTTTTCCTCTCCTCACACCTCCCTTCCTTCACCTCTGCTAGTCTTCTCTCATGCTTTAGCAGTTTTTCCAGATTCTTGACATGTTATTCAAGATGAGGGTTCCATACTGGCGCTGCATACTCTAAGATGAGTCTGACGCGCTGTGTGTACGGTCGTGAATGCCTCTTTGTTGAGGTTCATGAAGTCAACTTTAAATTTGCCAGTTTATCGTTTACTGCAGCAGTTATTCAGCTGATGTGTCTCAGGAGACATGCTCAGAACTTTGCTCACCCCGCAGTCCTTCTTCATCCAGGTTTGCCTTTGTCTTCTGAACTTATATTCTGTTTTTTTTGTCCTTCCCAGATTTTCATACCTTTGCATTTTCTGGAGTTAAATTCTAAGAGCCACTTGTCAGACCAATCATCTTGCAGCTTGTCCAGATCCATTTATAGTCTTCCCTGGTCTGATACTGTTGGTATCCTTGTTAGTTAGTCTTCCCTGGTCTGATACTGTTGGTATCCTTGTTAGTTAGTCTTCCCTGGTCTGATACTGTTGGTATCCTTGTTAGTTAGTCTTCCCTGGTCTGATACTGTTGGTATCCTTGTTAGTTAGTCTTCCCTGGCCTGATACTGTTGGTATCCTTGTTAGTTAGTCTTCCCTGGTCTGATACTGTTGGTATCCTTGTTAGTTAGTCTTCCCTGGTCTGATACTGTTGGTATCCTTGTTAGTTAGTCTTCCCTGGCCTGATACTGTTGGTATCCTTGTTAGTTAGTTTTCCCCTGGTCTGATACTGTTGGTATCCTTGTTAGTTAGTTTTCCCCTGGTCTGATACTGTTGGTATCCTTGTTAGTTAGTCTTCCCTGGTCTGATACTGTTGGTATCCTTGTTAGTTAGTTTTCCCCTGGTCTGATACTGTTGGTATCCTTGTTAGTTAGTCTTCCCTGGTCTGATACTGTTGGTATCCTTGTTAGTTAGTCTTCCTGGTCTGATACTGTTGGTATCCTTGTTAGTTAGTCTTCCTGGTCTGATACTGTTGGTATCCTTGTTAGTTAGTCTTCCCTGGTCTGATACTGTTGGTATCCTTGTTAGTTAGTCTTCCCTGGTCTGATACTGTTGGTATCCTTGTTAGTTAGTCTTCCCTGGTCTGATACTGTTGGTATCCTTGTTAGTTAGTCTTCCTGGCCTGATACTGTTGGTATCCTTGTTAGTTAGTCTTCCCTGGTCTGATACTGTTGGTATCCTTGTTAGTTAGTCTTCCCTGGTCTGATACTGTTGGTATCCTTGTTAGTTAGTCTTCCCTGGCCTGATACTGTTGGTATCCTTGTTAGTTAGTCTTCCCTGGTCTGATACTGTTGGTATCCTTGTTAGTTAGTCTTCCTGGTCTGATACTGTTGGTATCCTTGTTAGTTAGTCTTCCCTGGCCTGATACTGTTGGTATCCTTGTTAGTTAGTCTTCCCTGGTCTGATACTGTTGGTATCCTTGTTAGTTAGTCTTCCTGGTCTGATACTGTTGGTATCCTTGTTAGTTAGTCTTCCTAGCTGATACTGTTGGTATCCTTGTTAGTTAGTCTTCCCTGGTCTGATACTGTTGGTATCCTTGTTAGTTAGTCTTACCTGGTCTGATACTGTTGGTATCCTTGTTAGTTAGTCTTCCCTGGTCTGATACTGTTGGTATCCTTGTTAGTTAGTCTTCCCTGGTCTGATACTGTTGGTATCCTTGTTAGTTAGTCTTCCCTGGTCTGATACTGTTGGTATCCTTGTTAGTTAGTCTTCCTGGTCTGATACTGTTGGTATCCTTGTTAGTTAGTCTTCCCTGGTCTGATACTGTTGGTATCCTTGTTAGTTAGTCTTCCTGGTCTGATACTGTTGGTATCCTTGTTAGTTAGTCTTCCCTGGCCTGATACTGTTGGTATCCTTGTTAGTTAGTATTCCCTGCTCTGATACTGTTGGTATCCTTGTTAGTTAGTCTTCCCTGGTCTGATACTGTTGGTATCCTTGTTAGTTAGTATTCCTGGTCTGATACTGTTGGTATCCTTGTTAGTTAGTATTCCTGGTCTGATACTGTTGGTATCCTTGTTAGTTAGTCTTCCCTGGCCTGATACTGTTGGTATCCTTGTTAGTTAGTCTTCCCTGGTCTGATACTGTTGGTATCCTTGTTAGTTAGTATTCCCTGGTCTGATACTGTTGGTATCCTTGTTAGTTAGTCTTCCCTGGTCTGATACTGTTGGTATCCTTGTTAGTTAGTCTTCCCTGGTCTGATACTGTTGGTATCCTTGTTAGTTAGTATTCCCTGGTCTGATACTGTTGGTATCCTTGTTAGTTAGTCTTCCCTGGTCTGATACTGTTGGTATCCTTGTTAGTTAGTCTTCCCTGGTCTGATACTGTTGGTATCCTTGTTAGTTAGTATTCCTGGTCTGATACTGTTGGTATCCTTGTTAGTTAGTCTTCCTGGTCTGATACTGTTGGTATCCTTGTTAGTTAGTCTTCCCTGGTCTGATACTGTTGGTATCCTTGTTAGTTAGTATTCCCTGGCCTGATACTGTTGGTATCCTTGTTAGTTAGTCTTCCCTGGCCTGATACTGTTGGTATCCTTGTTAGTTAGTCTTCCCTGGTCTGATACTGTTGGTATCCTTGTTAGTTAGTCTTCCCTGGTCTGATACTGTTGGTATCCTTGTTAGTTAGTCTTCCCTGGTCTGATACTGTTGGTATCCTTGTTAGTTAGTCTTCCCTGGTCTGATACTGTTGGTATCCTTGTTAGTTAGTCTTCCCTGGTCTGATACTGTTGGTATCCTTGTTAGTTAGTCTTCCCTGGTCTGATACTGTTGGTATCCTTGTTAGTTAGTCTTCCCTGGTCTGATACTGTTGGTATCCTTGTTAGTTAGTCTTCCTGGTCTGATACTGTTGGTATCCTTGTTAGTTAGTCTTCCTGGTCTGATACTGTTGGTATCCTGTTATGCTTCCCTGGTCTGATATGTTGTATCCTTGTTATTAGTCTTCCTGGTCTGATACTGTTGGTATCCTTGTTAGTTAGTCTTCCCTGGTCTGATACTGTTGGTATCCCTGTTAGTTAGTATTCCCTGGTGTGATACTGTTGGTATCCTTGTTAGTTAGTATTCCCTGGTCTGATACTGTTGGTATCCTTGTTAGTTAGTTTCCCTGGTCTGATACTGTTGGTATCCTTGTTAGTTAGTCTTCCCTGGTCTGATACTGTTGGTATCCTTGTTAGTTAGTCTTCCCTGGCTGATACTGTTGGTATCCTTGTTAGTTAGTCTTCCCTGGTCTGATACTGTTGGTATCCTTGTTAGTTAGTTTCCCTGGTCTGATACTGTTGGTATCCTTGTTAGTTAGTCTTCCTGGCCTGATACTGTTGGTATCCTTGTTAGTTAGTCTTCCTGGTCTGATACTGTTGGTATCCTTGTTAGTTAGTATTCCCTGGTTGATACTGTTGGTATCCTTGTTAGTTAGTATTCCCTGGTCTGATACTGTTGGTATCCTTGTTAGTTAGTTTCCTGGTCTGATACTGTTGGTATCCTTGTTAGTTAGTATTCCCTGGTCTGATACTGTTGGTATCCTTGTTAGTTAGTCTTCCCTGGTCTGATACTGTTGGTATCCTTGTTAGTTAGTATTCCCTGGCCTGATACTGTTGGTATCCTTGTTAGTTAGTCTTCCCTGGCCTGATACTGTTGGTATCCTTGTTAGTTAGTCTTCCCTGGCCTGATACTGTTGGTATTCTTGTTAGTTAGTCTTCCCTGGCCTGATACTGTTGGTATCCTTGTTAGTTAGTCTTCCCTGGTCTGATACTGTTGGTATCCTTGTTAGTTAGTATTCCCTGGTCTGATACTGTTGGTATCCTTGTTAGTTAGTATTCCCTGGTCTGATACTGTTGGTATCCTTATTATGTTCACAATACCTGCGATCCAGACTGACACCTTTGACTCGACTTCTTCTGTCATGTCGTTCACATATACTAGAAATAGTACTGGTCCAAGTACTGATCCTTATGGAACACCACACGTCACACTCGCCCACTCCGACACCTCCACACGTCACACTCGCCCACTCCGACACCTCCACAGTCACACTCGCCCCTCCGTCACCTCCACGTCACACTCGCCCACTCCGACACCTCCACACGTCACACTCGCCCACTCCGTCACCTCCACGTCACACTCGCCACTCCGACACCTCCACCGTCACACTCGCCCACTCCGACACCTCCACACGTCACACTCGCCCACTCCGACACCTCCACACGTCACACTCGCCCACTCCGTCACCTCCACACGTCACACTCGCCCACTCCGACACCTCCACACGTCACACTCGCCCACTCCGTCACCTCCACACGTCACACTCGCCCACTCCGTCACCTCCCA
>WNWK01000440.1:300000-315000 GCA_009830355.1 Cherax destructor | reverse complement strand
AATATTAATAATAATAATACTACTACTAATAATAATATTAATAATAATAATAATAATATTAATAATAATAATTAACAACCCTTTTTTCTATTTTTTCAAATGTTTTTGAGGGATGCTATGTGTTGATTGTTATAGTAGTGGTTGTTATAGTGGAGGTTGTTATAGTAGTGGTTGTTATAGTGTTGGTTGTTATAGTGGTTGTTGTTATAGTGTTGGTTGTTATAGTGTTGGTTGTTATAGTAGTGGTTGTTATAGTGTTGGTTGTTATAGTGGTGGTTGTTATAGTAGTGGTTGTTATAGTGTTGGTTGTTATAGTAGTGGTTGTTATAGTGGAGGTTGTTATAGTAGTGGTTGTTATAGTGTTGGTTGTTATAGTGGTGGTTGTTATAGTAGTGGTTGTTATAGTGTTGGTTGTTATAGTAGTGGTTGTTATAGTGTTGGTTGTTATAGTGGTGGTTGTTATAGTAGTGGTTGTTATAGTGTTGGTTGTTATAGTAGTAGTTGTTATAGTGTTGGTTGTTATAGTGGTGGTTGTTATAGTAGTGGTTGTTATAGTGTTGGTTGTTATAGTAGTGGTTGTTATAGTGGTGGTTGTTATAATAGTGGTTGTTATAATGGTGGTTGTTATAGTAGTGGTTATTATAGTGTTGGTTGTTATGGTAGTGGTTGCTATAGTGTTGGTTTTTATAGTAGTGGTTGTTATAGTGTTGGTTGTTATAGTGGTGGTTGTTATAATAGTGGTTGTTATAGTAGTGGTTGTTATAGTGTTGGTTGTTATAGTAGTGGTTGTTATAGTGTTGGTTGTTATAGTGGTGGTTTTTATAGTAATGGTTGTTATAGTGTTGGTTGTTATAGTAGTGGTTGTTATAATGGTTGTTGTTATAGTAGTGGTTGTTATAGTGTTGGTTGTTATAGTAGTGGTTGTTATAGTGTTGGTTGTTATAGTGTTGGTTGTTATAGTGGTGGTTGTTATAGTAGTGGTTGTTATAGTAGTGGTTGTTATAGTGGTGGTTGTTATATTAGTGGTTGTTATAGTGGTGGTTGTTATAGTAGTGGTTGTTATAGTGGTGGTTGTTATAGTAGTGGTTGTTATAGTGTTGGTTGTTATAGTGTTGGTTGTTATAGTGGTGGTTGTTATAGTAGTGGTTGTTATAGTGTTGGTTGTTATAGTAGTGGTTGTTATAGTGTTTGTTGTTATAGTAGTGGTTGTTATAGTAGTGGTTGTTATAGTGTTGGTTGTTATAGTGTTGGTTGTTATAGTGGTGGTTGTTATAGTAATGATTGTTATAGTTGTTATTATAATAGTGGTTGTTATAGTAGTGGTTGTTATAGTAGTAGTTGTTATAGTAGTGGTTGTTATAGTAGTTAGTGTTATAGTAGTGGTTGTTATAGTAGTGGTTTGTGTAGTAGTGGTTGTTATAGTAGTGGTTGTTATAGGGGTGGTTGTTAGTAGAGGTCATTGTGGTGGTTGTTAGAGTGCAACCTGGCACTACTAGTGCCTGGTACCTAGTACTAACTGTGGTACTACTAGTGCCTGGTACCTAGTATTAACTCTAGTACTAACAGTGCCTGGTATCTAGTACTAACTCTGGCACTACTAGTGCCTGGTACTAACTCTGGCACTAACTCTGGCACTGCTAGCGCCTGGTACCTAGTACTAACTCTGGCTCTACTAGTGCCTGGTACTAACTCTGGCACTACTAGTGCCTGGCACTAACTCTGGCACTGCTAGTGCCTGGTACCTAGTACTAACTCTGGCACTAGTAGTGCCTGGTACTAACTCTGGCACTGCTGACTGACACACTTTCTCAAGACATATGAACATGTTTCTTGCTGGAATTTCATTAACTGAATTCTTCTTTAGTGACGTATACGATGACGTATGACGTGTACGATGACGTATGACGTGTACGATGACGTATGACGTGTACGGACGTATGACGTGTACGATGACGTATGACGTGTAAGGTGACGTATGACGTATACGATGACGTATGACGTGTACGATGACGTATGACGTGTATGATGACGTATGACGTGCATGATGACGTATGACGTGTAAGATGATGTATGACGTATACGATGACGCATGACGTGTACGATGACGTATGACGTGTACGATGACGTATGACGTGTATGATGACGTATGACGTGTAAGATGACGTATGACATGTATGATGACGTATGACGTGTGTGATGACGTATGACGTGTATGATGACGTATGACGTGTAAGATGACGTATGACGTGTAAGATGACGTATGACGTGTAAGATGACGTATGACGTGTATGATGACGTATGGCGTGTATGATGACGTATGACGTGTATGATGACGTATGACATGTATGATGACGTATGACGTGTGTGATGACGTATGACGTGTATGATGACGTATGACGTGTAAGATTACGTATGACGTGTAAGATGACGTATGCCGTGTAAGATGACGTATAACGTATACGATGACGTGTGACGTGTACGATGACGTATGACGTGTATGATGACGTATGACGTGTATGATGACGTATGACGTGTATGATGACGTATGACGTGTATGATGACGTATGACGTGTATGATGACGTATGACGTGTAAGATGACGTATGACGTGTAAGATGACGTATGACGTGTATGATGACGTATGACGTGTAAGATGACTTATGACGTGTATGATGACGTATGACGTGTATGATGACGTATGACGTGTATGATGACGTATGACGTGTCACATGACGTATGACGTCACCATACACCTCTCATATGGATGCCCCTGTCATAGATCTGCCCTGTCATAGGGCTGCTCCTGTCATAGGGCTGCCCCTGTCATATGGCTGCCCCTGTCATAGGGCTGCCCCTGTCATAGATCTGCCCCTGTCATAGGGCTGCTCCTGTCATAGGGCTGTCCCTGTCATATGGCTGCCCCTGTCATAGGGCTGCCCCTGTCATAGGGCTGCTCCTGTCATAGGGCTGCCCCTGTCATAGGGCTGCCCTTGTCATAGGGCTGCTCCTGTCATAGGGCTGCCCCTGTCATAGGGCTGCCCTTGTCATAGGGCTGCTCCTGTCATAGGGCTGCCCCTGTCATATGGCTGCCACTGTCATAGGGCTGCCCCTGTCATATGGCTGCCCCTGTCATAGGGCTGCCCCTGTCATAGAGCTGCTCCTGTCATAGGGCTGCCCCTGTCATAGGGCTGCCCTTGTCATAGGGCTGCCCTTGTCATAGGGCTGCCCTTGTCATAGGGCTGCCCCTCTCATAGGGCTGCTCCTGTCATATGGCTGCCCCTGTCATAGGGCTGCCCCTGTCATAGAGCTGCCCCTGTCATAGGGCTGCTCCTGTCATAGGGCTGCCCTTGTCATAGGGCTGCCCTTGTCATAGGGCTGCTCCTGTCATAGGGCTGCCCATATCATAGGGCTGCCCTTGTCATAGGGTTGCCCCTGTCATAGGGCTGCCCTTGTCATAGGGCTGCCCCTGTCATAGGGCTGCTCTTGTCATAGGGTTGCCCCTGTCATAGGGCTTCCCCTGTCATAGGGCTGCCCCTGTTATAGGGCTGCCCCTGTCATAAGGCTGCCCCTGTCATAGGGCTGCCCCTGTCATAAGGGTGCCCCTGTCAAAGCACTGCCCCTGTCATATGGCTGCCCCTGCCATAGGGCTGCCCCTGTCATAAGGCTGCCCCTGTCATAGGGCTGTAAACGTTACATCACTTGTACCAACTCTGACTCTCCTTCAGGAGTCACTGCTGGGTCACCACATGAAGACCCCGTCCAGGACCCGTCCTGGCTAACCTACCTGTACTGTACCTGGTGTTAGTTACCATTTTGTCCTAGGCACATGTCGATTAGACACTAGGCCTGTTGTATGTGTGTGTGTGTGTATGTGTGTGTGTGTGTGTGTGTGTGTAAGGAAACACTTGTTTCCGCCCCGCCGGGAATCGAACCCGGGCCCTCCGTGCGTGAAGCGAGAGCTTTAGCCACCAGGTGAGTATGTGTGTACTCACCTAATTGTGGTTGCAGGGGTTGAGACTTAGCTCCTGGCTCCTGTGTGTGTGTGTGTGTGCGTGTGTGTGTGTGTGTGTGTGTGTGGTGTGTGTGTGTGTGTGTGTATGTGTGTGTGTATGTGTGTGTGTGTGTGTGTGTGTACTCACCTATTTGTGGTTGCAGGGGTCGATTCATAGCTCCTGGCCCCGCCTCTTCACTGATTGCTACTAGGTCCTCTCTCTCCCTGCTCCATGAGCTTTATCAAACCTCGTCTTAAAACTATGTATGGTTCCTGCCTCCACTACGTCACTTTCTAGGCTATTCCACTTCCTGACAACTCTATGACTGAAGAAATACTTCCTAACATCCCTTTGACTCATAGGAGTCTTCAACTTCCAATTGTGACCCCTTGTTTCTGTGTCCTCTCTCTGGAACATCTTGTCTCTGTCCACCTTATCTATTCCTCGCAGTATTTTATATGTCGTTATCATGTCTCCCCTAACCCTCCTGTCCTCTAGTGTCGTCAGGCCGATTTCCCTTAACCTTTCTTCGTAGGACAATTTCCTTAGCTCTGGGATTATTCTTGTTGCAAACCTTTGCTCTTTCTCTAATTTCTTGACGTGCTTGACCAGGTGTGGGTTCCAAACTGGTGCTGCATACTCCAGTATGTGCCTGACGTATATTGTGTACAGAGTCTTGAACGATTCCTTAGTGAGGTATTGGAACGCTAATCTTAGGTTTGCCAGACGCCCGTATGCTGCAGCAGTTATCTGATTGATGTGCGCCTCAGATGTGCTCGGTATTATACTCACCCCAAGATCTTTTTCCTTGATTGAGGTTTGCAGTCTTTGGCCACCTAGACTATACTCTGTCTGCGGTCTTCTTTGCCCTTCCCCGATCTTCATGACTTTACATTTGGCAGGGTTAAATTCAAGGAGCCAGTTACTGGACCAGGCTTGTAGCCTGTCCAGGTCTCTTTGTAGTCCTGCCTGATCCTCGACTGATTTAATTCTTCTCATTAACTTCACATCATCTGCAAACAGGGACACTTCTGAGTCTATCCATTCCGTTATGTCATTCGTATATACCAAAAACAGCACAGGTCTCAGGACTGACCTCTGTGAAACCCCACTCGTCACAGCTGCCCACTCTGACACCTCGTCACGTACCATGACTCGTTGTTGCCTCTCTGTCAGATATTCTCTGATCCATTGCAGTGCCTTTCCTGTTACGTGTGCCTGATCCTCTAGCTTTTGCATTAACCTCTTGTGAGGAACTGTGTCGAATGCCTTCTTGCAGTTCAAGAAAATGCAGTCTATCCACCCCTCTCTCTCTCGTGTCTTACTTCTGTTACCTTGTCATAAAACTCCAGTAGGTTTGTGACACAGGATTTTCCTTCCCTGAAACCGTGCTGGTTGTCGTTTATAAGCTTGTGTCTTTCTAGGTGCTCCACCACTCTCCTCCTGATGATCTTCTCCATGACTTTGCATACTATACACGTCAGTGACACAGGTCTGTAGTTTAATGCCTCGTGTCTGTCTTCTTTCTTAAAAATTGGGACTACATTTGCCATCTTCCACACCTCAGGTAGTTGCCCAGTTTCAATGGATGTGTTGAAGATTTTTGTTAGTGGCACACACAACATCTCTGCTCCCTCTCTAAGGACCCACGGAGAAATGTTGTCAGGTCCCACCGCTTTTGAGGTATCGAGTTCACATAGCAGCTTCTTCACCTCCTCCTCGGTTGTGTGTATTTCATCCAGCACTTGTTGGTATACCTTCCTATTCTGAATTCCTGGAGTCCTTCCTGTCTCCTCTGTAAATACTTCTTTAAATCTCATGTTGAGCTCCTCACATACCTCTTGGTCGTTTCTTGTGAACTCCCCACCTTCCTTCCTCAGCCTGATCACCTGGTCCTTGACTGTTGTTTTCCTCCTGATGTGGCTGTACAACAGCTTCGGGTCAGACTTGACTTGTGTGTACTCACCTAGTTGTGGTTGCAGGGGTCGAGTCATAGCTCCTGGCCCCGCCTCTTCACTGGCCGCTACTGGGTCACTCTCCCTGCGCCATGAGCTTTATCATACCTGCTGAAGTATTATTTAATTAAATTCTTAAATATTGGGTTTTATCTCCAGTGTAGTGATGATTCCCTAGTTTGTTTCCTACTTTTAGCTCTCTCTCTCTTTCTCTGTCACTCTCTCTCTCTCTCTCTCTCTCTCTCTCTCTCTCTCTCTCTTTCTCTGTCACTCTCTCTCTGTCACTCTCTCTCTCTCTGTCACTCTCTCTGTCACTCTCTCTTTCTCTGTCACTCTCTCTTTCTCTGTCACTCTCTCTTTCTCTGTCACTCTCTCTTTCTCTGTCACTCTTTCTCTGTCACTCTGTATTTCTTGTCACTCTCTTCTCTGTCCTTCTCTTTCTCACTCTCTTTCTCTGTCACTCTTCTTCTCTGTCACTCTCTCTTTCTCTGTCACTCTCTCTTCTCTGTCACTCTCTTCTCTGTCACTCTCTCTCTCTCTGTCACTCTCTCTTTCTCTGTCACTCTCTTCTCTTGTCACTTCTCTTTCTCTGTCACTCTCTCTCTTCTCTCTGTCACTCTCTCTTTCTCTGTCACTTCTCTTCTCTGTCACTCTCTCTCTCTACTCTCGTCACTTTCTCTGTCACTCTCTCTCTCTCTGTCACTCTCTCTTTCTCTGTCACTCTCTCTCTCTCTGTCACTCTCTCTTTCTCTGTCACTCTCTCTCTCTCTGTCACTCTCTCTTTCTCTGTCACTCTCTCTTTCTCTGTCACTCTCTCTTTCTCTGTCACTCTCTCTTCTCTGTCACTCTCTCTTTCTCTGTCACTCTTCTTCTCTGTCACTCTCTCTTCTCTCTGTCACTTTCTTTCTGTCATCTCTCTCTCTGTCACTCTCTCTTTCTCTGTCACTCTCTCTTCTTGTCATCTCTCTCTCATCTCTTCTGTCACTCTTCTTTCTCTTCTTCTCTGTCACTCTCTCTTTCTCTGTCACTCTCTCTTTCTCTGTCACTCTCTCTTTCTCTAACTTCTCCTAATCTTGTGTTAATCTTCTCTCATCCTCATCTTCTGTGAGTGTTTCTCATCTTCCTCATTCACTTGGTTCATCTCTCTCATCTTTATTATGTAGCTGAGGAAGCAACTCTGGTTCCTGTGTCCTCATTATCATTTTCTTAAATTATATCTCTGATTTTCCTTCTTCCAGTTCCTGAGATAATGTTTATCTCCCTCATTGTTCTCTTCCATCTTTCTTGTTTATCTCTCCTCATTGTTCTCTTCCATCTTTCTTGTTTATCTCTCTACATTGTTCTCTTCCATATTTCTTGTTTATCTCTCTACATTGTTCTCTTCCATCTTTCTTGTTTATCTCTCTACATTGTTCTCTTCCATCTTTCTTGTTTATCTCTCTACATTGTTCTCTTCCATCTTTCTTGTTTATCTCTCTACATTGTTCTCTTCCATCTTTCTTGTTTATCTCTCTACATTGTTCTCTTCCATCTTTCTTGTTTATCTCTCCTCATTGTTCTCTTCCATCTTTCTTGTTTATCTCTCTACATTGTTCTCTTCCATCTTTCTTGATGCTTAGTGACATAGGACCTGAACCACTGTCTTGAACTTACTGCACGGAGGATCAAGCCTCCACTGTTCCTCTCATTGAATACTCCACTTGCATCTCCACATTAACGTAAGTAGTAGTAGTAGTAGTAGTAGTAGTAGTAGTAGTTGTTGTGGTGGTGGTGGTGGTGGTGGTGGTGGTGGTGGTGGTGGTGGTGGTGGTGGTGGTGGTGGTGGTGGTGGTGGTTATCAACACAGGTGATGTCTGGCAGTAAAAGGACACGACAAAAACAGCAGATATAAGTTATTAATCAGTATATTCCTTCACCAAAATCTACAAGTATATACAATATGTACAGTGAATATTTACAAGATGGTATATACGAGCAAGAGTAACTGTAACAACAGTCTTCCATCAGAGGTGAAGAAAATGTCTCTAGTTTGCTACGTCAGTCGAAGTGTGGCTTCACAGAGTGGGAGAACTGTCACCTGATTGGCTGATGAACCAGCATAACAGTGGGGCCCCGACTGTTATATTCTTAACTGTTGCTTCAGTGGTCGGGAGGGCACGAAACCATGGCTGTGAGACATCTTGAATAAATGTAACATACTCTTTGCATGCCACAGTGGTGGTGATAATGGTAGTGGTGGTGATAATTGTGGTGGTGGTGGTGGTGATTGTGGTGGTGGTGTTCATGAGAGTCACGAGTCATAACCTGGTATATGTAATGAGTCAGACAGTCGTGACGTCACACACAACAATACCTCATCACGTCAGGTTATTACATCATTAATAATAACAACTGTAACTCCATACACTTGCAACAACTGCCACATTGTACCCTCCCCCATCCACCCTATCATATGCCTTTTCTAAATCCACAAATGCAATCAACACGTCCTTACTTTTATGAAGGTATTGTTCACTAACATACTTGTGTGTAAACACTGGGTCAACACCTCCCTTACCCTTGCTAACACCTTATTCTTCCTCTGTGACCCTCGTCCATGTTTTACCCATAACTCTTTCAATAACAACTTTGCTATACACTTTACCAGGTATACTCAACACATTTATCTCCTTATACAAGGCACTGTGCACGCCCCCTGCCAGTCCCTAGGTACCTTCACCTCATGTCTTCCATAGGCACTGTGCACGCCCCCTGCCAGTCCCTTGGCACCTTCACCTCATGTCTTCCATAGGCACTGTGCACGCCCCCTGCCAGTCCCTTGGCACCTTCACCTCATGTCTTCCATAGCCACTGTGCACTGTGTACATAGGTCAACTAGAGGGGTCCCAGCATCAGTATTTACCTCAGGCACCCTTAACTTACCTACTGCGCCCTCTACAATGACATCATTTATCTCAGGCACCCTTAACGTACCTACTGCGCCCTCTACAACATCATTTACCTCAAGCACCCTTAACTTACCTACTGCGCCCTCTACAACATGTTTGTCTAGCTTTACATTTAAATACTTGTTTTAAATACTCTTACTTATGTTACCTACAGTGCTGGATTAGTGTTGTGTGGCGCTGCTTCGCCAGTCTTGCGCACCAGTCAGTGACATACTACTATATAGAAAGTCCCTTGTTATGCTGAGCATTTCGGGCAGATTAGGTCAGTGTCCCAGGATGCGACTCACACCAGTCGACTAACACCCAGGTACCCATTTTACTGATGGGGAACATAGACAACAGGTGTAAAGAAACACGCCCAATGTTTCTGCCCTGGCTGGGAATCGAACCCAGGCCCTCGCCGTGTGAAGCGAGAGCTTTAGCCACCAGACATTAATATAGTTGTAACTACACTGACCAAGGTCACAGTGAAGTATAGTACTTGAAACACACACAGACTGCATGTGGTAAATGTACACACACCGAGCGTATTAGTGTATGTGTGAGAGTGCATAGTGGTGAACCTCATTATGGTCCTTCTATGGGGTACCTACTGAGTGCTGGAGGCTGCCGACGGCGTGACACTATCCTGCCACTCTGACTATCCTCTGCCTTCCAATATAATGCTCGTGAGTCTATCCCAGACCATCCACTACCATCTTATATGATGCTCGTGAGTATATCAATATAAATCAATTAATTTATTACAGAAGTTGAGTGATGTGGAGAGGAATTGTTAAATAAACAGCTTTCGTTTTAGAGATCTTTTTGTCCAGACTTTTCTAGTGGATTTTTCAGTGTTTTGCTAAGAGTGACCTTGTGATGGTGACCTCTGGAGGTTGTGAACACCAGGAGCTGCCACAGGTCACGTCAGTTAGTGTAATCAAGACAAACGTCAAGACAATGGTGAGGAGGTGAGTGTGAAGTACAGACTGATGGATTCTGTCAACACTGGTCACTGTCTCAACACTGTGCTCCTGTCAACACTGGTCACTGTCTCAACACTGTGCTCCTGTCACACACACACACACACACACACACACACACACACACACACACACACACAGCCCCCGGTGGCCTAGTGGGTAAAGCTCTTGCTTCACGCACGGAGGGGCCGGGTTCAATTCCCGGTGGGGCAGAAACATTTCGAAGTGTTTCCTTACATACACATACACACACATATATACAACAGGCCTAGTGTCTAATTGACATGTGCCTAGGACAAAATGGTAACTAACTAACAGTGGCCTAGTGGGTAAAGCTCTCGCTTCACGCACGGAGGGCCCGGGTTCTATTCCCGGCGGGGCGGAAACATTTCGAAGTGTTTCCTTACACACACACACACACACACACACAGGCCTAGTGTCAAATCGACATGTGCCTAGGACAAAATGGTAACTAACACACACACACACACACGCACACACTATTTCTTCAGTCACAGAGTGGTCGGGAAGTGGAATAGTTTGGGAAGCGATGTAGTGAAGAGGCGGGGCCAGGACCTATGACTCGACCCCTGCAATCACAACTAGGTGAGTACACACACACACACACACACACACACACACACACACACACACACACACACTAGCCCCCAAAAATGATGTGTGTGAGGAACCTGCTTCAGTTAGTGAGACAAACAAGACAGAGAGTGATGGGTGGATCGCTTCTTCCTGGACTGCTAGAAAGCATATCCTGCAGATATGGATCCACGGATCCAGTGGATCATGAAGTAACTGGTAGACAATAGAGAGAGAGAGAGCGTGAGAGAAGGAAAAAAAGAGTGAAGATGGACTACGATAAGAAGATGGATGACTGATGTAAACATTGTATTACCCACAATACTGACGTACATTGTGACGCAACACCTTCTTGGGTACAGTCTTATGCTCTGTGTATACCTGTATCTGCAGAAGTAGTAGTAGTAGTTCCAGCAGTAGTAATAGTAGAAGTAGTGCTAGTAGTAGTAGTAGTAACAGTAGTAGCAGCAGTAGTAATAGAAGTATTGATAGTAGTAGTAGTACTAGTCGTAGGAATAGTAGTAGTACTAGTAATAGTAGTAGCAGTAGTACTAGTAATACTAGCAGTAGTAGTAATACTAGTAATAGTAGTAGCAGTAGTAGTAGTACTAGTAATAGTAGTAGTAGTAGTAGCAGTAGTAGTAGTACTAGTAATAGTAGTAGTAGTAGCAGTAGTAGTAGTACTAGTAATAGTAGTAGTAGTAGCAGTAGTAGTAGTACTAGTAATAGTAGTAGTAGTAGCAGTAGTAGTAGTACTAGTAATAGTAGTAGTAGGGTGTTCTACTTCCAGCTTTAAATATTAATGAGTGTGGGTGGGTTTGAGGTGGACGTGCCTAGCAGGTCACTTCTGGTTCTCTTCACAACGTGTTGACACCCACAGTGTGGCTGGAGTCACACTGTCAGTGTGGCTGGAGTCACACTGTCTCCCTGCAGTATAGAACTGCTGCCCCTGGCTGCAGCTGTGCTAAGCAGAAGGATGACACCACATCACTTGTAGGGCTCGAACTGGTGTGCTGTGAGGTGAGGCACTCTCACACAGTGTAACACTTAGATATAGCACTCACTGAGCACTTAGTACCACCCTCACATACTGTGACACTTATATATACTCATCATCACATCTGAAATAAGTTTAGCTCTCAGGTGTGTGTGTGAGGCAGTATTCATGCCTCCACCCTAGCTCTCAGGTGTGTGGGAGGCATATTCATGCTCCACCCTAGCTCTCAGGTGTGTGTGAGGCAGTATTCATGCCTCCACCCTAGCTCTCAGGTGTGTGTGTGAGGCAGTATTCATGCCTCCACCCTAGCTCTCAGGTGTGTGTGGAGGCATTTGCCTCCACCCTAGCTCTCAGGTGTGTGTGGAGGCAGTATTCATGCCTCCACCCTAGCTCTCAGGTGTGTGTGTGTGAGGCAGTATTCATGCCTCCACCTAGCTCTCAGGTGTGTGTGTGAGGCAGTATTCATGCCTCCACCCTAGCTCTCAGGTGTGTGTGGGGAGGCAGTATCATGCCTCCACCCTAGCTCTCAGGTGTGTGTGTGAGGAGTATTCATGCCTCCACCCTAGCTCTCAGGTGTGGTGAGGCAGATTCAGCCTCCACCTGCTCTCAGGTGTGTGAGGCAGTATTCATGCCTCCACCCTAGCTCTCAGGTGTGTGTGTGAGGGAGTATTCATGCCTCCACCCTAGCTCTCAGGTGTGTGTGTGTGAGGCAGTATTCATGCCTCCACCTGCTCTCAGGTGTGTGTGTGAGGCAGTATTCATGCCTCCACCTAGCCTCAGGTGTGTGTGAGGCAGTATTCATGCCTCCACCCTAGCTCTCAGGTGTGTGTGAGGCAGTATTCATGCCTCCACCCTAGCTCTCAGGTGTGTGTGTGTGAGGCAGATTCATGCCTCCACCCTAGCTCTCAGGTGTGTGTGGAGGCAGTATTCATGCCTCCACCCTAGCTCTCAGGTGTGTGTGAGGCAGTATTCATGCCTCCACCCTAGCTCTCAGGTGTGTGTGTGAGGCAGTATTCATGCCTCCACCCTAGCTCTCAGGTGTGTGTGGAGGCAGTATTCATGCCTCCACCCTAGCTCTCAGGTGTGTGTGAGGCAGTATTCATGCCTCCACCCTAGCTCTCAGGTGTGTGTGAGGCAGTATTCATGCCTCCACCCTAGCTCTCAGGTGTGTGTGAGGCAGTATTCATGCCTCCACCCTAGCTCTCAGGTGTGTGTGTGAGGCAGTATTCATGCCTCCACCCTAGCTCTCAGGTGTGTGTGTGAGGCAGTATTCATGCCTCCACCCTAGCTCTCAGGTGTGTGTGTAGGCAGTATTCATGCCTCCACCCTAGCTCTCAGGTGTGTGGTGAGGCAGTATTCATGCCTCCACCCTAGCTCTCAGGTGTGTGTGAGGCAGTATTCATGCCTCCACCCTAGCTCTCAGGTGTGTGTGTGAGGCAGTATTCATGCCTCCACCCTAGCTCTCAGGTGTGTGTGTGAGGCAGTATTCATGCCTCCACCCTAGCTCTCAGGTGTGTGTGTGAGGCAGTATTCATGCCTCCACCCTAGCTCTCAGGTGTGTGTGTGAGGCAGTATTCATGACTCCACCCTAGCTCTCAGGTGTGTTGTGAGGCAGTATTCATGCCTCCACCCTAGCTCTCAGGTGTGTGTGGAGGCAGTATTCATGCCTCCACCTAGTTCTCAGGTGTGTGTGGAGGCAGTATTCATGTCTCCACCCTAGCTCTCAGGTGTGTGTGAGGCAGTATTCATGCCTCCACCTAGCTCTCAGGTGTGTGTGTGAGGCAGTATTCATGCCTCCACCCTAGCTCTCAGGTGTGTGTGTGAGGCAGATTCATGCCTCCACCCTAGCTCTCAGGTGTGTGTGTGAGGCAGTATCATGCCTCCACCCTAGCTCTCAGGTGTGTGTGTGAGGCAGTATTCATGCCTCCACCCTAGCTCTCAGGTGTGTGTGAGGCAGTATTCATGCCTCCACCCTAGCTCTCAGGTGTGTGTGTGAGGCAGTATTCATGCCTCCACCCTAGCTCTCAGGTGTGTGTGTGAGGCAGTATTCATGCCTCCACCCTAGCTCTCAGGTGTGTGTGAGGCAGTATTCATGCCTCCACCCTAGCTCTCATGGCGTCTTACAACACCTAACTGGGCAGGTGAAGGTGGTGATGGAGTCACTGCTGAGCAGGTGAAGTTAGTGGTGATATCACTACTGGGTAGGTGAAGTTAGTGGTGATATCACTACTGGGTAGGTGAAGTTAGTGGTGATATCACTACTGGGTAGGTGAAGTTAGTGGTGATATCACTACTGGTGAGGTGAAGTTAGTGGTGATATCACTACTGGTGTAGGTGAAGTTAGTGGTGATATCACTACTGGGTAGGTGAAGTTAGTGGTGATATCACTCACTGGGCAGGTGAAGTTAGTGGTGTTACATACTGGGAGGTTGAGTAGTGGTGATATCACTACTGGGTAGGTGAAGTTAGTGGTGATATCACTACTGGGTAGGTGAAGTTAGTGGTGATATCACTACTGGTGTAGGTGAAGTTAGTGGTGATATCACTACTGGTGTAGGTGAAGTTAGTGGTGATATCACTACTGGGTAGGTGAAGTTAGTGGTGTTATCACTACTGGGTAGGTGAAGTTAGTGGTGATATCACTACTGGGTAGGGGAAGTTAGTGGTGTTATCACTACTGGGTAGGTGAAGTTAGTGGTGTTATCACTACTGGGTAGGTGAAGTTAGTGGTGATATCACTACTGGGTAGGTGAAGTTAGTGGTGATATCACTACTGGGTAGGTGAAGTTAGTGGTGATATCACTACTGGTGTGGGTGGCATCCCTGGGTAGGTAAGTTGAGTGGTGATATCACACTGGGAGGTGAAGTAGTGGTGAATCACTACTGGGAGTGAAGTTAGTGGTGATATCACTCTGGGTTATCCGGTGGACAGATTAGATGGTGGAGCTGACACTCAGGATGGTGAGTAGCGTGACACTCGGTGGTTCAGGTGGTGACATCAGATGGTTGCAGTAGCGTGACACTCAGGATGGTTGCAGTGCGTGACACTCAGGATGGTGCAGTAGTGACACTAGGATGGTGCAGTAGGTGACACCCAGGATGGTGCAGAGGTGACACTAGAGGTGGTAGGTGACACTCAGGATGGTTGCAGTGGAACCAGGATGGTCAGTAGGTGACACTCAGGATGGTCAGGTAGGTGACACTCAGGATGGTTGCAGTAGCGTGACACTCAGGATGGTTGCAGTAGCGTGACACTCAGGATGGTTGCAGTAGCGTGACACTCAGGATGGTTGCAGTAGCGTGACACTCAGGATGGTTGCAGTAGCGTGACACTCAGGATGGTTGCAGTAGGTGACACTCGGATGTGAGTAGTGTGACACTCGGATGGTGAGTAGGATGGATGGTTGCAGTAGCGTGACACTCAGGATGGTTGCAGTAGCGTGACACTCAGGATGGTTGCAGTAGGGTGACACTCAGGATGGTTGCAGTAGTGTGACACTCAGGGTGGTTGCAGTAGCGTGACACTCAGGATGGTTGCAGTAGCGTGACA
>WNWK01000440.1:207500-295000 GCA_009830355.1 Cherax destructor | reverse complement strand
TGGTCAACACCTGGTAGTACACACTGAGTACCACTGGTGGTACTCACACACTGCTGAGTCCACACCTGATACACACCTGAGTGACCTGATCACACATGGGAGTCCACAACATAGTTAGCCCATCACTGGTACCCACACCTGGTCCACACACCTGAGTCCTACACTGACCATGAGTACTCACACACATGAGTCTACACATGAGTACCACACACATGAGTACCACACACATGAGTACCACACACCTGAGTACCACACACCTGAGTACCACACACCTGAGTACCACACACCTGAGTACCACACACCATGAGTACCACACACCTGAGTACCACACACCTGAGTACCACACACAGAGACCACACACGATACGAGTACCACACACTAGTGCCACACACTCTGAGTACCACACCCCGGGACACGACTCACACACGGATCCACACACGGACACGCACCGACACACGACTCACACGGATACCACACACCGACAGTCACCGACACACGACTGCACACGATACCACACACCGGACACACACAACTCACACGGATACCACACACAGGTACCACACACGACACACGACTACACACGGATACCACACACCGGACACGCACCGACCACACGACTTACACACGGATACCACACACCGGACACACACGACTCACACACAAGATACCACACACCGGAGACACACATCACACTGGATACCACACACAGGACACCACCGACACAGACTCACACACGGATCCACAACCTGGTACACACACCGGACACACGACTCACACACGGATACCACACACAGGACACGCACCGGACACACGACTCACACACGGACCACACACGGATCCCGCACCGGACACACACGACTCACACACAGATACCACACACCGGACACACACAACTCACACACGGATACCACACACAGGACACGCACCGGACACACGACTCACACACGGATACCACACACCGGACACACACCGGACACACACGACTCACACACGGATGCCACACACCGGACACACGACTCACACACGGATCACGACACGACTCACACACGGATGCCACACACCGGACACACACGACTCACACACGGATGCCACACACCGGACACACACGACTCACACACGTCCTCATGCACAACACTGCAGGACAGCTATGATCACCAATCTTGATCAACGGTATATCATCACTCAGGAACAGTTTACTCACTACATGACTCCCTACCGTCACGATGCACTCACCTGACGTCCTGATGCACCACGCTGACGTCTTGATGCACCACCGACGTCTTGATGCCTACCGACGTCTGATACTCACCGACGTCTTGATGCACCACCTGACTCCTGATGCACTCACTCGACGGATGCACTCACTCTGACGTCTGATGCACTCACCTGACGTCTCCGATGCCTCACCGACGTCGATGCACCACTCGACGTCCTGATGCACTCACCGACGTCTTGATGCACTCACCGACGTCTGATGCACTCACCTGACCTGATGCACTCACTCTGACGTCTTGATGCACACTCAGACGTCTGATGCACTCACTCTGACGTCTTGATGCACTCACCTGACGTCTTGATCACTCACCTGACGTCTTGATGCACTCACTCTGACGTCCTGATGCACTCACGCTGACGTCTTGATGCACTCACTCTGACGTCTTGATGCACTCACGCTGACGTCTTGATGCACTCACTCTGACGTCTTGATGCACTTACTCTGACGTCTTGATGCTACACTCACCTGACGTCTTGATGCACTCACCTGACGTCTTGATGCACTCACTCTGACGTCTGATGCACTCACTCTGACGTCTTGATGCACTCACTCTGACGTCTTGATGCACTCACGCTGACGTCTTGATGCACTCACGCTGACGTCTTGATGCACTCACTCTGACGTCTTGATGCACTCACTCTGACGTCTTGATGCACTCACTCTGACGTCTTGATGCACTCACTCTGACGTCTTGATGCACTCACTCTGACGTCTTGATGCACTCACTCTGACGTCTTGATGCACTCACTCTGACGTCTTGATGCCTCACTCTGACGTCTTGATGCACTCACTCTGACGTCTTGATGCACTCACCTGACGTCTTGATGCACTCACTCTGACGTCTTGATGCACTCACCTGACGTCTTGATGCACTCACCTGACGTCTTGATAGCACTCACCTGACGTCTTGATGCACTCACGCTGACGTCTTGATGCACTCACTCTGACGTCTTGATGCACTCACTCTGACGTCTTGATACACTCACTCTGACGTCTTGATGCACTCACTCTGACGTCTTGATGCACTCACTCTGACGTCTTGATGCACTCACTCTGACGTCTTGATGCACTCACGCTGACGTCTTGATGCACTCACTCTGACGTCTTGATGCACTCACGCTGACGTCTTGATGCACTCACTCTGACGTCTTGATACACTCACTCTGACGTCTTGATACACTCACTCTGACGTCTTGATGCACTCATTCTAACGTCTTGATGCACTCACTCTGACGTCTTGATGCACTCACTCTGACGTCTTGATGCACTCACTCTGACGTCTTGATACACTCACTCTGACGTCTTGATGCACTCATTCTAACGTCTTGATGCACTCACTCTGACGTCTTGATGCACTCATTCTAACGTCTTGATGCACTCACTCTGACGTCTTGATGCACTCACTCTGACGTCTTGATGCACTCACTCTGACGTCTTGATACACTCACTCTGACGTCTTGATGCACTCATTCTAACGTCTTGATGCACTCACTCTGACGTCTTGATGCACTCACTCTGACGTCTTGATGCACTCACTCTGACGTCTTGATGCACTCATTCTGACGCCTTGATGCACTCACTCTGACGTCTTGATACACTCACTCTGAATAATACCCTGATACACTCACTCTGACGTCTTGATACACTCACTCTGAATAATACCCTGATACACTCACTATGACGTCTTGATACACTCACTCTGAATAATACCCTGATACACTCACTCTGACGTCTTGATACACTCACTCTGACGTCTTGATGCACTCACTCTGACGCCTTGATGCACTCACTCTGACGTCTTGATACACTCACTCTGACGTCTTGATGCACTCACTCTGACGTCTTGATGCACTCACTTTGACGCCTTGATACACTCACTCTGACGTCTTGATGCACTCACTCTGACGTCTTGATACACTCACTCTGAATAATACCCTGATACACTCACTCTGACGTCTTGATACACTCACTCTGACGTATTGATACACTCACTCTGACGTCTTGATGCACTCACTCTGACGCCTTGATGCACTCACTCTGACGTCTTGATGCACTCACTCTGACGTCTTGATACACTCACTCTGACGTCTTGATGCACTCACTCTGACGTCTTGATACACTCACTCTGACGTTTTGATACACTCACTCTGACGTCTTGATACACTCACTCTGACGTCTTGATACACTCACGCTGACGTCTTGATGCACTCACTCTGACGTCTTGATACACTCACTATGACGTCTTGATGCACTCACTCTGACGTCTTGATGCACTCACTATGACGTCTTGATGCACTCACTCTGACGTCTTGATACACTCACTCTGACGTCTTGATGCACTCACTCTGACGTCTTGATGCACTCACTTTGACGCCTTGATACACTCACTCTGACGTCTTGATGCACTCACTCTGACGTCTTGATACACTCACTCTGAATAATACCCTGATACACTCACTCTGACGTCTTGATACACTCACTCTGACGTATTGATACACTCACTCTGACGTCTTGATGCACTCACTCTGACGCCTTGATGCACTCACTCTGACGTCTTGATGCACTCACTCTGACGTCTTGATACACTCACTCTGACGTCTTGATACACTCACTCTGACGTCTTGATACACTCACTCTGACGTCTTGATACACTCACTCTGACATCTTGATGCACTCACTCTGACGTCTTGATACACTCACTCTGACGTCTTGATGCACTCACTCTGACGTCTTGATACACTCACTCTGACGTTTTGATACACTCACTCTGACGTCTTGATACACTCACTCTGACGTCTTGATACACTCACGCTGACGTCTTGATGCACTCACTCTGACGTCTTGATACACTCACTCTGACGTCTTGATGCACTCACTCTGACGTCCTTACCTAGAGTTCCACCTTCAACTCTGGTCCACTATGGTTTTATCAGACACTATCTACCGCATCAACTTTGATGTCAATTTTGCACTCGCGCTAACCCCAACTCCTCTAACCTTCAGCTGCACTAACATTAACTGCACTAGTCATGTGCCACTTCCTGGAGCCACATACCACACCCTGGCACTACACACCATACCCTGGTGGAATGTGGGTGTAGGGGAGTGTGCAGGGGGGGAGGGAGAGTAGAGAAAGGGGAGTAATGATGAGTGAGGGTGGGAAAGGTAGGAAGGAATAGGTGCTTCTTGTGGTGGGGTGCTTGTGGTGGGGTGCTTGTGGTGGGACGGAACTGTAGTAGGGAAGGAAGAATGGTGTGGGAGGAACCAAGTGGGGGTCAGCATATTTGGTAAAGGAGGACGAGAGGGAATGGATGAGTGGAAGGAATGAGGGAGGGGAATGGATAAGTGGAAGGAGGGGATGGATGAGTGAGTGGAGGGAGGGAGGGGATGAATGAGTGGAGGGATGGGGTGGATGAGTGAGTGGGGGGGAGAGAAAGACCTTGTGATGGTGTTGGGGGATGGTAGAGGGGGGTAAGGTGGTTAAGTTCACTTTCAGTGGTGAGCAAGGCTGAGGGTGCCAGTACAAGACCTGGAGCGGCACCCAGTGCCACACTGTCTTCTTGGCTCCCACGTTGAACGCAAGAGCGTGCCTGGCTCTCCACTCCTTATTGAGAAATATTTACCCTAACACAACGTGGTGCTGCGTCTCCACCACCCTCTCTGTACGTGGCTGTGCTTCCAGCCCTTCTTCAGCGCCCGGTGTAGGTCCTCTGTACGTGGCTGTGCTTCCAGCCCTTCTTCAGCGCCCGGTGTAGGTCCTCTGTACGTGGCTGTGCTTCCAGCCCTTCTTCAGCGCCCGGTGTAGGTCCTCTGTACGTGGCTGTGCTTCCAGCCCTTCTTCAGCGCCCGGTGTAGCTCCTCTGTATCTTCCAGCACCGCCCTATGTACCTGGTGTCAACCATCCAGCTAGCCCATGGCACCATCCAACCATCCTTAAATTCCATCCATCGTGTGTGAGTGAGTGTCTCAGAGGATCAGTGATCCATAGTTCTTGATCCATCAAGAACAACCAGTCAACACTCCTACCACCACCACCACCACTACAAGCATCACCACCACCACTACAAGCATCACCACCACCACCACTACAAGCATCACCACCACCACCACTACAAGCATCACTACCACCACCACTACAAGCATCACCACCACTTGTTTGTAAGTAGTCCTCCTGTCTGGTTTCCAACTTTCTTGAGTCATACTGTGTATGATAAATGACTTGATCCAGCAGGTGTATGTTGGTATATTTAGTATATGTCGTGCTGGAAGTGAGAGATGGAGTGTGTGTGTTGTAGCGACCTGTGTTGTAGTGACTTGTGTTGTGTTGTAGTGACTTGTGTTGTGTTGTAGTGACTTGTGTTGTAGTCACCTGTGTTGTGTTGAAGTGACCTGTGTTGTATTGTAGTGTCCTGTGTTATGTTGTAGTGACGTGTGTTGTGTTGTAGTGACCTGTGTTGTGTTGTGACCTGTGTTACATTTTAGTATGTATGTATGTGTGTGTGTGTGTGTGTGTGTGTGTGTGTGTGTGTGAGTGAGTTACAATCACGTCCCACTACCTGGGAAAAACATTCAATTATTAAACTAACGCTCCGTGTAAAATCCAGACATAATTTTCACCAAGATGTTACTGGATAAAAAACGTAACATTGGTGTTTTGTCTCCTGGTGGAGGTCACTGACTCCACAGTTTTTCAACATGTTTTTCCTCCACATTCCACTGGTGGTTTATTTAGAGGTGATATTAATTAAGACGACAGAGAGATCACACCAGCTGTTGTCCAGTGGTGACCAGAAACACTGTAATAATGTTGCAGTGTTTCTAGTTGTTGTCCAGTGGGGACCAGGGAACACTGTAATAATGTTGCAGTGTTACCAGTTGTTGTCCAGTGGTGACCAGGGAACACTGTAATAATGTTGCAGTGTTACCAGTTGTTGTCTAGTGGTGACCAGGGAACACTGTAATAATGTTGCAGTGTTACCAGTTGTTGTCCAGTGGTGACCAGGAACACTGTAATAATGTTGCAGTGTTACCAGTTGTTGTCCAGTGGTGACCAGGGAACACTGTAATAATGTTGCAGTGTTACCAGTTGTTGTCCAGTGGTGACCAGGGAACACTGTAATAATGTTGCAGTGTTACCAGTTGTTGTCCAGTGGTGACCAGAAACACTGTAATAATGTTGAAGTGTTACCAGTTGTTGTCCAGTGGTGACCAGGGAACACTGTAATAATATTGCAGTGTTACCAGTTGTTGTCTAGTGGTGACCAGGAAACACTGTAATAATGTTGCAGTGTTACCAGTTGTTGTCCAGTGGTGACCAGGAACACTGTAATAATGTTGCAGTGTTACCAGTTGTTGTCCAGTGGTGACCAGGGAACACTGTAATAATGTTGCAGTGTTACCAGTTGTTGTCCAGTGGTGACCAGGGAACACTGTAATAATGTTGCAGTGTTACCAGTTGTTGTCCAGTGGTGACCAGGGAACACTGTAATAATGTTGCAGTGTTACCAGTTGTTGTCCAGTGGTGACCAGGAACACTGTAATAATGTTGCAGTGTTACCAGTTGTTGTCCAATGGTGACCAGGGAACACTGTAATAATGTTCCAGTGTTACCAGTTGTTGTCTAGTGGTGACCAGGGAACACTGTAATAATGTTGCAGTGTTACCAGTTGTTGTCCAGTGGTGACCAGGGAACACTGTAATAATGTTGCAGTGTTACCAGTTGTTGTCCAGTGGTGACCAGGGAAGACTGTAATAATGTTGCAGTGTTACCAGTTGTTGTCCAGTGGTGACCAGGAACACTGTAATAATGTTGCAGTGTTACTAGTTGTTGTCCAGTGGTGACAAGGAACACTGTAATAATGTTGCAGTGTTTCTAGTTGTTGTCCAGTGGTGAACAGGGAACACTGTAATAATGTTGCAGTGTTACCAGTTGTTGTCCAGTGGTGACCAGGGAACACTGTAATAATGTTGCAATGTTACTAGTTGTTGTCCAGTGGTGATCAGGAACACTGTAATAATGTTGCAGTGTTTCTAGTTGTTGTCCAGTGGTGACCAGGGAACACTGTAATAATGTTGCAGTGTTACTAGTTGTTGTCCAGTGGTGACCAGGGAACACTGTAATAATGTTGCAGTGTTACTAGTTGTTGTCCAGTGGTGACCAGGGAACACTGTAATAATGTTGCAGTGTTACTAGTTGTTGTCCAGTGGTGCCCAGACACTGTTATAATGTTGCAGTGTTACCAGTTGTTGTCTAGTGGTGACCAGGAACACTGTAATAATGTTGCAGTGTTACCAGTTGTTGTCTAGTGGTGACCAGGAACACTGTAATAATGTTGCAGTGTTACTAGTTGTTGTCCAGTGGTGACCAGGGAACACTGTAATAATGTTGCAGTGTTACTAGTTGTTGTCCAGTGGTGCCCAGGAACACTGTAATAATGTTGCAGTGTTACCAGTTGTTGTCTAGTGGTGACCAGGAACACTGTAATAATGTTGCAGTGTTCCAGTTGTTGTCTAGTGTGACCAGGAACACTGTAATAATGTTGCAGTGTTACTGTTGTTGTCCAGTGGTGACCGGAACACTGTAATAATGTTGCAGTGTTACCAGTTGTTGTCCAGTGGTGACCAGGGAACACTGTAATAATGTTGCAGTGTTACCAGTTGTTGTCCATTGGTGACCAAGAACACTGTAATAATGTTGCAGTGTTACTAGTTGTTGTCTAGTGGTGACCAGGGAACACTGTAATAATGTTGCAGTGTTACTAGTTGTGTCCAGTGTGCCAGGAACACTGTAATAATGTTGCAGTGTTATTAGTTGTTGTCCAGTGGTGACCAGGGAACACTGTAATAATGTTGCAGTGTTACCAGTTGTTGTCCAGTGGGGACCAGGGAACACTGTAATAATGTTGCAGTGTTACCAGTTGTTGTCCAGTGGTGCCCAGGGAACACTGTAATAATGTTGCAGTGTTACTAGTTGTTGTCTAGTGGTGACCAGGAACACTGTAATAATGTTGCAGTGTTACTAGTTGTTGTCCAGTGGTGACCAGGAACACTGTAATAATGTTGCAGTGTTACTAGTTGTTGTCCAGTGGTGCCCAGGAACACTGTAATAATGTTGCAGTGTTACCAGTTGTTGTCTAATGGTGACCAGGAACACTGTAATAATGTTGCAGTGTTACCAGTTGTTGTCTAGTGGTGACCAGGAACACTGTAATAATGTTGCAGTGTTACTAGTTGTTGTCCAGTGGTCACCAGGAACACTGTAATAATGTTGCAGTGTTACTAGTTGTTGTCTAGTGGTGACCAGGAACACTGTAATAATGTTGCAGTGTTACTAGTTGTTGTCTAGTGGTGACCAGGGAACACTGTAATAATGTTGCAGTGTTACCAGTTGTTGTCCAGTGGTGACCAGGAACACTGTAATAATGTTGCAATGTTACTAGTTGTTGTCCAGTAATGATCAGGAACACTGTAATAATGTTCCAGTGTTTCTAGTTGTTGTCCAGTGGTGACCAGGGAACACTGTAATAATGTTGCAGTGTTACTAGTTGTTGTCCAGTGGTGACCAGGGAACACTGTAATAATGTTGCTGTGTTACTAGTTGTTGTCCAGTGGTGACCAGGGAACACTGTAATAATGTTGCAGTGTTACTAGTTGTTGTCCAGTGGTGCCCAGGAACATTGTAATAATGTTGCAGTGTTACCAGTTGTTGTCTAGTGGTGACCAGGAACACTGTAATAATGTTGCAGTGTTACTAGTTGTTGTCCAGTGGTGCCCAGGGAACACTGTAATAATGTTGCAGTGTTACTAGTTGTTGTCCAGTGGTGACCAGGGAACACTGTAATAATGTTGCAGTGTTACCAGTTGTTGTCCAGTGGTGACCAGGGAACACTGTAATAATGTTGCAGTGTTACCAGTTGTTGTCCAGTGGTGCCCAGGGAACACTGTAATAATGTTGCAGTGTTACTAGTTGTTGTCTAGTAGTGACCAGGAACACTGTAATAATGTTGCAGTGTTACTAGTTGTTGTCCAGTGGTGACCAGGGAACACTGTAATAATGTTGCAGTGTTACCAGTTGTTGTCCAGTGGTGACCAGGAACACTGTAATAATGTTGCAGTGTTACTAGTTGTTGTCCAGTGGTGACCAGGGAACACTGTAATAATGTTGCAGTGTTACTAGTTGTTGTCCAGTGGTGACCAGGAACACTGTAAAAATGTTGCAGTGTTACTAGTTGTTGTCCAGTGGTGCCCAGGAACACTGTATTAATGTTGCAGTGTTACCAGTTGTTGTCTAGTGGTGACCAGGAACACTGTAATAATGTTGCAGTGTTACCAGTTGTTGTCTAGTGGTGACCAGGAACACTGTAATAATGTTGCAGTGTTACTAGTTGTTGTCCAGTGGTCACCAGGAACACTGTAATAATGTTGCAGTGTTACTAGTTGTTGTCTAGTGGTGACCAGGAACACTGTAATAATGTTGCAGTGTTACTAGTTGTTGTCCAGTGGTGCCCAGGAACACTGTAATAATGTTGCAGTGTTACCAGTTGTTGTCTAGTGGTGACCAGGAACACTTTAATAATATTGCAGTGTTACCAGTTGTTGTCCAGTGGTGACCAGGAACACTGTAATAATGTTGCAGTGTTACCAGCTGTTGTCCAGTGGTGACCAGGAACACTGTAATAATGTTGCAGTGTTACAGTTGTTGTCTAGTGGTGACCAGGAACACTGTAATAATGTTGCAGTGTTACCAGTTGTTGTCAGTGGTGACCAGGAACACTGTAATAATGTTGCAGTGTTACAGTTGTTGTCCAGTGGTGACCAGGAACACTGTAATAATGTTGCAGTGTTATGTTGTTGTCCAGTGGTGCCCAGGAACACTGTAATAATGTTGCAGTGTTACCAGTTGTTGTCTAGTGGTGACCAGGAACACTGTAATAATGTTGCAGTGTTACCAGTTGTTGTCTAGTGGTGACCAGGAACACTGTAATAATGTTGCAGTGTTACTAGTTGTTGTCCAGTGGTCACCAGGAACACTGTAATAATGTTGCAGTGTTACTAGTTGTTGTCTAGTGGTGACCAGGAACACTGTAATAATGTTGCAGTGTTACAGTTGTTGTCCAGGGTGACCAGGAACACTGTAATAATGTTGCAGTGTTACTAGTTGTTGTCAGTGGTGCCCAGGAACACTGTAATAATGTTGCAGTGTTACCAGTTGTTGTCTAGTGGTGACCAGGAACACTGTAATAATGTTGCAGTGTTACCAGTTGTTGTCTAGTGGTGACCAAGAACACTGTAATAATGTTGCAGTGTTACTAGTTGTTGTCCAGTGGTGACCAGGGAACACTGTAATAATGTTGCAGTGTTACCAGTTGTTGTCCAGTGGTGACCAGGGAACACTGTAATAATGTTGCAGTGTTACCAGTTGTTGTCCAGTGGTGACCAGGAACACTGTAATAATGTTGCAGTGTTACTAGTTGTTGTCTAGTGGTGACCAGGGAACACTGTAATAATGTTGCAGTGTTACTAGTTGTTGTCCAGTGGTGCCCAGGGAACACTGTAATAATGTTGCAGTGTTACTAGTTGTTGTCCAGTGGTGACCAGGGAACACTGTAATAATGTTGCAGTGTTACCAGTTGTTGTCCAGTGGTGACCAGGGAACACTGTAATAATGTTGCAGTGTTACCAGTTGTTGTCCAGTGGTGCCCAGGGAACACTGTAATAATGTTGCAGTGTTACTAGGTGTTGTCTAGTGGTGACCAGGAACACTGTAATAATGTTGCAGTGTTACTAGTTGTTGTCCAGTGGTGACCAGGAACACTGTAATAATGTTGCAGTGTTACTAGTTGTTGTCTAGTGGTGACCAGGAACACTGTAATAATGTTGCAGTGTTACTAGTTGTTGTCTAGTGGTGACCAGGGAACACTGTAATAATGTTGCAGTGTTACTAGTTGTTGTCCAGTGGTGCCCAGGGAACACTGTAATAATGTTGCAGTGTTACTAGCTGTTGTCAGTGGTACCAGGGAACACTGTAATAATGTTGCAGTGTTACCAGTTGTTGTCCAGTGGTGACCAGGGAACACTGTAATAATGTTGCAGTGTTACCAGTTGTTGTCCAGTGGTGACCAGGGAACACTGTAATAATGTTGCAGTGTTACCAGTGGTTGTCCAGTGGTGCCCAGGGAACACTGTAATAATGTTGCAGTGTTACTAGTTGTTGTCTAGTGGTGACCAGGAACACTGTAATAATGTTGCAGTGTTAATAGTTGTTGTCTAGTGGTGACCAGGGAACACTGTAATAATGTTGCAGTGTTACTAGTTGTTGTCCAGTGGTGCCCAGGGAACACTGTAATAATGTTGCAGTGTTACTAGTTGTTGTCCAGTGGTGACCAGGGAACACTGTAATAATGTTGCAGTGTTACCAGTTGTTGTCCAGTGGTGACCAGGGAACACTGTAATAATGTTGCAGTGTTACCAGTTGTTGTCCAGTGGTGACCAGGAACACTGTAATAATGTTGCAGTGTTACTAGTTGTTGTCTAGTGGTGACCAGGGAACACTGTAATAATGTTGCAGTGTTACTAGTTGTTGTCCAGTGGTGACCAGGAACACTGTAATAATGTTGCAGTGTTACTAGTTGTTGTCCAGTGGTGACCAGGAACACTGTAATAATGTTGCAGTGTTACCAGTTGTTGTCCAGTGGTGACCAGGGAACACTGTAATAATGTTGCAGTGTTACCAGTTGTTGTCGAGTGGTGCCCAGGGAACACTGTAATAATGTTGCAGTGTTACTAGGTGTTGTCTAGTGGTGACCAGGAACACTGTAATAATGTTGCAGTGTTACTAGTTGTTGTCCAGTGGTGACCAGGAACACTGTAATAATGTTGCAGTGTTACCAGTGGTAGTCCAGTGGTGCCCAGGGAACACTGTAATAATGTTGCAGTGTTACTAGTTGTTGTCTAGTGGTGACCAGGAACACTGTAATAATGTTGCAGTGTTAATAGTTGTTGTCTAGTGGTGACCAGGGAACACTGTAATAATGTTGCAGTGTTACTAGTTGTTGTCCAGTGGTGCCCAGGGAACACTGTAATAATGTTGCAGTGTTACTAGTTGTTGTCCAGTGGTGCCCAGGAACACTGTAATAATGTTGCAGTGTTACTAGTTGGTGTCCAGTGGTGACCAGGGAACACTGTAATAATGTTGCAGTGTTACCAGTTGTTGTCTAGTGGTGACCAGGAACACTGTAATAATGTTGCAGTGATACCAGTTGTTGTCTAGTGGTGACCAGGAACACTGTAATAATGTTGCAGTGTTACTAGTTGTTGTCCAGTGGTCACCAGTAACACTGTAATAATGTTGCAGTGTTACTAGTTGTTGTCTAGTGGTGACCAGGAACACTGTAATAATGTTGCAGTGTTACTAGTTGTTGTCTAGTGGTGACCAGGGAACACTGTAATAATGTTGCAGTGTTACTAGTTGTTGTCCAGTGGTGCCCAGGGAACACTGTAATAATGTTGCAGTGTTACTAGTTGGTGTCCAGTGGTGACCAGGGAACACTGTAATAATGTTGCAGTGTTACCAGTTGTTGTCCAGTGGTGACCAGGGAACACTGTAATAATGTTGCAGTGTTACCAGTGGTAGTCCAGTGGTGCCCAGGGAACACTGTAATAATGTTGCAGTGTTACTAGTTGTTGTCTAGTGGTGACCAGGAACACTGTAATAATGTTGCAGTGTTAATAGTTGTTGTCTAGTGGTGACCAGGGAACACTGTAATAATGTTGCAGTGTTACTAGTTGTTGTCCAGTGGTGCCCAGGGAACACTGTAATAATGTTGCAGTGTTACTAGTTGTTGTCCAGTGGTGACCAGGGAACACTGTAATAATGTTGCAGTGTTACCAGTTGTTGTCCAGTGGTGACCAGGGAACACTGTAATAATGTTGCAGTGTTACCAGTTGTTGTCCAGTGGTGACCAAGGAACACTGTAATAATGTTGCAGTGTTACTAGTTGTTGTCCAGTGGTGACTAGGAACACTGTAATAATGTTGCAGTGTTACCAGTTGTTGTTCAGTGGTGACCAGGGAACACTGTAATAATGTTGCAGTGTTACTAGTTGTTGTCCAGTGGTGACCAGGGAACACTGTAATAATGTTGCAGTGTTACCAGTTGTTGTCCAGTGGTGACCAGGAACACTGTAATAATGTTGCAGTGTTACTAGTTGTTGTCCAGTGGTGACCAGGGAACACTGTAATAATGTTGCAGTGTTACCAGTTGTTGTCCAGTGGTGACCAGGAACACTGTAATAATGTTGCAGTGTTACCAGTTGTTGTCCAGTGGTGACCAGGAACACTGTAATAATGTTGCAGTGTTACCAGTTGTTGTCCAGTGGTGACCAGGAACACTGTAATAATGTTGCAGTGTTACCAGTTGTTGTCTAGTGGTGACCAGGGAACACTGTAATAATGTTGCAGTGTTACTAGTTGTTGTCCAGTGGAGACCAGGGAACACTGTAATAATGTTGCAGTGTTACCAGTTGTTGTCCAGTGGTGACCAGGGAACACTGTAATAATGTTGCAGTGTTACTAGTTGTTGTTCAGTGGTGACCAGGGAACACTGTAGTAATATTACAGTGTTATTCTGTCTTACTGGTATTTATTACACTGTGAGGTATACTGTAACGGGTAATATGAGGGTAACAGTTACTGTATATAATGGTGTTACTTACCTGGGTGTTAGCTTGTTGTACCTGAAGTTGTGACTGTAATATTCTCACCCATACTTCAGGGTGCTGGTACTGTACTTCCCATACTCATACTTCAGAGTGCTGGTACTGTACTTCCCATACTCATACTTCAGAATGCTGGTACTGTACTTCCCATACTCATACTTCAGAATGCTGGTACTGTACTTCCCATACTCATACTTCAGAGTGCTGGTACTGTACTTCCCATACTAATACTTCAGGGTGCTGGTACTGTACTTCCCATACTCATACTTCAAGGTGCTGGTACTGTACTTCCCATACTCATACTTCAGAGTGCTGGTACTGTACTTCCCATACTCATACTTCAGAGTGCTGGTACTGTACTTCCCATACTCATACTTCAGAATGCTGGTACTGTACTTCCCATACTCATACTTCAGAATGCTGGTACTGTACTTCCCATACTCATACTTCAGAGTGCTGTTACTGTACTTCCCATACTCATACTTCAGAGTGCTGGTACTGTACTTCCCATACTCATACTTCAGAGTGCTGGTACTGTACTTCCCATACTCATACTTCAGAGTGCTGGTACTGTACTTCCCATACTCATACTTTAGAGTGCTGGTACTGTACTTCCCATATTCATACTTCAGAATGCTGGTACTGTACTTCCCATACTCATACTTCAGGGTGCTGGTACTGTACTTCCCATACTCATACTTCAGAGTGCTGGTACTGTACTTCCGATACTCATACTTCAGAGTGCTGGTACTGTACTTCCCATACTCATACTTCAGGGTGCTGGTACTGTACTTCCCATACTCATACTTCAGAGTGCTGGTACTGTACTTCCCATACTCATACTTCAAGATGCTGGTACTGTACTTCCCATACTCATACTTCAGAGTGCTGGTACTGTACTTCCCATACTCATACTTCAAGGTGCTGGTACTGTACTTCCCATACTCATACTTCAGAGTGCTGGTACTGTACTTCCCATACTCATACTTCAGAATGCTGGTACTGTACTTCCCATACTCATACTTCAGAATGCTGGTACTGTACTTCCGATACTCATACTTCAGAGTGCTGGTACTGTACTTCCCATACTCATACTTCAGGGTGCTGGTACTGTACTTCCCATACTCATACTTCAGAGTGCTGGTACTGTACTTCCCATACTCATACTTCAGAGTGCTGGTACTGTACTTCCCATACTCATACTTCAGGGTGCTGGTACTGTACTTCCCATACTCATACTTCAAGGTGCTGGTACTGTACTTCCCATACTCATACTTCAGAGTGCTGGTACTGTACTTCCCATACTCATACTTCAGGGTGCTGGTACTGTACTTCCCATACTCATACTTCAGAGTGCTGGTACTGTACTTCCCATACTCATACTTCAGAATGCTGGTACTGTACTTCCGATACTCATACTTCAGAGTGCTGGTACTGTACTTCCCATACTCATACTTCAGGGTGCTGGTACTGTACTTCCCATACTCATACTTCAGAGTGCTGGTACTGTACTTCCCATACTCATACTTCAGAGTGCTGGTACTGTACTTCCCATACTCATACTTCAGGGTGCTGGTACTGTACTTCCCATACTCATACTTCAGGGTGCTGGTACTGTACTTCCCATACTCATACTTCAGAGTGCTGGTACTGTACTTCCCATACTCATACTTCAAGGTGCTGGTACTGTACTTCCCATACTCATACTTCAGAGTGCTGGTACTGTACTTCCCATACTCATACTTCAAGGTGCTGGTACTGTACTTCCCATACTCATACTTCAGAGTGCTGGTACTGTACTTCCCATACTCATACTTCAGAATGCTGGTACTGTACTTCCCATACTCATACTTCAGAATGCTGGTACTGTACTTCCGATACTCATACTTCAGAGTGCTGGTACTGTACTTCCCATACTCATACTTCAGGGGGCTGGTACTGTACTTCCCATACTCATACTTCAGAGTGCTGGTACTGTACTTCCCATACTCATACTTCAGAGTGCTGGTACTGTACTTCCCATACTCATACTTCAGGGTGCTGGTACTGTACTTCCCATACTCATACTTCAAGGTGCTGGTACTGTACTTCCCATACTCATACTTCAGAGTGCTGGTACTGTACTTCCCATACTCATACTTCAGGGTGCTGGTACTGTACTTCCCATACTCATACTTCAGAGTGCTGGTACTCTACTTCCCATACTCATACTTCAGAATGCTGGTACTGTACTTCCGATACTCATACTTCAGAGTGCTGGTACTGTACTTCCCATACTCATACTTCAGGGTGCTGGTACTGTACTTCCCATACTCATACTTCAGAGTGCTGGTACTGTACTTCCCATACTCATACTTCAGAGTGCTGGTACTGTACTTCCCATACTCATACTTCAGAGTGCTGGTACTGTACTTCCCATACTCATACTTCAGGGTGCTGGTACTGTACTTCCCATACTCATACTTCAGGGTGCTGGTACTGTACTTCCCATACTCATACTTCAGGGTGCTGGTACTGTACTTCCCATACTCATAATTCAGAGTGCTGGTACTGTACTTCCCATACTCATACTTCAGGGTGCTGGTACTGTACTTCCCATACTCATACTTCAGGGTGATGGTACTGTACTTCCCATACTTATACTTCAGGGTGCTGGTACTGTACTTCCCATACTCATAATTCAGAGTGCTGGTACTGTACTTCCCATACTCATACTTCAGGGTGCTGGTACTGTACTTCCCATACTCATACTTCAGGGTGCTGGTACTGTACTTCCCATACTCATACTTCAGGGTGCTGGTACTGTACTTCCCATACTCATACTTCAGGGTGCTGGTACTGTACTTCCCATACTCATACTTCAAGGTGCTGGTACTGTACTTCCCATACTCATCCTTCAAAGTACTGCCACTTCATGGTTACATAGGCCCCTACAGGTTTAGCGGTATGACTGCTGGGTGGACTGGGAGAGACCTGTTATGCTAAGTGGTCTTTCTGTGTGGCAGTATACTGGTCTGTAGGTCAGGGACCAACTCACAAAAACACACCTGCCTTATGTGGTATTAAACACCTGTAGTTACCTGTGACCTGGCACATTACTGGTCCCTGTGACCCCCTGGTACCTGAGAGCGAGAGAGAGAGAGAGAGAGAGAGCGAGAGAGAGAGAGAGAGAGAGAGAGAGAGAGAGAGAGAGAGAGAGAGAGAGAGAGAGAGAGAGAGAGAGACTACTACTACTGACACATTGATGAGTAAGACACATGTTCAACACTTGTGGCTTCATCAGTTGAATACCGAGGTGGTTACAGTAGTGGGGAGCTGGTTTGAGGTGATCAGTCCCTCAACATTGATGCTCGTCACACTCATACCTGAAAATAACAGATGTTGATAACCTTAATGTTTATATTATCATTGATGACACCTAGCCTGTCTTCAGCAGTGAGTTATCATGTTGTTGTGATCACTAGGCCTGCTGGCTCATGCTAGGTAGGTTCTTCTCAAATGTTACCTCTTCTAATTTATAACTTCCCAAGGTTGTAACTTCGTAGACTCTCCAGTGTGGTGGCTCCAGTGTAAGGTGTAAGGTGTCATCCTCCTCTAGTGTACATCCAGGTGTCTATGTAAGGTGTCATCCTCCTCTAGTGTACATCCAGGTGTCTATGTAAGGTGTCATCCTCCTCTAGTGTACATCCAGGTGTCTCTGTAAGGTGTCATCCTCCTCTAGTGTACATCCAGGTGTCTATGTAAGGTGTCATCCTCCTCTAGTGTACATCCAGGTGTCTATGTAAGGTGTCATCCTCCTCTAGTGTACATCCAGGTGTCTCTGTAAGGTGTCATCCTCCTCTAGTGTATATCCATCCAGGTGTCTATGTAAGGTGTCATCCTCCTCTAGTGTACATCCAGGTGTCTATGTAAGGTGTCATCCCCCTCTAGTGTACATCCAGGGGTCTATGTAAGGTGTCATCCTCCTCTAGTGTACATCCAGGTGTCTATATAAGGTGTCATCCTCCTCTAGTGTACATCCAGGTGTCTATGTAAGGTGTCATCCTCCTCTAGTGTACATCCAGGCCTCTGTGTAAGGTGTCATCCACCTCTTGTGTACATCCAGGTGTCTATGCAAGGTGTCATCCTCCTCTAGTGTACTTCCAGGCCTCTGTGTAAGGTGTCATCCACCTCTTGTGTACATCCAGGTGTCTATGCAAGGTGTCATCCTCCTCTAGTGTACTTCCAGGCCTCTGTGTAAGGTGTCATCCACCTCTAGTGTACATCCAGGTGTCTATGCAAGGTGTCATCCTCCTCTAGTGTACATCCAGGTGTCTATGCAAGGTGTCATCCTCCTCTAGTGTACTTCCAGGCCTCTGTGTAAGGTGTCATCCACCTCTAGTGTACATCCAGGTGTCTATGCAAGGTGTCATCCTCCTCTAGTGTACATCCAGGTCTCTATGCAAGGTGTCATCCTCCTCTAGTGTACTTCCAGGCCTCTGTGTAAGGTGTCATCCTCCTCTAGTGTACATCCAGGTGTCTATGCAAGGTGTCATCCTCCTCTAGTGTACTTCCAGGCCTCTGTGTAAGGTGTCATCCTCCTCTAGTGTACATCCAGGTGTCTATGCAAGGTGTCATCCTCCTCTAGTGTACTTCCAGGCCTCTGTGTAAGGTGTCATCCACCTCTTGTGTACATCCAGGTGTCTATGCAAGGTGTCATCCTCCTCTAGTGTACTTCCAGGCCTCTGTGTAAGGTGTCATCCTCCTCTAGTGTACATCCAGGTGTCTATGCAAGGTGTCGTCCTCCTCTAGTGTACATCCAGGCCTCTGTGTAAGGTGTCATCCTCCTCTAGTGTACATCCAGGCCCCTGTGTAAGGTGTCATCCTCCTCTAGTGTACATCCAGTTGTCTATGTAAGGTGTCATCCTCCTCTAGTGTACATCCAAGTGTCTATGTAAGGTGTCATCCTCCTCTAGTGTACATCCAGGTGTCTATGTAAGGTGTCATCCTCCTCTAGTGTACATCCAGGTGTCTATGTAAGGTGTCATCCTCCTCTAGTGTACATCCAAGTGTCTATATAAGGTGTCATCCTCCTCTAGTGTACATCCAGGTGTCTATGTAAGGTGTCATCCTCCTCTAGTGTACATCCAGGTGTCTATATAAGGTGTCCTCCTCCTCTAGTGTACATCCAGGTGTCTATATAAGGTGTCCTCCTCCTCTAGTGTACATCCAGGTGTCTATATAAGGTGTCATCCTCCTCTAGTGTACATCCAGTCCTCTGTGTAAGGTGTCCTCCTCCTCTAGTGTCCACAAATCTTTGTTTAGCGCTGACGAAGTTTAGTTTTTTAACGTCTTCGTCGCTGGAATAATCAGCAACGAGACGAGGGAGTCTTTGATGATGAACAAGTTACTATGATGGGCACCCAAGGTGTCCGTTGGTAGGGAAGACAGTGCCTGTTTCGTGAGGACAAGTGCACTCACGAAGTAGACAAGCACACACACGGTGCACCAACATCACGGCTTGTGCTGCCTGATGTGTGAATGTGTTGTCATGACTTCTACTACTATCAACAACAGAGTGCACATCACTCATTACCACATCAACCCTCGCAACACAGAGCCTGACACAATATTAAGCAGTGCTGGACCAACACCCACTCCGCCAAGGACTGCTCTCTCAGCAACAACAATTCTACTCAATATGCAGTGTTGACGGCCACAATTATAGTAAATGCCCAAGACCGATTAACCTAAGTGCTTAAATTGTATAGGTGAGCACTCAACCGTTGCTGCTACATGCTAAAATAATCGTTACATGTCTCGCATTCTTATACTTCCATCCTTAGAACCATCAACATGACCGTCAACGTCGTCTTCAAGTTGAACTCCCTCTTAGAAATAACCTTCCCTGAAGTTGACTGTAAGAATATTGACGATCGTCAACCAGCCCGCCTCCAGTGTACACCTCCAGTGCACACCTCCAGTGTACACCTCCAGTGCACACCTCCAGTGTACACCTCCAGTGTACACCTCCAGTGTACACCTCCAGTGTACACCTCCAGTGCACACCTCCAGTGCACACCTCCAGTGCACACCTCCAGTGTACACCTCCAGTGTACACCTCCAGTGTACACCTCCAGTGCACACCTCCAGTGTACACCTCCAGTGCACACCTCCAGTGCACACCTCCAGTGCACACCTCCAGTGTACACCTCCAGTGTACACCTCCAGTGTACACCTCCAGTGCACACCTCCAGTGCACACCTCCAGTGCACACCTCCAGTGCACACCTCCAGTGTACACCTCCAGTGTACACCTCCAGTGTACACCTCCAGTGTACACCTCCAGTGCACACCTCCAGTGTACACCTCCAGTGTACACCTCCAGTGTACACCTCCAGTGTACACCTCCAGTGTACACCTCCAGTGCACACTTCCAATGTACACCTCCAGTGTACACCTCCAGTGTACACCTCCAGTGCACACCTCCAGTGCACACCTCCAGTGTACACCTCCAGTGTACACCTCCAGTGTACACCTCCAGTGTACACCTCCAGTGCACACCTCCAGTGTACACCTCCAGTGCACACCTCCAGTGTACACCTCCAGTGTACACCTCCAGTGTACACCCCCAGTGCACACCTCCAGTGTACACCTCCAGTGCACACCTCCAGTGTACACCTCCAGTGCACACCTCCAGTGTACACCTCTAGTGCACACCTCCAGTGTACACCTCCAGTGCACACCTCCAGTGCACACCTCCAGTGTACACCTCCAGTGCACACCTCCAGTGCACACCTCCAGTGTACACCTCCAGTGCACACATCCAGTGTACACCTCCAGTGCACACCTCCAGTGCACACCTCCAGTGTACACCTCCAGTGCACACCTCCAGTGTACACCTCCAGTGCACACCTCTAGTGCACACCTCCAGTGTACACCTCCAGTGCACACCTCCAGTGTACACCTCCAGTGCACACCTCCAGTGCACACCTCCAGTGCACACCTCCAGTGCACACCTCCAGTGTACACCTCCAGTGCACACCTCCAGTGCACACCTCCAGTGTACACCTCCAGTGTACACCTCCAGTGTACACCTCCAGTGTACACCTCCAGTGCACACCTCCAGTGTACACCTCCAGGATCATCCTCCCCTGTGTACTCTGATGTACTTATTCCTGAAGCAACCAAATCTCCTACCACCCCCTGCCATCCCTGCACCCACAACCACCCCCTGCCATCCCTGCACCCACTACCACCCCCTGCCATCCCTGAACCCACTACCACCCCCTGCTATCCCTGAACCCACTACCACCCCCTGCCATCCCTGAACCCACTACCACCCCTGCCATCCCTGAACCCACTACCACCCCCTGCCATCCCTGAACCCACTACCACCCCTGCCATCCATGAACCCACTACCACCCCTGCCATCCCTGAACCCACTACCACCCCTGCCATCCCTGAACCCACTACCACCCCTGCCATCCCTGAACCCACTACCACCCCTGCTATCCCTGAACCCACTACCACCCCCTGCCATCCCTGAACCCACTACCACCCCCTGCCATCCCTGAACCCACTACCACCCCCTGCCATCCCTGAACCCACTACCACCCCTGCCATCCCTGAACCCACTACCACCCCCTGCCATCCCTGAACCCACTACCACCCCCTGCCATCCCTGAATTCACTACCACCCCCTGCCATCCCTGCACCCACTACCACCCCTGCCATCCCTGCACCCACTACTGACACCTCAGTGCTAGAAATTTAAGGCACCATCTATGTCGTCAAAGTGGGTGAAGTCTTCACCAGCTGTTACCAGCAATAAAAGTTCAGATCACTGTCAATGTTAGTCTAGAACACATGACCACATACATGAACACATGGACACATATATGAACACATGGACACATATATGAACACATGAACACATATATGAACACATGAACACATATACACTGGTAGGTGCTTGTATGTTCTTGTTGATACTGACGTATGACCTACATCACCCACCCTTGACCCCACCTGCAGCCCACCCACCCCACTCACGACGCCCACTCTGCCTGCACCGCCCACTCCGCCCACGTCTACCACTCACCCCACCGTTTCTTCAAACCCACCACCTCTTCACATGAGGTGGTGGGTTTGTTGACGAGTGTGGGGGTTAGTGTGGGGTGAGTGTGGGGTGAGTGTGGGGTGAGTGTGGGGGTGAGTGGGGGTGAGTGGGGGGTGAGTGTGGGGTTAGTGTGGGGGTGAAAGGGTGTGGAGGAGGGGAGGAACAACAAGTTACAGTCTACTTCTGGCCTATATTGACTCTCCACCAACATTGTGTGTGCATTATGTATGTATATGCACATATATAATGCACACACACCATACATACATTTTATATATATATATATATATATATATATATATATATATATATATATATATATATATATATATATATATATATATATATCAGGAATTGGCAGCAGCCAAGGTTTGAGGTCATTGTTAAAGAGGTGATAAATATTAGGTTGGAGAGAGTGGGTGATATCTGGAGGCAGGATTAAAACCTCTCATGTGTAGCATTAGATCTGGACTGGATGTGAATCCTCTTTATGTAGTGAGGATCCTACAATCATTTCGTTGAGTGGTCCCACTCTAGCACAAGTGTTGAGTGGTCCCACTCTAGCACAAGTGTTTAGTGGTCTCACTCTGGCACAAGTGTTTAGTGGTGCCACTCTAGCACAAGTGTTGAGTGGTCCCACTCTAGCACAAGTGTTGAGTGGTCCCACTCTAGCACAAGTGTTTAGTGGTCTCACTCTGGCACAAGTGTTTAGTGGTGCCACTCTGGCACAAGTGTTTAGTGGTGCCACTCTAGCACAAGTGTTGAGTGGTCCCACTCTAGCACAAGTGTTTAGTGGTCTCACTCTGGCACAAGTGTTTAGTGGTGCCACTCTAGCACAAGTGTTGAGTGGTCCCACTCTAGCACAAGTGTTGAGTGGTCCCACTCTAGCACAAGTGTTTAGTGGTCTCACTCTAGCACAAGTGTTTAGTGGTGCCACTCTGGCACAAGTGTTTAGTGGTGCCACTCTGGCACAAGTGTTTAGTGGTGCCACTCTGGCACAAGTGTTTAGTGGTGCCACTCTGGCACAAGTGTTTAGTGGTGCCACTCTGGCACAAGTGTTTAGTGGTCTCACTCTGGCACAAGTGTTTAGTGGTGCCACTCTGGCACAAGTGTTTAGTGGTGCCACTCTGGCACACAAGTGTTGTGGGAAAATCAATGTCACTGAATATATTGACCAGCTTGAATAAAAACTTGTGCTGGATGTTATTTGTTAAGTACAGGACTCTCTGAGCCTGGTGTATTACACTGTGTGGTGTATTACACTGTGTGGTGTATTACACTGTGTGGTGTGTTACACTGTGTGGTGTATTACACTGTGTGGTGTATTACACTGTGTGGTGTATTACACTGTGGTGTATTACACTGTGTGGTGTATTACACTGTGTGGTGTATTACACTGTGTGGTGTGTTACACTGTGTGGTGTATTACACTGTGTGGTGTATTACACTGTGTGGTGTGTTACACTGTGTGGTGTATTACACTGTGTGGTGTATTACACTGTGTGGTGTATTACACTGTGTGGTGTATTACACTGTGTGGTGTATTACACTGTGTGGTGTATTACACTGTGTGGTGTATTACACTGTGTGGTGTGTTACACTGTGTGGTGTATTACACTGTGTGGTATGTTACACTGTGTGGTGTATATTACACTGTGTGGTGTGTTACACTGTGTGGTGTATATTACACTGTGTGGTGTATATTACACTGTGTGGTGTGTAGCTCTAAGTGTATACACTGTGTGTTGTGTAGCTTTCAGTATATACACTGGCCTGCAATTGCACCTGCCTTAAAATAAGCTGTTAGTGTACAGCAGTACACCAGTGCTGTACACCTGTGCATCTGCTGCTTGTGCAGGAGGTGAGTACTGATGTCACTTGATTGTTGGACACCTCCTTCAGGAGACATCATAACTCCCTCCTCCATGTGCAGGAGGTGAGTACTGATGTCACTTGATTGTTGGACACCTCCTTCAGGAGACATCATAACTCCCTCCTCCATCCCCAGGATATGCACTGAGGCAGACATCCATCTGGAGACATCGTGAAGGTGATATCCTCCTGGAACAAGGTGTGAACAAAGTGTGAACAAGGTGTGAACAAGGTGTGAACAAGATGTGAACAGTAATGTTCAATGAACAATGATCAGGCCTGTTTAGTGCTACCATGAAGACACCCTTGTGCTACCATGAAGACACCCTGGTGCTACCATGAAGACACCCTGGTGCTACCATGAAGACACCCTGGTGCTACCATGAAGACACACTGGTGCTACCATGAAGACACCCTGGTGCTACCATGAAGACCCCCTGGTGCTACCATGAAGACCCCCTGGTGCTACCATGAAGACCCCCTGGTGCTACCATGAAGACCCCCTGGTGCTACCATGAAGACACCCTGGTGCTACCATGAAGACACCCTGGTGCTACCATGGAGACCCCCTGGTGCTACCATGAAGACCCCCTGGTGCTACCATGAAGATCCCCTGGTGCTACCATGAAGACACTCTGGTGCTACCATGAAGACCCAGTAACTGGTCTGTCAGTAACTGTGTCTTCAACTGGACCAGTTACGACGGCTTCCACTCCACAGGTTCGCTCCACAGGTTCGCTCCACTGATTCACTCCACAGGTTCACTCCATAGGTTCACTCCACAGGTTCACTCCATAGGTTCACTCCACAGGTTCACTCCATAGGTTCACTCCACAGGTTCACTCCACAGGTTCACTCCACAGGTTCACTCCACAGATAGGTTCTAAAAAGGAAGAATGAAAGCCAAAAGAGTATGGCGTAAGCCACCTTAGTAAGCCACCCCAGTAAGACACCCCTTATAAGCCCCCCCAGATATTTGATGAAAACAGAAGAGGCCAACAGGATGAGCTAACAGAGGGAAGCAACGGGAGAGCTCATCAACAGACGTAACTAGGTGAATAATACGACGTAATTGATGGTTAGGGGAGACTTCTCAGATGGTGGAGGGGTGGGGGAGGGAGGGAAGGGGAAGAGTTAGGTAATGAGGCAGAGAAGAGAGGAAAGACGGAGGGTAAAGGAAAGGAAAGATGAGGATACAGAGAGGAGAAGAGAGGAAGATGATGAAAGAGAGAGAAAAGAAGAAAATGATGGAACAGAGAGAGAGAGAGAGGAGATGAGAGGCGATGAAGATGAGGCGAAGAAACGTGAAACTACAAAAGAAAGAATAATGACGAGGAAATGAAGGTGTGGGAAGAGGGGAGGAGGAAGGAAGAGGAACTAGGAGGATGGGAGAGGTGGGAGGGAGAGGAAACTGGAAAGAAAGATGAGAAAGAGAAAGGAAGGGAAGACTAAGGTAAGTGATGGGTGAACTAGACCAGCATCACTTCACTCGCCACTGACGCTGGCTTGGCCTTCCCATCACCACCCTCCGCTCAGAAAATATTTAGAGATTTTTACTCTCGTTCTGCCTGGCTGAAGCTCCCGAGTCAATTAAACTATTATTGCCGCCATCTGGTGATCTCATGGTGGTGCTCCATATTTCAGAGTGGATCTGAGTGTTGCCAAGCCATGACCGAACATTCGGACGAGTCTGACATTACGTCACCGCCCCCGCCTCTGACGTCATTTTTGTTTACTTTTTTTTTTAAATGTCTTGTGTTTATAGATCTTGTTTGTTGTTGCTCTGCCATCTGTTTGTTATGTAACTGAAAGATGACATGATGTATACATGTGTCACTGTTACATCCAAACACACACATACAATTTACATAACTGCCAAGTTTGCTCAATGTAAATGAGTTTTTATACTTTCGTATGTATGCATGTAAGTGTACCCACCTAGATGTGGGTGCTGGGGTTGAGGCCTGGCTCCTGGCCTCCTCTCTTACTCTCCACCTGACCAGTGAAGTCACAGTCACTGATGACAAGGATGTACTAGTGTAAGGAGAGTGATGGAGGGTGATGGAGGGTGATGGAGGGTGATGGAGAGTGAGGGAGAGTGAGAGGAGGGTGATGAAGAGTGTGGGAGGGTGATGGAGAGTGAGGGAGGGTGAGGAAGGGTGATGGAGAGTGAGGGAGGGTGAGGGGAGTGTGATGGAGAGTGACGGAGGGTGATGGAGAGTGAGGGAGGGTGAGGGAGTGTGATGGAGAGTGAGGAAGGGTGAGGGGAGGGTGATGAAGAGTGTGGGAGGGTGATGGAGAGTGAGGGAGAGTGAGAGGAGGGTGATGAAGAGTGTGGGAGGGTGATGGAGAGTGAGGGAGGGTGAGGGAGGGTGATGGAGAGTGAGGGAGGGTGAGGGGAGTGTGATGGAGAGTGACGGAGGGTGATGGAGAGTGAGGGAGGGTGAGGGAGTGTGATGGAGAGTGAGGAAGGGTGAGGGAGGGTGTTGGAAGTGACGGAGGGTGAGGGGAGGGTGATGGAGAGTGAGGGAGAGTGAGGAGAGTGTGATGGAGAGTGACGGAGGGTGGGGGGAGGGTGATGGAGAGTGAGGGAGAGTGAGGAGAGTGTGATGGAGAGTGACGGAGGGTGATGGAGAGTGAGGGAGGGTCATGAAGAGTGAGGGAGGGTGATGGAGAGTGAGGGAGGGTGAGGGGAGTGTGATGGAGAGTGACGGAGGGTGAGGGGATGGTGATGGAGAGTGAGGGAGGGTGATGGAGAGTGAGGGAGGGTGATGGAGAGTGAGGGAGGGTGATGGAGAGTGACGGAGGGTGATGAAGAGTGACGGAGGGTGAGGGGAGGGTGAGGGAGGGAGAGGAAGGATGAAGGAGGGGTGAGGGAGGGTGAGGGATGGAGAGGGTGAGAGAGAATTCAACGCTCTGGTAAGTAGTGATCCTGGTCAGTTTTGAGAACACTATATGTTTGTTGGTAGAAGCTCAGGGATTCCTGCCCCATAGGGTAAGAGAGCGTGTAAGGTCGTTAAGGAGCTAGGCAAAAGACTCATCAGGGTAGCCAGGGATCCCAGGGCAGGTAGTTTTCTATTGGAGCGAGTCAATGTTGCAGTTGAGAGGGGCAGTGCTTGTTGTATCCAGGGTTCCTGATCCAGCTCTCACCACCTGGGGTTCCTGATCCAGCTCTCACCACCTGCACCAGATTTGTAATATGTATTTCTTGAGAAGCACGTAGCAATATACACATGTATGTGCCATGTTATACCTCCAGTGTATCTTTCAAGCCTTGTGTATCATACTACGTAATATAATATAATTATTGGTAAACTAAAAGATGGGATGGTAGGGGAAGTGGAAGGTTCACATAACTGGACCCTATGTATGTATTTATGTATGTATGTATGTATGTATGTATGTATGTATGTATGTATGTATGTATGTATGTATGTATGTATGTATGTATGTATGTATGTATGTATGTATGCATGAATGTATGTATGTATGTATGTATGTATGTATGTATGTATGTATGTATGTATGTATGTATGTATGTATGTATGTATGTATGTATGTATGTATGCATGTATGTATGTATGCATGAATGTATGTGTATATATGTATATATGTATATATATATATATATATATATATATATATATATATATATATATATATATATATATATATATATATATATATATATATTGCTTCCTGATTAATTCAGTTTTGTATTGTACATGCAGATGTGTGGTAGGTGGTGCAGGGGAAGTGCTCACCCAGGAGGCTGGAGTAACTAGGTGAGTGTAGTTTGTGGTGTTCCCTTAACACAGGTGTAGTGACACATGCAGCAGGTGAATGTGGTCTCCTGGTTCTGGTCTGACCAGGTGAGTGTTAGGTGGTGTCTCCACCACACTTGTGCTGAGTGATCCACACGGAGGATCGCGTGGATCAGCCACACTTGGCTGATCCAGGTTCACGGGCATGAACCAGGGTCAGTGTAGGTCTGAGGATGGCACTGTCTGGCACAGGTGTAAGGCCATATGGCACTCTTGACACTGTTACCTTTAAGAAAGCGTGAAATCTCAGCTAACAGACAGAGAGAGAGAGAGAGGCGTGAAGGACATCTGAATTATTTCTCCCCGTGAGACCAGGTATTGTGTAAAACATGATTTGTAGCAAGACTCGTGGGTCAGTCACGACCCATACATTGACTGAAGTTACCCATGGGACATCGTGGGTCAGTCACGACCCATACATTGACTGAAGTTACCCATGGGACATCGTGGGTCAGTCACGACCCATACATTGACTGAAGTTACCCATGGGACATCGTGGGTCAGTCACGACCCATACATTGACTGAAGTTACCCATGGGACATCGTGGGTCAGTCACGACCCATACATTGACTGAAGTTACCCATGGGACATCGTGGGTCAGTCACGACCCATACATTGACTGACATTACCCATGGGACATCGTGGGTCAGTCACGACCCATACATTGACTGACATTACCCATGGGACATCGTGGGTCAGTCACGACCCATACATTGACTGACGTTACCCATGGGACATCGTGGGTCAGAAGTAAAGGTGACTGATACCCAGCAAGATGATCCTCCTAGACGAGTGTAAGTGTTCCATCATTCTATATAAGTGTAATTCATCATTCTATATAAGTGTAATTCATCATTCTATATAAGTGTAATTCATCATTCTATATAAGTGTAATTCATCATTCTATATAAGTGTAATTCATCATTCTATATAAGTGTAATTCATCATTCTACATAAGTGTAATTCATCATTCTAGACGAGTGTAAATGTTCCATCATTCTTGAGCTCACGTTCAGTGTACTGAAGAAAGAACTTCAACAAGTGTGGTAGTTTAGTTAGGTTGATCTTATGGAGAGTTGAACATGCTGGTAGATGGTCAGTTGATGTGTGATGCCTCCCTGTACCTGCCAGGCTGCCTGTACCTGCCAGGCTGCCTGCACCTGCCAGGCTGCCTGTACCTGCCAGGCTGCCTGTACCTGCCAGGCTGCCTGTACCTGCCAGGCTGCCTGTACCTGCCAGGCTGCCTGTACCTGCCAGGCTGCCTGTACCTGCCAGGCTGCCTGCACCTGCCAGGCTGCCTGTACCTGCCAGGCTGCCTGCACCTACCAGGCTGCCTGCACCTGCCAGGCTGCCTGTACCTGCCAGGCTGCCTGCACCTACCAGGCTGCCTGCACCTGCCAGGCTGCCTGTACCTGCCAGGCTGCCTGCACCTACCTGGCTGCCTGCACCTGCCAGGCTGCCTGTACCTGCCAGGCTGCCTGTACCTGCCAGGCTGCCTGTACCTGCCAGGCTGCCTGTACCTGCCAGGCTGCCTGTACCTGCCAGGCTGCCTGTACCTGCCAGGCTGCCTGTACCTGCCAGGCTGCCTGTACCTGCCAGGCTGCCTGTACCTGCCAGGCTGCCTGTACCTGCCAGGCTGCCTGTACCTGCCAGGCTGCCTGCACCTACCTGGCTGCCTGCACCTGCCAGGCTGCCTGTACCTGCCAGGCTGCCTGTACCTACCTGGCTGCCTGCACCTGCCAGGCTGCCTGTACCTGCCAGGCTGCCTGTACCTGCCAGGCTGCCTGTACCTGCCAGGCTGCCTGTACCTGCCAGGCTGCCTGCACCTACCAGGCTGCCTGTACCTGCCAGGCTGCCTGTACCTGCCAGGCTGCCTGCACCTGCCAGGCTGCCTGTACCTGCCAGGCTGCCTGCACCTGCCAGGCTGCCTGTACCTACCTGGCTGCCTGTACCTGCCAGGCTGCCTGTACCTGCCAGGCTGCCTGCACCTGTCAGGCTGCCTGTACCTGCCAGGCTGCCTGCACCTGCCAGGCTGCCTGTACCTACCTGGCTGCCTGTACCTGCCAGGTTGCCTGCACCTGCCAGGCTGCCTGCACCTGCCAGGCTGCCTGCACCTGCCTCGCTGCCTGCACCTGCCAGGCTGCCTGTACCTGCCAGGCTGCCTGCACCTGCCAGGCTGCCTGTAACTACCTGGCTGCCTGTACCTGCGAGGCTGCCTGCACCTGCCAGGCTGCCTGCACCTGCCAGGCTGCCTGTACCTGCCAGGCTGCCTGTACCTGCCAGGCTGCTTGCACCTGCCAGGCTGCCTGCACCTGCCAGGCTGCCTGTACCTGCCAGGCTGCCTGTACCTGCCAGGCTGCCTGCACCTACCTGGCTGCCTGTACCTACCTGGCTGCCTGTACCTGCCAGGCTGCCTGCACCTGCCAGGCTGCCTGTACCTGCCAGGCTGCCTGCACCTACCTGGCTGCCTGTACCTGCCAGGCTGCCTGTACCTGCCAGGCTGCCTGTACCTGCCAGGCTGCCTGTACCTGCCAGGCTGCCTGCACCTGCCAGGCTGCCTGTACCTACCTGGCTGCCTGTACCTGCCAGGCTGCCTGTACCTGCCAGGCTGCCTGTACCTGCCAGGCTACCTGTACCTGCCAGGCTGCCTGCACCTACCTGGCTGCCTGCACCTGCCAGGCTGCCTGCACCTACCTGGCTGTCTGCACCTACCTGGCTGCCTGCACCTACCTGGCTGCCTGCACCTACCTGGCTGCCTGCACCTACCTGGCTGCCTGCAATCAGTCCATCAGTCTTGATAAGACTGATAGACTGATCACATCGACTCCAGGCTGAGGGACTGACCACCTCAAACTCCTTCTGATCTTCACCATTCTTCTTCGTATTGGACTGATGAAGCCACTGTGGGGCGAAACGTTTCCTCAGTAAAGATACCCAAGTGTCGCATATGTGTCTAATTTATCAACTTCTCGGTTCTGTGAACCATTTATCTGCATTCACGCAGGTGTTGAGTAGCAGGTGTTGAGTAGCAGGTGTTGAGTAGCAGGTGTTGAGTAGCAGGTGTTGAGTAGCAGGTGTTGCCTGAGTGGTTAGTGTTACAGGTGTCAGCAATACTCAGCAGAGTGGGTGAACATGTTCAAATTGACTACATTATGTCATTATCACCTGGCTGGTGGTTAGTTTATCTAAACGAGGTAGTTAGTCTTGTATCTGGGTGAGTGAGAGTGCTCTTATCAAAAGGTAATTGGGTGGTTTAGCGTTCTTTAATGGTCGGCTGTCAGGGGGTGTTCCAGCTAGTCTGCAACACACGTGCCAAGTGAGATTTTCAAGTGTTGCAGGTGTGCAGTATTATGTGTTGTGTTGCGCTGTGTTGATGCGCGGGAGTTGCAACTGGCATTCATCTCTCACTTGTCTCTGGAGGTTATGTTCAACGAGGTGTACTCAATCACTAGCAACTCAAAGTGCTATACAGGCCTTACGAAGGGCCCGTACATGTCTTATACAGGGCCCGTACATGTCTTATACAGGGCTGGTACATGTCTTATACAGGGCTCGTACAAGTCTTATACAGGGCTCGTACAAGTCTTATAGGGCTCGTACAAGTCTTATACAGGACTCGTACAAGTCTTATATAGGGCTCGTACAAGTCTTATACAGGGCTCGTACAAGTCTTATACAGGGCTCGTACAAGTCTTATATAGGGCTCGTACATGTCTTATACAGGGCTCGTACATGTCTTATACAGGGCTCGTACATGTCTTATACAGGACTCGTACAAGTCTTATATAGGGCTCGTACAAGTCTTATACAGGGCTCGTACAAGTCTTATACAGGGCTCGTACAAGTCTTATACAGGGCTCGTACAAGTCTTATACAGGGCTCGTACAAGTCTTATACAGGGCTCGTACAAGTCTTATACAGGGCTCGTACAAGTCTTATATAGGGCTCGTACAAGTCTTATACAGGGCTCGTACAAGTCTTATATAGGGCTCGTACAAGTCTTATATAGGGCTCGTACAAGTCTTATACAGGGCTCGTACAAGTCTTATATAGGGCTCATTACAAGTCTTATATAGGGCTCGTACAAGTCTTATATAGGGCTCATTACAAGTCTTATAAGGGCTCGTACAAGTCTTATATAGGGCTCGTACAAGTCTTATATAGGGCTCGTACAAGTCTTATATAGGGCTCGTACAAGTCTTATATAGGGCTCGTACAAGTCTTATATAGGGCTCATTACAAGTCTTATATAGGGCTCGTACAAGTCTTATATAGGGAGCTCGTACAAAGTCTTAACAAGGGCTCGTACAAGTCTTATATAGGGCTCGTACAAGTCTTATATAGGGCTCGTACAAGTCTTATACAGGGCTCGTACAAGTCTTATATAGGGCTCGTACAAGTCTTATACAGGGCTCGTACAAGTCTTATATAGGGCTCGTACAAGTCTTATATAGGGCTCGTACAAGTCTTATACAGGGCTCATACAAGTCTTATATAGGGCTCGTACAAGTATTATATAGGGCTCGTACAAGTCTTATATAGGGCTCGTACAAGTCTTATATAGGGCTCGTACAAGTCTTATATAGGGCTCGTACAAGTCTATATATGGCTCGTACAAGTCTTATATAGGGCTCTACAAGTCTTATATAGGGCTCGTACAAGTCTTATATAGGGCTCGTACAAGTCTTATACAGGGCTCTTACAAGTCTTATATAGGGCTCGTACAAGTCTTATATAGGGCTCGTACAAGTCTTATATAGGGCTCGTACAAGTCTTATATAGGGCTCGTACAAGTTTTATACAGGGCTCGTACAAGTCTTATATAGGGCTCGTACAAGTCTTATACAGGGCTCGTACAAGTCTTATATAGGGCTCGTACAAGTCTTATACAGGGCTCGTACAAGTCTTATACAGGGCTCGTACAAGTCTTATACAGGGCTCGTACAAGTCTTATACAGGGCTCGTACAAGTCTTATACAGGGCTCGTACAAGTCTTATACAGGGCTCGTACAAGTCTTATATAGGGCTCGTACAAATCGCATATAAGTCTAATTCAGGTTTAATCAAGAGCCCTTCAGAAACATGAAGGCAGCAACCATGATAAGACTCGTCTACCCACACATTCTCTCCATCGTAAACACACTTCCTTCACACTCCTTCCTTCAAGTCTCACCATCATTCCTTCCTTCCCTATATCTCTGCTTTCATCACCTTGCTGGGACGCATTTACTTTCAACTTCCTCCTATTACACAATCATCAACTCCACTAAACCATCTGCAACTTGTCTTCTCAATCTTACAAATAACACAGTGTCATCAGCAAACACCAACTCCTACATACATGCATGTATATATATATATATATATGTATATATATATATATATATATATATATATATATATATATATATATATATATATATATATATGTGTGTGTGTGTGTGTGTGTGTGTGTGTGTGTGTGTGTGTGTGTGTGTGTGTGTGTGTGTGTGTGTGTGTGTGTGTGTGTGTGTGTGTGTGTGTGTGTGCGTACGTACACATGCATGACAGAAGTAAGGGTCCTAAGGATTGTCAGAGAGTTGCATAGTTGCTTTGTATAAGGTAAGAGGAAACAAGAGAGAATGTAAGAATTATAGGGTAAAGAGTAGAGTTGTTATTGAAGTAGTTATGGGTAAGACATGGTGGAGGATCACAGAGGAACAAGGAGGGTTTAGCAAGGGTAGGGGAGGTGTTGACCTGCTGTTGATACTCAAGCATGTTAGTGAAAAATACTTAGGCAAATGTAAGGGCGTTTTGGTTACGTTTATGGATTTAGAAAAAGCTTATTATAGGGTGGATGGGGAGCAATGTGGCTGATATAGTGTCAGTCACAGTGTCTGACCTCAGACGTGTCAGGAGAGCTGCACTGTTCAGCTGACTCCCTGGCTGTCTGCTTCTTTTTCAGATGGGTTATAAGAAGGTTAATTGTGGTGCCTTGAGATATATGTGTATGTGGACCTGGGTAGTGTGTGGAGGTCCTGCCCGGGCAGCCTGGGCACCGCCCATGAGTTATCACAGTACAGGCCACACAAAGGGTAAGGACTTACCCAAGAGGACTCTCAGGGCATGACGGCTGTAAGACTTACTTGTCTGGTCTGCCCCAGAGCAGACCAGACAACACCTCAAGACCTGCACAGGTCCCTGCACCTGCACACCTCACAACATCTGCACAGGTCACAACACCAGCACAGGTCACAGCACCTGCACAGGTCCCTGCACCTGCACACCTCACAACATCTGCACAGGTCACAACACCAGCACAGGTCACAGCACCTGCACAGGTCACAGCACCTGCACAGGTCACAGCACCTGCACAGGTCACAGCACCTGCACAGGTCACAGCACCTGCACAGGTCACAGCACCTGCACAGGTCACAGCACCTGCACAGGTCACAGCAATGAGAAATCAGCACAAAAACTCAGACATTACACAGTAACAATTAACGACATGGAGGAAAACAAGAAAAAGTGGCCTAAGAGGTTGAGGTGCACACTTGTTGCTACACTTTTCTAGCAACTTAACACCTCCTGTGTTCACCTGTGCTAAGCTATCATAGCATCAGCTAATTCACTTATAAATGTCTATGTCTACGTCACTTTTTAGTTATGTTAAAGGCTCTATGTGAGACTTGGCCAGGCTAGGCTAGGTGAGGATAGGCTTGGCCAGGCTAAGCTAGGCTAGGTGAGGATAGGCTAGGCCAGGCTAAGCTAGGCTAGGTGAGGATAGGCTAGGCCAGGCTAGGCTAGGTGAGGATAGGTTGCAGATAACTGGGCTAGACTATATTATATGAGGTTTGTTCACCGTGGATGGTTATTACGGTGATGGGGAGATTGTGTGTGATTACTGCTCACTACTCTCTCTCCCTTTCTCTCTCCTCTAACACGTAATTATTCTGACAAGTTGACTTCCTCTCCTCGTCCGTAAGTAAGTCTGGTGTCAGTGACACCATGATCATGGTGTCAGTGACACCATGATCATGGTGCTGAGCTCTGTCACTTTCCTTGGCAGTCATTGTGACATAGTTACTCCAGTCCTTCCGTCCCTCCCTAGCCCCTCCTTCCCTACCTCCCTCCGTCATTCCCTCCTTTCCTTCCTCCCTCCGTCCTTCCCTCTTTCCCTCCGTCCTTCCCTCCCTCCCTCCGTCCTTCCCTCCCTCCCTCCGTCCTTCCCTCCCTCCCTCCGTCCTTCCCTCCCTCACTCCTTTCCTCTTTTCAAAAGATCGTTTTTAAATGTGTGTGTGCGAGTGTGTGTGTGTGTGTGCGAGTGTGTGTGTGTGTGTGTGTGTGTGTGTGTGTGTGTGCGTGCGAGTGTGTGTGTGTGTGTGTGTGTGTGTGTGTGTGTGCGAGTGTGTGTGTGTGTGTGTGTGTGTGTGTGTGTGTGCGTGTGTGTGTGCGTGTGTGTACTCACCTAATTGTACTCACCTAATTGTGGTTGCAGGTGTCGATACTCAGCTCCTGGCCCCGCCTCTTTGCTGTCCGCTACTGGGTCTCTGCTCTCCCTGCTCCATGAGCTTTATTATACCTTGTCTTAAAACTATGTATGGTTCCCGCCTCCACTATATCGTTGCGTGTGTGTGTGTGTCTATTCGCCGATTTTTTGCTTGTGAGGGGTCAATACTTAGCTCCTGGCCCCGCCTCCTATGTCGTGTATAAGGTTCTAAGTATTCTTCAAGTTCCTGAATGTTATTTTGAGGTCTGGTAAGCTTGTATATGCTGCCGTCGTTATGCTGTTTATGTGTAATTCTGGCGATATGTTAGGTGTTAAATTCACCCCAAGTCCTTTTCACTTCCTGATACTTGTAGCTTCTCTCCTCCCATGCTGTACTCTGTGTCCGGTCTGCTCTCTTCTCCAACATGCATGACCTTGCACTTGCTTATAGTGAACTCGAGGGACCGCTTGCGGGACCACATCTTCCGTCTGTTGAGGTCTCACTGTTGAGGTCTCACTGTAGAGGTCTCGTTGCTGAGGTCTCAATGTTGAGGTCTCACTGTAGCGGTCTCACTGTTGAGGTCTCACTGTTGAGGTCTCACTGTTGAGGTCTCACTGTAGAGGTCTCACTGTAGCGGTCTCACTGTTGAGGTCTCACTGTTGAGGTCTCACTGTTGAGGTCTCACTGTAGAGGTCTCATTGCTGAGGTCTCACTGTTGAGGTCTCACTGTAGCGGTCTCACTGTTGAGGTCTCACTGTTGAGGTCTCACTGTTGAGGTCTCACTGTTGAGGTCTCACTGTTGAGGTCTCACTGTTGAGGTCTCACTGTTGAGGTCTCACTGTTGAGGTCTAACTGTTGAGGTCTCACTGTTGAGGTCTCACTGTTGAGGTCTCACTGTTAAGGTCTCACTGTTGAGGTGTCACTGTTAAGGTCTCACTGTTGAGGTCTCACTGTTGAGGTCTCACTGTTGAGATCTCACTGTTGAGGTCTCACTGTTGAGGTCTCACTGTTGAGGTCTCACTGTTGATGTCTCACTGTTAAGGTCTCACTGTTGAGGTCTCACTGTTAAGGTCTCACTGTTGAGGTCTCACTGTTGAGATCTCACTGTTGAGGTCTCACTGTTAAGGCTTCACTGTTAAGGTCTAACTGTTGAGGTCTCACTGTTGAGGTCTCACTGTTGAGGTTTCACTGTTAAGGTCTAACTGTTGAGGTCTCACTGTTAAGGTCTAACTGTTGAGGTCTCACTGTTGAGGTCTCACTGTTGAGGTCTCACTGTTAAGGTCTAACTGTTGAGGTTTCACTGTTGAGGTCTAACTGTTTAGGTCTCACTGTTGAGGTCTCACTGTTGAGGTCTCACTGTTGAGGTCTCACTGTTGAGGTCTCACTGTTGAGGTCTCACTGTTGAGGTCTCACTGTTGAGGTCTCACTGTTGAGGTCTAACTGTTGAGGTCTCACTGTTGAGGTCTCACTGTTGAGGTCTCACTGTTAAGGTCTCACTGTTGAGGTCTCACTGTTAAGGTCTCACTGTTGAGGTCTCACTGTTGAGGTCTCACTGTTGAGGTCTCACTGTTGAGGTCTCATTGTTGAGGTCTCACTGTTGAGGTCTCACTGTTGAGGTCTCACTGTTGAGGTCTAACTGTTGAGGTTTCACTGTTGAGGTCTAACTGTTGAGGTCTCACTGTTGAGGTCTCACTGTTGAGGTCTCACTGTTGAGGTCTCACTGTTGAGGTCTCACTGTTGAGGTCTCACTGTTGAGGTCTCACTGTTGAGGTCACACTGTTGAGGTCTCACTGTTCTGTCTGCAGTGTCTTCCAGTACCTGTTGTTCTGTTCTGTCAGCAGAGTTTTTCAGTACCTGTTGTTCTGTCTTCCAGTACCTGTTGTTTCTGTACACCTGTTGTCTATGTTCACCAATCAGTAAAATGGGTACCTGGGTGTTAGTTGACTGGTGTGAGTCGCATCCTGGGACACTGACCTAATTTGCCCGAAATGCTCAGCATAACAAGGAGCTTTCTATATAGTAGTATATGTCACTGATGTCAGCTATGGTCTGTATACCTTGTACATGTACTTGTAGTAAATAAAGATATTATTATTATAATTATTGTTATTATTATTGTCTCTCTATATTCTTGGTTAAACCATGGTGTCTCTATATTCTTGGTTAAACTATGGTGTCTCTATATTCTTGGTTAAACCATGGTGTCTCTATATTCTTGGTTAAGCCATGGTGTCTCTATATTCTTGGTTAAACTATGATCTATATATTCTTGGTTAAACTATGGTCTCTATATTCTTGGTTAAACCATGGTCTCTATTTTCTTTGTTAAACTATGGTCTCTATATTCTTGGTTAAACTATGGTCTCTATATTCTTGGTTAAACCATGGTCTCTATATTCTTGGTTAAACTATGGTCTCTATATTCTTGGTTGAACCATGGTCTCTATATTCTTGATTAAACCATGGTCTCTATGTTCTTTGTTAAACAATGGTCTCTATATTCTTGGTTAAACTATGGTCTCTATATTCTTGAATAAACCATAGTCTCTATATGCTTGGTTAAATTATGGCATATATATTCTTGGTTAAACCATGGTCTCTATATTCTTGGTTAAACTATGGTCTCTATATTCTTGAATAAACCATAGTCTCTATATTCTTGGTTAAATTATGGTATATATATTCTTGGTTAAACCATGGTCTCTATATTCTTGGTTAAACTATGGTTTCTATATTCTTGGTTAAACCATGGTTTCTATATTCTTGGTTAAACCATGGTCTCTATATTCTTGGTTAAACCATGGTCTCTATATTCTTGGTTAAACCATGGTCTCTATATTCTTGGTTAAACTATGGTGTCTATATTCTTGGTTAAACTATGGTCTCTATATTCTTGGTTAAACCATGGTCTCTATATTCTTGGTTAAACCATGGTCTCTATATTCTTGGTTAAACCATGGTCTCTATATTCTTAGTTAAACCATGGTTTCTATATTCTTGGTTAAACCATGGTCTCTATATTCTTGGTTAAACCATGGTCTCTATATTCTTGGTTAAACCATTGTGTCTTTGTTTTTCCTGTTTTTTTCCTTCATGCTTGGCATGATTCTCACCTCAGCCTCTTGGCACTTTGACTCCATTATCTCCATCATTTCTTGAGCAATTCTGCCTTTCCTTTTCCCTTTGCCTTTCCACTACCATCAGAAAAAAGTTTCATTCCATCATAATTCCATCTTCTGTAGTCCCATTTTTTCATACCTCTTCTCTTTCTTTCTCTAATCCAGTTTCCATCAAGCTCTTCAAGGTTAGTGTCACATGATCGCTGGCTCCTGTTAGTTCCCCATAATTAATTTTCTCTGTGTCATACTCAATTAGTGTGAAAACTGACTCAAGTCTCGCTGGTTCACCTCGTTCCTTCACTCTAGACTCAGAAAGTAGGAGTTGCGCTTGAGTTAAAAAGGTTAACAAAGCTTATTCCTTGGCTAACATTGATAATGGGTTCGGCAAATATTTTTGTTAGCGGGTTTGAGAAGGACTTGCCAAGTATGGGCCATTAGGCCTGCTGCAGTGTTCCTCCTTCCTTATGTTAACTAAGAGCTGTGTCTGTGTCTGAGCTGTGCCCACACCTCTACAACACAATTGTCCTCAAAGATTTGTTAAGTTATACCATGAATTAAGGTAAGATCCTGGACTTCACCTTACGAAACAGACAAAACAAATGCGATAGTAATTATGGACAAGGTAGATTATTAGAATACAGGGAACTGACGTGCCCCTTAAGTACCACACTCTCAGTCTTCTATCACTTGTTGTGTTATGGACCTTCTATTCCCTTCATCTCTGGAGGTCCTGATCTGTGTGAGTCTCCGTGTAGTGTTGTGGTTCTTCCTGTTCTCCGCTACCCTGTTGCTTCACACCTGCAACAGGTGTTCTGTGTTCCCTTTCTCTGTTGCATCCTCCTTCCCCTCTCTGCCCTTTGTTCTTCTTCTGTGGCATCATCCTTGACGTATGCTCTGTCGAAATTTCGAGATCCTCACAGATTTTATTTCCATTTCGTTATTAGGGTTTTCGTTACTAGGCTTTTCGTTACTAGGCTTTTCGTTATTAGGCTTTTCGTTATTAGGCTTTTCGTTACTAGGCTTTTCGTTATTAGGCTTTTCGTTATTAGGCTTTTTGTTACTAGGCTTTTCGTTATTAGGCTTTTCGTTACTAGGCTTTTCGTTATTAGGCTTTTCGTTTCTGACTTTCGCAACACATTTCGTAATGGCCTTGTTCTTCCCTCTGCCTGTACTCCTAACCAGAACAAAACATATATTTCGCTTGTCTCATTTGCTGCTGCCATTTTTTACGCCAGTTCTTCATGTGTGTGTGTGTATGTGTGTGTGTGTGTGTATGTGTGTGTGTGTGTGTGTGTGTGTGTGTACTCACCTAATTGTGGTTGCAGGGGTCGAGACTCAGCTTCTGGCCCCGCCTCTTCGCTGTCCGCTACTGGGTCTCTGCTCTCCCTGCTCCATGAGCTTTATCATACCTTGTCTTAAAACTATGTATGGTTCCTGCCTCCACTATATCTTTCTCTAGACTATTCCACTTCCTGACTACTCTGTGGCTGAAGAAATGCTTCCTAACATCCCTTTGACTCATCTGAGTCTTCAGCTTCCAGTTGTGTCCCCTTGTTTCTGTGTTCCCTCTCTGGAACATCCTGTCACTGTCTACCTTGTCGATTCCCCGCAGTATTTTGTATGTCGTTATCATGTCTCCTCTGACCCTTCTTTCCTCCAGTGTTGTTAGTCCTATTTCCCTCAACCTTTCTTCATAGGACAGTCCCCTGAGTTCTGGAACTAACCTTGTCGCAAACCTTTGCACTTTCTCTAGTTTCTTTACGTGCTTGACCAGGTGTGGGTTCCAGACTGGTGCTGCATATTCTAGTATAGGCCTGACGTACACAGTGTGTGTGTGTGTGTGTGTGTGTGTGTGTGTGTGTGTGAGTGTATGTGTTTGTGGTCTGGTGGCTAAAGCTCTCGCTTCACACGGCGATGGCCTGGGTTCGATTCCCAGCCAGGGCAGAAACATTGGGCGTGTTTCTTTACACCTGTTGTCTATGTTCCCCATCAGTAAAATGGGTACCTGGGTGTTAGTTGACTGGTGTGAGTCGCATCCTGGGACACTGACCTAATCTGCCCGAAATGCTCAGCATAACAAGGGACTTTCTATATAGTAGTATATGTCACTGATGTCAACTAGGCCTGTATATCATGTACATGTACTTGTAGTAAATAAAGATATTATTATTATTATGTGTGTATGGCAAGATGGTACCATTTTCTATCATGAATTATCAGAGAAAATGGATATTTTGCAAGACAAACTATGATATATTTTGGTTGCGTTTAAGTAGTGACTTAGAGGAAATAGTGCTATAAAGTGTTTGTTAAATGGTGCCATAGTGCCATAAAGTATTTGGTAAATGGTGCCATAGTGCCATAAAGTATTAAATGACAGGGATACATATTAAGAATAGAACCTCATTTACACAGAAGTAAATTAGTTTACAAGGAAGATTCTCTCGTTTACAAGGAAGATCCTCTCGTTTACAAGGAAGATCCTCTCGTTTACAAGGAAGATCCTCTCGTTTACAAGGAAGATCCTCTCGTTTACAAGGAAGATCCTCTCGTTTACAAGGAAGATCCTCTCGTTTACAAGGAAGATCCTCTCGTTTACAAGGAAGATCCTCTCGTTTACACTGAGAAGTTCTTAGTTTACAGAGGAGAGTTATTTTACACATGAAAGTCTTAGTTTACATTGACAGTCAGGACGTCACATTGATGTCATGTATTGATGGTGACCTCTGACGGGTTAAGCTGAAACTGAGTGAAGTAAGCTGAAGGTGGAGCCTCTCCCAAGCTGGTGTTTGGCATACCCAAGCTGGAGTATATTGTATACGAGTGTCAAGACGGTGTATATTAGACTCACACGACAACACTTCCGGAGCTCACAAAATGTGAGTCTGTCCGACAGTGGACCAGAGTGGTTCATTATAAGCGGCTTATTTACAGACCCCAGAGTGGTTCATTGTAAACGGCTTATTTACAGACTGATGGTGATGCACACACAGACTGAGCAACAAGACTGCTGGTCACGCTCACAAGGAACCTCGTAGCGGCCAGCACAGCTAATGATGGTCCTGCTGGGTAGGTGGTGGTGGGCAGGTGGTGGTGGTGGGCAGGTGGTGGTGGTGGTGGGTAGGTGGTGGTGGTGGGTAGGTGGTGGTGGTGGGTAGGTGGTGGTGGTTTGGAAGGTGGTTGTTGGGGGCGGTGATGGTGGTTCAGTGGGTGGCAGGGAGTGGACTGGTGGGTGGTTGTCCAGTGGGTGGGTGGTGATGTACTGTGGTAGGCAGTGATGTACTGTGGTAGGCAGTGATGTACTGTGGTAGGCAGTGATGTACTGTGGTAGGCAGTGATGTACTGTGGTAGGGTGGTAGGTAGTGATGTACTGTGGTAAGCAGTGATGTACTGTGGTAGGCAGTGATGTACTGTGGTAGGCAGTGGTGTACTGTGGTAGGTAGTGATGTACTGTGGTAGGCAGTGATGTACTGTGGTAGGCAGTGATGTACTGTGGTAGGCATTTATGTACTGTGGTAGGCAGTGATTTACTGTGGCAGGCAGTGATGTACTGTGGCAGGCATTGATGTACTGTGGCAGGCAGTGATGTACTGTGGTAATCAGTGATGTACTGTGGCAGGCAGTGATGTACTGTGGTAGGCATTGATGTACTGTGGTAGGCAGTGATGTACTGTGGTAGGTAGTGATGTACTGTGGTAGGCAGTGATATACCACTGAGGAGGATACCAGTGTACTCCAGGAGGATTTGGACAAATTAATGTCTTGGTCTGAAAAGTGGCAGATGAAGTTCAATGTGGACAAGTGTAAGGTACTAGTCCTTGGTAATGAAAATAACCCTCAAAGTTATAAACTAGGTGAAGTAGAGCTTGATCATACAGAATGTGAAAAAGACTTGGGAGTCATGGTAAGCAGGAATCTAAAGCCAAGACAACAGTGCCTAAGTGTGCGCAATAAGGCTAACAGATTACTAGGATTTATTTCAAGAAGTATAAGCAACAGAAGTCCAAAAGTTATTTTACAGCTCTATACATCACTAGTGAGACCTCATTTGGATTATGCAGCTCAGTTTTGGTCTCCTTACTACAGGATGGATATAGATTCATTGGAGAACATACAAAGAGGAATGACTAAAATGATTTACAGTATAAGAAATCTCCCGTATGAAGATAGACTTAGAGCGTTGAATCTCCACTCTCTGGAGAGACGTAGAATGAGGGGAGACATCATCGAGGTGTACAAGTGGATGATGGGCATAAACAAAGGTGATATTAATAAAATACTGAGGATAGCGACTCAGGTAAGAATAAAAAAATAACTGATTTAAGTTAGATAAATTTAGATTTAGAAAGGATATATGTAAGTAGGGGTCGGCCTAGGAAAGGTTGGAGGGAAGGGGTAAAGGAAGTTTTGTGTGCGAGGGGCTTTGACTTCCAGCAAGCATGTGTGAGCGTTTTTGATAGGAGTGAATGGAGACAAATGGTTTTTAATACTTGACGTGCTGTTGGAGTGTGAGCAAAGTAACATTTATGAAGGGATTCAGGGAAACCGGCAGGCCGGACTTGAGTCCTGGAGATGGGAAGTACAGTGTCTGCACTCTGAAGGAGGGGTGTTAATGTTGCAGTTTTATAACTGTAGTGCAAAGCACCCCTCTGGCAAGACAATGATGGAGTGAATGATGATGAAAATTTTTCTTTTTCGGGCCACCCTGCCTTGGTGGGAATCGGTCGATGTGTTAATAAATAAAAATATGTAAGTACTGGTTTTCAAACAGAGTTGTGGATGTGTGGTACAATCTTCCCAGTAGAGTGACAGAGGCTAGGACTGACACACACACACACACACACACACACAGAGGCTAGGACTGACACACACACACACACACACACACACACACACACACAGAGGCTAGGACTGACACACACACACACACACACACACACACACACACAGAGGCTAGGACTGACACACACACACACATACAGACAGACATACATACAAACAGACAGACATACATACAGACAGTCAGAAACATATAGACAGACAGACAGACAGTCAGAGAGACATATAGACAGAGACAGACAGTCAGACATACAGACAGTCGGAGAGACATATAGACAGACAGACAGTCAGACATACAGACAGACACAGACAAGAGAGGCTCATCAAGCGCCTTCAAAGGTTAATTAAGGTTGATTCATGACTTAATTACTGAGAGATACACCACCTTATAGTTCTCCCCACCATGATGGTGTGTTCTCCCCACCATGGTGGTGTGTTCTCCCCACCATGATGGTGTGTTCTCTCACCATGACTGTGTGTTCTCCCACCATGATGGTGTGTTCTCCCCACCATGATGTTGTGTTCTCCCCACCATGGTGGTGTATTCTCCCACCATGACGGTGTGTTCTCCCCACCATGATGGTGTGTTCTCCCAACCATGATGTTGTGTTCTCCCACCATGATGGTGTGTTCTCCCACCATAGTGGTGTGTTCTCCCACCATGATGTTGTGTTCTCCCACCATGATGGTGTGTTCTCCCACCATAGTGGTGTGTTCTCCCACTATGATGTTGTGTTCTCCCACCATGATGGTGTGTTCTCCCACCATAGTGGTGTGTTCTCCCACCATGACGGTGTGTTCTCCCCACCATGATGGTGTGTTCTCCCACCATAGTGGTGTGTTCTCCCACTATGATGTTGTGTTCTCCCACCATGATGGTGTGTTCTCCCACCATAGTGGTGTGTTCTCCCACCATGACGGTGTGTTCTCCCCACCATGGTGGTGTGTTCTCCCACCATGGTGGTGTGTTCTCCCCACCATGATGGTGTGTTATCCCCACCATGATAATGTGTTCTCCCCACCATGGTGGTGTGTTCTCCCACCATAATGGTGTATTCTCCCCACCATGATGGTGTGTTCTCCCCACCATAATGGTGTATTCTCCCCACCATGATAGTGTGTTCTCCCCACCATGATGGTGTGTTCTCCCACCATGATTGTGTGTTCTCCCCACATGATGGTGTGTTCTCCCCACCATGATGGTGTGTTCTCCCCACCATGATGGTGTGTTCTCCCCACCATGATGATGTATTCTCCCCACCATGATGGTGTGTTCTCTCCACTATGATGGAGTGTTCTCCCACCATGATGGTGTGTTCTCCCACCATGATGGTGTTCTCCCCACCATGATGGTGTGTTCTCCCCACCATGATGATGTGTTCTCCCGGCCATGATGGTGTGTTCTCCCACCATGATGGTGTGTTCTCCCCACCATGATAGTGTGTTCTCCCCACCATGATGGTGTGTTCTCCCCACCATGATGGTGTGTTCTCCCACCATGATGGTGTGTTCTCCCACCATGATGGTGTGTTCTCCCCACCATGATGGTGTGTTCTCCCCACCATGATGGTGTGTTCTTTCCACCATGGTGGTGTGTTCTCCCACCATGGTGGTGTGTTCTCCCCACCATGATGGTGTGTTATCCCCACCATGATAATGTGTTGTCCCCACTATGATGGTGTGTTCTCCCCACCATGATGGTGTGTTCTCCCCACCATGATGGTGTGTTCTCCCCACCATGATGGTGTGTTCTCCCCACCATGATGGTGTGACCTCTGACATTCTGGCTCCTTCATAACTATGACGTCATAGGCTGCCATGATTCCCGTCACCCTCATATTTGAACAGAGTGACCGTTACGACCGTTATTTACCGTTGGGATGGCGCGTTACGCTCTTACTCCTCGCTTATTGCGTAGCAATCTCTGCTCAGTGCTGCACGATCAGTGCTACACGGTCAGTGTTACACGATCAGTGTTTCACGATCAGTGTTATACGATTAGTGATACACAATCAGTGTTACACGATTAGTGTTACACGATCAGTGTTTCACGATCAGTGTTTCACAGTCAGTGCTACACGACCAGTGCTATACGGTCAGTGTTACACGATCAGTGCTACACGGTCAGTTTTACAAGGTCAGTGTTACATGATCAGTGCTACACGATCAGTGCTATACAGTTAGTGCTATGCGGTCAGTGCTACATGATCAGTGCTACATGGTCAGAACTGACTCAGAAAAACTCACATGAACTTCTTGTGAAACCTGTGCATGATCACTCCAAGGTCTCTCTCTCTCTCTCTCTCTCTCTCTCTCTCTCTGGGTGGTGGAGGATGGGTGGTATAGGATGGGTAGTATTGGATGGGTGGTATAGGATTGGTGGTATAGGATGGGTGGTGGAGGATGGGTTGTCCTGGTCTGAAATCTCCTCAACGTGACCCGCATGGCTGCCCTCCACCACTGCAACACAAACCTTAAAACCAAAGCTACAGTTTCCACACACAGCTCTATCACACACCCACAGCTGTTTTTCGCACACAGTTGTGTTACACCCACACCTGTGTTTCACTCACAGCTGTGTTTCACCCACAGCTGTGTTTCACACACACACACACACTGCATATCCCAAACAGTAATCACTACAGAGCTTCACTAATTATCATGGGGGAAACGTATAGCACTGATCAAGATATTTAAAAGGAAACGTTTTGCCACAACTGGCTCCTTTAGTGCTAATACAGCGATAACTACGAAACAAGTATACACAGTAGCCAGGTGTGGAGACATAACATCAACTGTGCCAGAAACAACCTGTCACCCAGTTGCTTGATGTTAGAACTGCTCAGTGGATCAGAGTAGTGGGGGCCCTATCACAAACCACTCTAATCTGACTACCAGTCTGGCTGGTCTAGACCTGACTGCCAGTCTATCTGGTCTAGACCTGACTACCAGTCTGGCTGGTCTAGACCTGACTGCCAGTCTGGCTGGTCTAGACCTGACTACCAGTCTGGCTGGTCTAGACCTGACTGCCAGTCTGGCTGGTCTAGACCTGACTATCAGTCTGGCTGGTCTAGACCTGACTGCTAGTCTGGCTGGTCTAGACCTGACTACCAGTCTGGCTGGTCTAGACCTGACTGCCAGTCTGGCTGGTCTAGACCTGACTGCCAGTCTGGCTGGTCTAGACCTGACTACCAGTCTGGCTGGTCTAGACCTGACTGCCAGTCTGGCTGGTCTAGACCTGACTGCCAGTCTGGCTGGTCTAGACCTGACTGCCAGTCTGGCTGGTCTAGACCTGACTGCCAGTCTGGCTGGTCTAGACCTGACTATCAGTCTGGCCGGTCTAGACCTGACTGCCAGTCTGGCTGGTCTAGACCTGACTGCCAGTCTGGCTGGTCTAGACCTGACTGCCAGTCTGGCTGGTCTAGACCTGACTGCTAGTCTGGCTGGTCTAGACCTGACTACCAGTCTGGCTGGTCTAGACCTGACTACCAGTCTGGCTGGTCTAGACCTGACTGCCAGTCTGGCTGGTCTAGACCTGACTACCAGTCTGGCTGGTCTAGACCTGACTACCAGTCTGGCTGGTCTAGACCTGACTGCCAGTCTGGCTGGTCTAGACCTGACTGCCAGTCTGGCTGGTCTAGACGTGACTGCTAGTCTGGCTGGTCTAGACCTGACTACCAGTCTGGCCGGTCTAGACCTGACTACCAGTCTGGCTGGTCTAGACCTGACTGCCAGTCTGGCTGGTCTAGACCTGACTACCAGTCTGGCTGGTCTAGACCTGACTACCAGTCTGGCTGGTCTAGACCTGACTGCCAGTCAGGCTGGTCTAGACCTGACTGCCAGTCTGGCTGGTCTAGAGCTGACTGCTAGTCTGGCTGGTCTAGACCTGACTACCAGTCTGGCTGGTCTAGACCTGACTACCAGTCTGGCTGGTCTAGACCTGACTGCCAGTCTGTCTGGTCTAGACCTGACTACCAGTCTGGCTGGTCTAGACCTGACTGCCAGTCTGGCTGGTCTAGACCTGACTGCCAGTCTGGCTGGTCTAGACCTGACTGCTAGTCTGGCTGGTCTAGACCTGACTACCAGTCTGGCTGGTCTAGACCTGACTACCAGTCTGGCTGGTCTAGACCTGACTGCCAGTCTGGCTGGTCTAGACCTGACTACCAGTCTGGCTGGTCTAGACCTGACTACCAGTCTGGCTGGTCTAGACCTGACTACCAGTCTGGCTGGTCTAGACCTGACTGCTAGTCTGGCTGGTCTAGACCTGACTACCAGTCTGGCTGGTCTAGACCTGACTACCAGTCTGGCTGGTCTAGACCTGACTGCCAGTCTGGCTGGTCTAGACCTGACTGCTAGTCTGGCTGGTCTAGACCTGACTACCAGTCTAGATGGTCTAGACCTGACTACCAGTCTGGCTGGTCTAGACCTGACTGCCAGTCTGGCTGGTCTAGACCTGACTACCAGTCTGGCTGGTCTAGACCTGACTACCAGTCTGGCTGGTCTAGACCTGACTACCAGTCTGGCTGGTCTAGACCTGACTGCTAGTCTGGCTGGTCTAGACCTGACTACCAGTCTGGCTGGTCTAGACCTGACTACCAGTCTGGCTGGTCTAGACCTGACTGCCAGTCTGGCTGGTCTAGACCTGACTGCTAGTCTGGCTGGTCTAGACCTGACTACCAGTCTAGATGGTCTAGACCTGACTACCAGTCTGGCTGGTCTAGACCTGACTGCCAGTCTGGCTGGTCTAGACCTGACTACCAGTCTGGCTGGTCTAGAGGGTATGTACAATCAAAACAACACCTGCAGAAGGGACAATGAAAGCAACACCTGCAGAAGGGACAATGAAAGCAACACCTGCAGAAGGGACAATGAAAGCAACACCTGCAGAAGGGACAATGAAAGCAACACCTGCAGAAGGGACAATGAAAGCAACACCTGCAGAAGGGACAATGAAAGCAACACCTGCAGAAGGGACAATGAAAGCAACACCTGCAGAAGGGACAATGAAAGCAACACCTGCAGAAGGGACAATGAAAGCAACACCTGCAGAAGGGACAATGAAAGCAACACCTGCAGAAGGGACAATGAAAGCAACACCTGCAGAAGGGACAATGAAAGCAACACCTGCAGAAGGAACAATGAAAGCAACACCTGCAGAAGGAACAATGAAAGCAACACCTGCAGAAGGGACAATGAAAGCAACACCTGCAGAAGGGACAATGAAAGCAACACCTGCAGAAGGGACAATGAAAGCAACACCTGCAGAAGGGACAATGAAAGCAACACCTGCAGAAGGAACAATGAAAGCAACACCTGCAGAAGGAACAATGAAAGCAACACCTGCAGAAGGAACAATGAAAGCAACACCTGCAGAAGGGACAATGAAAGCAACACCTGCAGAAGGGACAATGAAAGCAACACCTGCAGAAGGGACAATGAAAGCAACACCTGCAGAAGGGACAATAAAAGCAACACCTGCAGAAGTGACAATGAAAGCAACACCTGCAGAAGGGACAATGAAAGCAACACCTGCAGAAGGGACAATGAAAGCAACACCTGCAGAAGGGACAATGAAAGCAACACCTGCAGAAGGAACTATGAAAGCAACACCTGCAGAAGGGACAATGAAAGCAACACCTGCAGAAGGGACAATGAAAGCAACACCTGCAGAAGGGACAATGAAAGCAACACCTGCAGAAGGGACAATAAAAGCAACACCTGCAGAAGGGACAATGAAAGCAACACCTGCAGAAGGGACAATGAAAGCAACACCTGCAGAAGGGACAATAAAAGCAACACCTGCAGAAGGAACAATGAAAGCAACACCTGCAGAAGGAACTATGAAAGCAACAACTGCAGAAGGGACAATGAAAGCAACACCTGCAGAAGGAACAATGAAAGCAACACCTGCACACAGCATGGAGCAGCAGAGGGATATATCATGAAGTTCAGTGAAGATAAATTAATAATCACTTGAAACTAATCTTGCAGACTCAGTTGTCTGGAAGCAGCAATAACAGCAGCAACAACAGCAGCAACAACAACAGCAACAACAACAGCAACAACAACAGCAGCAACAACAACAGCAGCAACAACAGCAGCAGCAGTCGATGCTGCCGTCAGGCAGCCATAGAAGAAACAGAACTTAGCGGCACTTAGTGGCACTTGAGGTATGCTCATGGCATATTCCTTTAAGAAAAAAGAAGAGAAAATGTAAACTAGAAAGAGAGAGAGGCGCTCCCTATACAGGCGAAGACGAAGAACCACAGAGCTGCTGAAGGGGCCAGTATATCTGAAATAGGAAGGGAGGGATTGGTCAGAGAAATTGCAAATATCGAACTTAAGCTTAAGGAATCATACAAGAGACAAGAAGCATAGGAAGAACTTAAAGCCGTAAATTTAATTCAAAGAGACCCAAAATACTTCTTTTCTTAGGCAAAATTTAAGGTGAAAACAAGATCCAGTATCGGACCCCTGCTTAGACGAGATGGGTCTCACAACACATGACGGATAAGTGAGATGCTAAACACAGAAACCCTCTCCAGGAAACACCGCTACAACAACATAAACACCACCACCACTGGAAGTCACTACTGGAAGTCACCATTGTGACAACAACACCACTGGAAGTCAACACTGTGACACCAACACCACTGGACGTCACCATTGTGACACCAACACCACTGGAGGTCACCACTGTGACACCAACACTGAGCAGGTCCTCTATATTACCAACACTTGTGGACTCTTATCTTGGCTATATTACCAACACTTGTGCACTCTTGTCTTGGCTATATTACCAACACTTGTGCACTCTTGTCTTGGCAATATTACCAACACTTGTGCACTCTTGTCTGGGCTATATTACCAACACTTGTGCACTCGTATCTGGGCTATATTACCAACATTTGTGCACTCTTGTCTTGGCTATATTACCAACACTTGTGCACTCTTGTCTTGGCTATATTACCAACACTTGTGCACTCGTATCTGGGCTATATTACCAACATTTGTGCACTCTTGTCTTGGCTATATTACCAACACTTGTGCACTCTTGTCTGGGCTATATTACCAACACTTGTGCACTCGTATCTGGGCTATATTACCAACATTTGTGCACTCTTGTCTTGGCTATATTACCAACACTTGTGCACTCTTGTCTTGGCTATATTACCAACACTTGTGCACTCTTGTCTTGGCTATATTACCAACACTTGTGCACTCTTGCCTGGGCTATATTACCAACACTTGTGCACTCTTGTCTTGGCTATATTACCAACATTCTAACAGTAATTATCACTTGGTAATTAAATTATTAAATAATTAAAATTTCCCAGCTTTCCATATATAATTTTCTGGTAAAGTGTGTGTTTGTGTGTGTGTTTGTTTGTGTGTGTGTGTGTTTGTGTGTGTTTGTGTGTGGGTGTTTGTGTGTGTGTGTCTGTGTGTGTGTGTTTGTGTGTGTGTGTTTGTGTGTGTTTGTGTGTGTGTGTTTGTGTGTGTGTGTGTTTGTTTGTGTGTGCGTGTGTGTGTGTGTGTGTGTATGTTTGTGTGTGTGTTTGTGTGTGTTTGTGTGTGTGTGTGTGTTTGTGTGTGTGTGTGTGTTTGTGTGTGTTTGTGTGTGTGTGTTGTGTGTGTGTGTGTTTGTTTGTGTGTGCGTGTGTGTGTGTGTGTGTGTGTGTGTTTGTGTGTGTGTTTGTGTTTGTGTGCGTGTTTGTGTGCGTGTGTGTGTGTGTGTGCGTGTGCCTGCCTGTCTGTCTTCTGACGTCAACACTGAGACAAAGGTCACACTGACCAGGGGGTCACAGACAGTAAAGGTCACACTGAACAAGGGGAGGAGTCTCCCCCTTTGTGTCTGTTATTGTTCTTTTGTTAAGCAAGAACAACAGCATCTCAGCTTCATCTATGTGTCTTTGAGATGAAGACCAGTGTGACCTGACTTGTGAGTCATCCATGTGCACTGTAGACCAGTGTGAGTCATCCATGTGCACTGTAGACAAGTGTGTGTCATCCATGTGCACTGTAGACCAGTGTGTGTCATCCATGTGCACTGTAGACCAGTGTGAGTCATCCATGTGCACTGTAGAGCAGTGTGAGTCATCCATGTGCACTGTAGACCAGTGTGAGTCATCCATGTGCACTGTAGAGCAGTGTGAGTCATCCATGTGCTCTGTAGACCAGTGTGTGTCATCCATGTGCACTGTAAACCAGTGCGAGTCATCCATGTGCACTGTAGACCAGTGTGAATCATCCATGTGCACTGTAGACCAGTTTGTGTCATCCATGTGCACTGTAGACCAGTTTGTGTCATCCATGTGCACTGTAGACCAGTGCGAGTCATCCATGTGCACTGTAGACCAGTGTGTGTCATCCATGTGTACTGTAGACCAGTTTGTGTCATCCATGTGCACTGTAGACCAGTGTGAGTCATCCATGTGCACTGTAGACCAGTGTGAAACATCCATGTGCACTGTAGACCAGTGTGTGTCATCCATGTGCACTGTAGACCAGTGTGAGTCATCCATGTGCACTGTAGATAAGTGTGAGTCATCCATGTGCACTGTAGACCAGTGTGAAACATCCATGTGCACTGTAGACCAGTGTGTGTCATCCATGTGCACTGTAGACCAGTGTGAGTCATCCATGTGCACTGTAGACCAGTGTGAGTCATCCATGTGCACTGTAGACCAGTGTGAAACATCCATGTGCACTGTAGACCAGTGTGAGTCATCCATGTGCACTGTAGACCAGTGTGAGTCATCCATGTGCACTGTAGACCAGTGTGAGTCATCCATGTGCACTGTAGACCAGTGTGAGTCATCCATGTGCACTGTAGACCAGTGTGAGTCATCCATGTGCACTGTAGACCAGTGTGAGTCATCCATGTGCACTGTAGACCAGTGTGAGTCATCCATGTGCACTGTAGACCAGTGTGAGTCATCCATGTGCACTGTAGACCAGTGTGAGTCATCCATGTGCACTGTAGACCAGTGTGAATAATTCATTAGGACTGTAGACTTGATCCTCCGTCTCTTAATAGTGAGAGTGCACCTTCCCTCCTGCGTCACCTACAATGAGTTGACCTTTGGTAATGCAGGTGTGGAGTGCCTGACCCCGTGACCTGACCTGCCCTAGAAAGCAGTGCAGAAAAAAATGAGTTGGCTTTCATTAAGGATGTTCCATAAGGTCGGTTTGAGTATGGTGTGAGGTGGGATTGTCGTTTCTTTGAGTGTGTGTAGGATAGAACTGTCTTGTGGGTTGGCGGGGGATAGTTAACCACGCCCACAGCACCACCACCACCACCACGCCCACAGCACCACCACCACGCCCACACCACCACCACCACGCCCATACCACCACCACCACGCCCACACCACCACGCCCACACCACCACCACCACGCCCACACCACCACCACCACGCCCACACCACCACCACCACGCCCACACCACCACCACCACGCCCACACCACCACCACCACGCCCACACCACCACCACCACCACGCCACACCACCACCACCACCACGCCCACACCACCACCACCACGCCCACACCACCACCACCACGCCCACACCACCACCACCACGCCCACACCACCACCACCACGCCCACACCACCACCACCACGCCCACACCACCACCACCACCAAGCTTACACCACCACCACCACGCCCACACCACCACCACCACGCCCACACCACCACCACGCCCACACCACCACCACCACGCCCAAAGCACTACCATTATATGTCCTCACAACAGTTGCACAACCCAGGGCAGCATGGGTTTAGAGCAGGTCGCTCCTGCCTCTCACAACTACTGGACCACTATGACATGGTCTTGGATGGTCACTCCTGCCTCTCACAACTACTGGACCACTATGACATGGTCTTGGATGGTCACTCCTGCCTCTCACAACTACTGGACCACTATGACATGGTCTTGGATGGTCGCTCCTGCCTCTCACAACTACTGGACCACTATGACATGGTCTTGGATGGTCACTCCTGCCTGTCACAACTACTGGACCACTATGACATGGTCTTGGATGGTCACTCCTGCCTCTCACATCTACTGGACCACTATAGCATGGTCTTGGATGGTCGCTTCCTCCTCTCACAACTACTGGACCACTATGACATGGTCTTGGATGGTCACTCCTGCCTCTCACAACTACTGGACCACTATGACATGGTCTTGGATGGTCACTCCTGCCTCTCACAACTACTGGACCACTATGACATGGTCTTGGATGGTCACTCCTGCCTCTCACAACTACTGGACCACTATGACATGGTCTTGGATGGTCACTCCTGCCTTCACAACTACTGGACCACTATACATGGTCTTGGATGGTCACTCCTGCCTTCACAACTACTGGACCACTATGCATGGTCTTGGATGGTGCTTCCTCCTCTCACAACTACTGGACCACTATGACATGGTCTTGGATGGTCACTCCTGCCTCTCACAACTACTGGACCACTATGACATGGTCTTGGATGGTCACTCCTGCCTCTCACAACTACTGGACCACTATGCATGGTCTTGGATGGTCTTCCTCCTCTCACAACTACTGGACCACTATGACATGGTCTTGGATGGTCACTCCTGCCTCTCACAACTGGACCACTATGACATGGTCTTGGATGGTCACTCCTGCCTTCACAACTACTGGACCACTATGACATGGTCTTGGATGGTCACTCCTGCTCTCACAACTACTGGACCACTATGACATGGTCTTGGATGGTCACTCCTGCCTCTCACACTACTGGACCACTATACATGGTCTTGGATGGTCCTCCTCCTCTCACAACTACTGGACCACTATGACATGGTCTTGGATGGTCACTCCTGCCTCTCACAACTACTGGACCACTATGACATGGTCTTGGATGGTCACTCCTGCCTCTCACACTACTGGACCACTATAGCATGGTCTTGGATGGTCCTTCCTCCTCTCACAACTACTGGACCACTATGACATGGTCTTGGATGGTCACTCCTGCCTCTCACAACTATTGGACCACTATGACATGGTCTTGAATGATCACTCCTGCCTCTCACAACTACTGGACCACTATGACATGGTCTTGGATGGTCACTCCTGCCTCTCAAATACTGGACCACTATGACATGGTCTTGGATGTCACTCCTGCCTCTCACAACTACTGGACCACTATACATGTCTTGGATGGTCACTCCTGCCTTCACAACTACTGGACCACTATGACATGGTCTTGGATGGTTCCTGCCTCTCACAACTACTGGACCACTATGCATGGTCTTGGATGGTCCTCCTGCCTTCACAACTACTGGACCACTATGGCATGGTCTTGGATGGTCCTCCTGCCTCTCACAACTACTGGACACTATGACATGGTCTTGGATGGTCTTCCTGCCTTCACAACTACTGGACCACTATGACATGGTCTTGGATGGTCACTCCTGCCTCACAACTACTGGACCACTATGACATGGTCTTGGATGGTCCTCCTGCCTTCAAACTACTGGACCACTATGACATGGTCTTGGATGGTCACTCCTGCCTCTCACAACTACTGGACCACTATGACATGGTCTTGGATGGTCACTCCTGCCTCTCACAACTACTGGACAACTATGACATGGTCTTGGATGGTCATTCCTGCCTCTCACAACTACTGGACCACTATGACATGGTCTTGGATGGTCACTCCTGCCTCTCACAACTACTGGACCACTATGACATGGTCTTGGATGGTCACTCCTGCCTTCACAACTACTGGACCACTATGACATGGTCTTGGATGGTCACTCCTGCCTCTCACAACTACTGGACCACTATGACATGGTCTTGGATGGTCACTCCTGCCTCTCACAACTACTGGACCACTATGAATGGTCTTGAATGGTCACTCCTGCCTCTCACAACTACTGACCACTATGACATGGTCTTGGATGGTCATCCTGTCTACAACTCTGGACCACTATGACATGGTCTTGATGGTCACCCTGCTCTACAACTACTGGACCACTATGACATGGTCTTGGATGGTCACTCCTGCCTTCACAACTACTGGACCACTATGACATGGTCTTGGATGTCACCTGCCTCACAACTACTGACCACTATGACATGGTCTTGATGGTCACTCCTGCCTTCACAACTACTGGACCACTATGACATGGTCTTGGATGGTCCTCCTGCCTGTCACAACTATGACCACTATGACATGGTCTTGATGGTCACTCCTGCCTCTCACAACTACTGGACCACTATGACATGGTCTTGGATGGTCACTCCTGCCTCACAACTACTGACCACTATGACATGGTCTGGATGGTCCCTGCTTCACAACTACTGACCACTATGACATGGTCTTGGATGGTCACCTCCTCCACAACTACTGACATTGACATGGTCTTGATGGTCACCCTGCCTTCACAACTACTGACCACTATGACATGGTCTGATGGTCCCTGCCTCACAACTACTGGACCACTATGACATGGTCTTGATGGTCACCCTGCTTCACAACTACTGACCACTATGACATGGTCTTGGATGGTCCTCCTGCTCACAACTACTGACCACTATGACATGGTCTTGGATGGTCACCCTGCCTCTCACAACTACTGACCACTATGACATGGTCTGATGGTCCCGCTCTCCAACTACTGACCACTATGACATGGTCTTGATGGTCACCCTGCCCTCACAACTACTGACCACTATGACATGGTCTTGATGGTCACCCTGCTTCACAACTACTGACCACTATGACATGGTCTTGGATGGTCCCTGCTCTCACAACTACTGACCACTATGACATGGTCTGATGGTCCTCCGCTCACAACACTGACCACTATGACATGGTCTTGATGGTCACCCTGCCCACAACTACTGACCATATGACTGGTCTTGGATGCTGGAACCAACAATTATGCTGTATACAGCTTTCACAAGTCTGGACAGGTAGGTCTCATGGTGATAACACATAAAGTGGTCAAATGAATTTGCATAAAGTGGCAAAGAGTTGAATACTCCAGGGAGAGGTGACATCACTCCCAGGAGAGGTGACATCACTCCCAGAAGAGGTGACATCACTCCCAGGAGAGGTGACATCACTCCCATAAGAGATGACATCACTCCCAGGAGAGGTGACATCACTCCTAGAGGTGACATCACTACCTGGAAAGGTGACATCACTCCCAGGAGAGGTGACATCACTCCCAGAAGAGGTGACATCACTCCTAGGATAGGTGACATCACTACCTGGAGAGGTGACATCACTCCCAGGAGAGGTGACATCACTCCTAGGATAGGTGACATCACTCCAGAGATGGATCATGGAATGACATCACTCCCAGGAGAGGTGACATCACTCCCAGGAGAGGTGACATCACTCCCAGGAGAGGTGACATCACTCCCAGGAGAGGTGACATCACTCCCAGGAGAGGTGACATCACTCTCATAAGAGATGACATCACTCCCAGGAGAGGTGACATCACTCCCAGGAGAGGTGACATCACTCCCGGGAGAGGTGATGGAGGTGCACTCAGGAAGTGCATCACTCCGAGGTGCATCACTCCCGGAAGGTGACATCATCAGAAGTGACACACTAGGAGTGCATCACTCCAAAGGTGACATCACTCATAAGAGATGACATCACTACCGGAGGTGACTCACTCCAGGAGAGGTCATCACTCCCAGAGAGTCTCACTCCAGGAGATGACATCATCCAGAGGTGACATCACTCCCAGGAGAGGTGACTCATCTACCGGAGAGTGACATCACTCCAGGAGAGGTGACCATCAGAGATGACTCATCCCTCATGGAGTAGCTCCAGTGGTCATCCTCCTGCAGGACAGCTCAGGTGGTCCCTCACATCTCCTGGTGGTGGTCATCACTCCCTGGAGAGGTCATCATCCCAGGAGTGCATCCTCCCGGAGAGGTCTCACTCCCATGGTAGTGTACTCATCCTGCAAAAGAGTAGTCCGTAGCAGTCACTATCTGGAGAAGAGTCATCACTACCATGGAGAGGTACTCCTCTCTGGAGAAGAGTTGATACAGTCACTCCTCAGTGGAGAGAGTGTCAGTCCATGGAAGGTGAATCACTCCCAGGAGAAATCACTCCAGGAGGTGACATCACTCCCAGGAGAAGAGTTCAGCTCCTGGTAGCTGCCTCCTCATCCTGGAGAGTTCAGCTCCATGGTATCAGTCCCATCCTGGAAAGTTCAGCTCATGGTAGTCATCCTCTCCTGAAGAGTTCACTCTCTCGTGTCATCCTCATCCTGGAGAAGAGTTCAGCTCCATGGTAGTCTCCTCATCCTGAGAAGAGTTCAGCTCCATGGTAGCTCATCCCTCATCCTGAGAAATTCACTCCATGGTGTCATCCCTCATCCTGAGAAAGTTCAGCTCCATGGTAGTCAGTCTCCTCATCGGAGAAGAGTTCAGCTCCATGGTGGATCATCCATCATACCTGAGAAGATACAGCTCCAGGTGTCAGTCCTCATCCTGGAAAGAGTTCAGCTCCATGGTGTCATCCTATCCTGGAGAAGAGTTCACTCCATGGTAGTCAGTCCTCATCCTGAGAAGAGTTCAGCTCCATGGTGAGTCATCCTCATCCTGGAGAAGAGTTCAGCTCCATGGTAGTCAGTCCTCATCCTGGAGAAGAGTTCAGCTCCATGGTGGTCATCCTCATCCTGGAAGAGTTCAGCTCCATGGTAGTCAGTCCCTCATCCTGGAGAAGAGTTCAGCTCCATGGTAGTCATCCCTCATCCTGGAGAAGAGTTCAGCTCCATGGGTCAGTCCTCATCCTGGAGAAGAGTTCAGCTCCATGGTGTCCTCCCTCATCCTGGAGAAGAGTTCAGCTCCATGGTAGTCAGTCCCTCATCCTGGAGAAGAGTTCAGCTCCATGGTAGTCACTCCCTCATCCTGGAGAAGAGTTCAGCTCCATGGTAGTCAGTCCCTCATCCTGGAGAAGAGTTCAGCTCCATGGTGGTCACTCCCTCATCCTGGAGAAGAGTTCAGCTCCATGGTAGTCAGTCCCTCATCCTGGAGAAGAGTTCAGCTCCATGGTGGTCACTCCCTCATCCTGGAGAAGAGTTCAGCTCCATGGTAGTCAGTCCCTCATCCTGGAGAAGAGTTCAGCTCCATGGTAGTCAGTCCCTCATCCTGGAGAAGAGTTCAGCTCCATGGTAGTCAGTCCCTCATCCTGGAGAAGAGTTCAGCTCCATGGTGGTCACTCCCTCATCCTGGAGAAGAGTTCAGCTCCATGGTAGTCAGTCCCTCATCCTGGAGAAGAGTTCAGCTCCATGGTGGTCAGTCGCTCATCCTGGAGAAGAGTTCAGCTCCATGGTGGTCAGTCCCTCATCCTGGAGAAGAGTTCAGCTCCATGGTGGTCAGTCCCTCATCCTGGAGAAGAGTTCAGCTCCATGGTAGTCAGTCCCTCATCCTGGAGAAGAGTTCAGCTCCATGGTAGTCAGTCCCTCATCCTGGAGAAGAGTTCAGCTCCATGGTAGTCAGTCCCTCATCCTGGAGAAGAGTTCAGCTCCATGGTGGTCAGTCCCTCATCCTGGAGAAGAGTTCAGCTCCATGGTGGTCACTCCCTCATCCTGAAGAAGAGTTCAGCTCCATGGTGGTCAGTCGCTCATCCTGGAGAAGAGTTCAGCTCCATGGTAGTCAGTCGCTCATCCTGGAGAAGAGTTCAGCTCCATGGTAGTCAGTCCCTCATCCTGGAGAAGAGTTCAGCTCCATGGTAGTCACTCCCTCATCCTGGAGAAGAGTTCAGCTCCATGGTGTGTACTATCATAGTGGTTCAGCCCATGGGTGTTACTATCTATAGGTTACTATCATGGTGTAGTCCTATCATAGTGTTACTATCATTGTGTATCCTATCATAGGTATGAATATCATCATGTGTGTACTATCATAGTTGTACTATCATAGTGTGTACATCGTATTGTGTACTATCATCAGTGTGACTATCATAGTGTACTATCTATTTTACTATCACATGTGTACTATCATAGTGTGTACTATCATAGTGTGTACTATCATAGTGTGTACTATCGTATTGTTACTATCATAGTGTGTACTATCATAGTGACTATCTATGTGTATATCATAGTGTACTATCATAGTGTGTCTATCATATTGTGTACTATCATAGTGGTACTATCATAGTGTACTATCTATTGGTACTATCATCAGTGTACTATCATAGTGTGTACTATCATAGTGTTACTATCGTATTGTGTACTATCATAGTGTTACTATCATAGTGTGTACTATCATAGTGTACTATCATCAGTGTGTACTATCATAGTGTGTACTATCATAGTGTGACTATCATCAGTGTGTACTATCATCAGTGTGTACTATCTAGTGTGTACTATCATAGTGTGTACTATCATCAGTGTTACTATCATATGTGTACTATCTATTGTGTACTATCATAGTGTGTACTATCATAGTGTGTACTATCATAGTGTGTACTATCATAGTGTGTACTATCATCAGTGTGTACTATCATAGTGTTACTATCGTATGTGTCTATCATAGGTGTACTATCATAGTGTGTACTATCGTATTGTGTACTATCATAGTGTGTACTATCATCGTGTAGTACTTATCATAGTGTGTACTATCATAGTGGTACTATCGTATTGTGTACTATCATCAGTGTGTACTATCATAGTGTGTACTATCATAGTGTGTACTATCGTATTGTGTACTATCATCAGTGTGTACTATCATAGTGTGTACTATCATAGTGTGTACTATCATAGTGTGTACTATCATCAGTGTGTACTATCACAGTGTGTACTATCATAGTGTGTACTATCATAGTGTGTACTATCGTATTGTGTACTATCATAGTGTGTACTATCATAGTGTGTACTATCATAGTGTGTACTATCATAGTGTGTACTATCGTATTGTGTACTATCATCAGTGTGTACTATCATAGTGTGTACTATCATAGTGTGTACTATCATAGTGTGTACTATCGTATTGTACTCACCTAATTGTACTCACCTAATTGTGGTTGCAGGGGTCGAGACTCAGCTCCTGGCCCCGCCTCTTCGCTGTCTGCTACTGGGTCTCTGCTCTCCCTGCTCCATGAGCTTTATCATACCTTGTCTTAAAACTATGTATGGTTCCTGCCTCCACTATATCATTCTCTAGTCCATTCCACTTCCTGACTACTCTGTGGCTGAAGAAATGTTTCCTGACATCCCTTTGACTCATCTGAGTCTTCAGCTTCCAGTTGTGTCCCCTTGTTTCTGTGTTCCTCTCTGAAACAACCTGTCACTATCTACCTTGTCAATTCCCCGCAGTATTTTGTATGTCGTTATCATGTCTCCTCTGACCCTTCTTTCCTCCAGTGTTGTTAGTCCTATTTCCCTCAGCCTTTCTTCATAAGACAGACCCCGGAGTTGTGGAACTAACCTTGTCGCAAACCTTTGCACTTTCTCTAGTTTCTTGACGTGCTTGACCAGGTGTGGGTTCCAGACTGGTGCTGCATACTCTAGTATGGGCCTGACGTATACGGTATACAGTGTCTTGAACGATTCCTTGTTAAGGTAACGGAACGCTAATCTTAAGTTTGCCAGTCGCCCATATGCTGCCGCGGTTATCTGGTTGATGTGTGCTTCCGGAGACGTGCTTGGTGTTATACTCACCCCAAGGTCTTTCTCCTTTGTTGAGGTTTGTAGCCTTTGTCCACCTAGCCTGTACTCTGTCAGCGGTCTTCTTTGCCCTTCTCCGATCTTCATGACTTTGCATTTGGTGGGGTTAAATTCGAGAAGCCAGTTGCTAGACCAGATGTCAAGCTTGTCCAGGTCACTTTGAAGTCCTGCTTGGTCTTCATCCGATGTGATTCTCCTCATTAATTTCACATCATCTGCGAAAAGAGACACTTCTGAGTCTATCCCATCCGTCATGTCATTCACATATAGCAAGAATAGCACTGGTCCTAGGACTGACCCCTGCGGTACACCGCTCGTCACAGGCGCCCACTGTGATACCTCATCACGCACCATGACCCGTTGTTGCCTCCTTGTGTACTATCATCAGTGTGTACTATCATAGTGTGTACTATCATAGTGTGTACTATCATAGTGTGTACTATCGTATTGTGTACTATCATAGTGTGTACTATCATAGTGTGTACTATCATAGTGTGTACTATCATAGTGTGTACTATCATAGTGTGTACTATCATAGTGTGTACTATCGTATTGTGTACTATCATCAGTGTGTACTATCATCAGTGTGTACTATCATAGTGTGTACTATCATAGTGTGTACTATCATCAGTATGTACTATCATCAGTGTGTACTATCATAGTGTGTACTATCATCAGTGTGTACTATCATCAGTGTGTACTATCATCAGTGTGTACTATCATAGTGTGTACTATCATAGTGTGTACTATCGTATTGTGTACTATCATCAGTGTGTACTATCATAGTGTGTACTATCATCAGTGTGTACTATCATCAGTGTGTAATATCATAGTGTGTACTATCATAGTGTGTACTATCATCAGTGTGTACTATCATAGTGTGTACTATCATCAGTGTGTACTATCATCAGTGTGTACTATCATCAGTGTGTACTATCATCAGTGTGTACTATCATCAGTGTGTACTATCATAGTGTGTACTATCATCAGTGTGTACTATCATCAGTGTGTACTATCATCAGTGTGTACTATCATAGTGTGTACTATCATAGTGTGTACTATCGTATTGTGTACTATCATCAGTGTGTACTATCATAGTGTGTACTATCATCAGTGTGTACTATCATCAGTGTGTAATATCATAGTGTGTACTATCATAGTGTGTACTATCATCAGTGTGTACTATCATAGTGTGTACTATCATCAGTGTGTACTATCATCAGTGTGTACTATCATCAGTGTGTACTATCATCAGTGTGTACTATCATAGTGTGTACTATCATAGTGTGTACTATCATCAGTGTGTACTATCATAGTGTGTACTATCATCAGTGTGTACTATCATCAGTGTGTACTATCATCAGTGTGTACTATCATCAGTGTGTACTATCACAGTGTGTACTATCATAGTGTGTACTATCATAGTGTGTACTATCGTATTGTGTACTATCATAGTGTGTACTATCATAGTGTGTACTATCATAGTGTGTACTATCATAGTGTGTACTATCATCAGTGTGTACTATCATCAGTGTGTACTATCATCAGTTTGTACTATCATAGTGTGTACTATCATCAGTGTGTACTATCATCAGTGTGTACTATCATCAGTGTGTACTATCATAGTGTGTACTATCATCAGTGTGTACTATCATAGTGTGTACTATCATCAATGTGTACTATCATAGTGTGTACTATCATAGTGTGTACTATCATAGTGTGTACTATCATAGTGTGTACTATCATAGTGTGTACTATCATAGTGTGTACTATCATAGTGTGTACTATCATAGTGTGTACTATCATAGTGTGTACTATCATCAGTGTGTACTATCATCAGTGTGTACTATCATCAGTGTGTACTATCATCAGTGTGTACTATCATCAGTGTGTACTATCATATTGTGTACTATCATCAGTGTGTACTATCATCAGTGTGTACTATCATCAGTATGCACTATCATAGTGTGTACTATCATCAGTGTGTACTATCATCAGTGTGTACTATCATCAGTATGTACTATCATAGTGTGTACTATCGTCAGTATGTACTATCATAGTGTGTACTATCATCAGTATGTACTATCATAGTGTTTACTATCATCAGTGTGTACTATCATCAGTGTGTACTATCATAGTGTGTACTATCATAGTGTGTACTATCATCATAGTTTCTGTGTTTCTCTTCAACACTTCCTGATGACTGACTCTGTTAAGAGAGAGAGACTGACTTCACCATAACAAGGTCAAACCAGTTTTGATATCCTGGTTGGTATGACCTGACCTCGTGGCATTCCGTTAAGGGTAGACCACTTTAGGCAGCAAGGTCAGGCTGAACGAGGTCATTCAGAGCAGAATGCAAAGGTCGGACGAGTTGTGGTATCCTGGAGAGGACGATACCACCTGTCTTAGAGCGCACTCTCGTGGCTGGGTCACATTGCAGTGAGGTCAATCGGGGTGATGTAATTACTACAAGAACTGGCTACCAGTTTAATCTTCCTCGTTACACTACACATACACCACGTATATAACACAATAAATAGTGTAGGTTGATGGTGTGGTCAGAGAGACATTATAGTGACCCGGGTAGGTTGATGGTGTGGTCAGAGAGACATTATAGTGACCCTGGTAGGTTGATGGTGTGGTCAGAGAGACATTATAGTGACCCGGGTAGGTTGATGGTGTGGTCAGAGAGACATTATAGTGACCCGGGTAGGTTGATGGTGTGGTCAGAGAGACATTATAGTGACCCTGGTAGGTTGATGGTGTGGTCAGAGAGACATTATAGTGACCCTGGTAGGTTGATGGTGTGGTCAGAGAGACATTATAGTGACCCGGGTAGGTTGATGGTGTGGTCAGAGAGACATTATAGTGACCCGGGTAGGTTGATGGTGTGGTCAGAGACGTGACAGGTACAGTCAAGTGTAAGATTCTAATCCTGGGAAAAGAAAATAACTTTGGTACTTGCAAACTAAATATGTTAAGTAAAAGGACATAAATGCAACTAATGTGACATTTTATTGTGGCAACGTTTCGCTCTCCAGGAGCTTTCTCAAGCCGTTACCAACAATACATGGACATAGAGCGTATATATAGGTAGTAGTATCACTACTACTACTACAACTTATATCACTACTACAACAACTTATATCACTACTACCACAACTTATATCACCACTACTACCACCACTACTAGTATTACACCTCACCCTGAACCTATATATACCCTGTGTGTCCAGGTATTGTTGGTAACGGCTTGACAAACCTATTTTCAAAGCAGGTGACAGGTCCTTCGCTTCGAACTATAGACCAATAAGCCTAACCTCCATAGTGGGAAAATTTATGGAATCAATAATTGCCGAGGCAATTCGCAGCCATCTTGAAAAGCATAAATTAATCAAAGAATCTCAGCACGGTTTTACAAAAGGGCGTTCCTGCCTTACAAATTTAATAACTTTTTTCACTAAGGTGTTTGAGGAGGTAGATCATGGTAATGAATATGATATTGTGTATATGGACTTCAGTAAGGCTTTTGATAGAGTCCCACATCAGAGACTATTGAGGAAAATTAAGGCACACGGAATAGGAGGAGAAATTTTTTCCTGGATAGAGGCATGGTTGACAAATAGGCAGCAGAGAGTTTGCATAAATGGGGAGAAATCAGAGTGGGGAAGTGTCACAAGCGGTGTTCCACAGGGGTCAGTATTGGGCCCCTTGTTGTTCACAATCTACATAAACGACATAGATGAGGGAATAAATAGCGACATAAGCAAGTTTGCCGATGACACCAAAATAGGCCGTCCAATTCATTCAAATGAGGACATTAGAGCACTCCAGGAAGATTTGAATAGACTGATGCAGTGGTCGGAGAAGTGGCAGATGCAGTTTAATATAGATAAATGCAAAGTTCTAAATATTGGACAGGACAATAACCATGCCACATATAAACTAAATAATATAGATCTTAATACTACTGATTGCGAAAAGGATTTAGGAGTTCTGGTTAGCAGTAATCTAAAACCAAGACAGCAGTGCATAAGTGTTCGCAATAAAGCGAACAGAATCCTTGGCTTCATATCAAGAAGCATAAATAATAGGAGTCCTCAGGTTGTTCTTCAACTCTATATATCCTTGGTGAGGCCTCATCTAGATTATGCTGCACAGTTTTGGTCACCGTATTACAGAATGGATATAAATGCTCTGGAAAACGTACAAAGGAGGATGACTAAGTTGATTCCATGTATCAGAAATCTTCCCTATGAGGATAGACTGAGGGCCCTGAATCTGCACTCTCTAGAAAGGCGTAGAATTAGGGGGGATATGATTGAGGTGTATAAATGGAAAACAGGAATAAATAAAGGTGATGTAAATAGCGTGCTAAAAATATCTAGTATTGACAGGACTCGCAGCAATGGCTTTAAGTTGGATAAATTCAGATTCAGGAAGGATATAGGAAAGCATTGGTTTGGTAATAGAGTTGTCGATGAGTGGAACAAACTCCCGAGTACAGTTATAGAGGCTAAAACGTTGTGTAGTTTTAAAAATAGGCTGGATAAATATATGAGTGGGTGCGGGTGGGTGTGAGTTGGACCTGACTAGTTTGTGCTACTAGGTCAGATGCCGTGCTCCTTCCTTAAGTGAATGTAACCTGACCTGGATGGGTCGGGGCATTGGCTTAAGTCGGTGGGAGATTTGGACCTGCCTCGCATGGGCCAGTAGGCCTGCTGCAGTGTTCCTCCTTTCTTATGTTCTTATGTTCTTGACAAAGCTCCTGGAGGGCGAAACGTTGCCACAATAAAATGTCTCATTAGTTGTATTTGTGTCCTTTTACTTAACATATTGTGGGTAATTCTACCAATATTATTACAAACTAAATTATGTAGATTTTAGTCAAAGATAATACGAAAAAGATTTATAAGTTGTGGTTAGCAGTAATTTAGAACCAAGACAACAGTACACAAGTGTTAGCAATAATTTAGAACCAAGACAACAGTACACAAGTGTTAGCAGTAATTTAGAACCAAGACAACAGTACACAAGTGTTAGCAGTAATTTAGAACCAAGACAACAGTACACAAGTGTTAGCAATAATTTAGAACCAAGACAACAGTACACAAGTGTTAGCAGTAATTTAGAACCAAGACAACAGTACACAAGTGTTAGCAATAATTTAGAACCTAGACAACAGTACACAAGTGTTAGCAATAATTTAGAACCAAGACAACAGTACACAAGTGTTAGCAATAATTTAGAACCAAGACAACAGTACACAAGTGTTAGCAATAATTTAGAACCAAGACAACAGTACACAAGTGTTAGCAATAACACTAACAAAATTTTTGGCTTCATATCAAGAATAATAAATAAGGAGAGTCCTCAGGTTATGCTGTAACTTTATATGTGCTCGGTAAGACTTCATTTAAATTGTGGTCAATGTATCAGTGTACAGACGTACAGTTGTGGTCAATGTATCACTGTACAGACGCACTGTTGTGGTCAATGTGTCACTGTACAGACGTACAGTTGTGGTCAATGTATTACTGTACAGACGTACAGTTGTGGTCAATGTATCACTGTACAGACGTACAGTTGTGGTCAATGTATCACTGTACAGACGCACTGTTGTGGTCAATGTATTACTGTACAGACGTACAGTTGTGGTCAATGTATTACTGTACAGACGTACAGTTGTGGTCAATGTATCACTGTACAGACGTACAGTTGTGGTCAATGTATCACTGTACAGACGCACTGTTGTGGTCAATGTATTACTGTACAGACGTACAGTTGTGGTCAATGTATTACTGTACAGACGTACAGTTGTGGTCAATGTATCACTGTACAGACGTACAGTTGTGGTCAATGTATCACTGTACAGACGCACTGTTGGGGTCACTGTATCACTGTACAGACGTACAGTTGTGGTCAATGTATCACTGTACAGACGTACAGTTGTGGTCAATGTATCACTGTACAGACGTACAGTTGTGGTCAATGTATCACTGTACAGACGTACTGTTGTGGTCAATGTATTACTGTACAGACGTACAGTTGTGGTCAATGTATCACTGTACAGACGTACAGTTGTGGTCAATGTATCACTGTACAGACGCACTGTTGTGGCCAATGTATTACTGTACAGACGTACAGTTGTGGTCACTGTATCACTGTACAGACGTACAGTTGTGGTCAATGTATCACTGTACAGACGTACAGTTGTGGTCAATGTATCACTGTACAGACGCACTGTTGTGGTCACTGTATCACTGTACAGACGTACAGTTGTGGTCAATGTATCACTGTACAGACGTACAGTTGTGGTCAATGTATTACTGTACAGACGTACAGTTGTGGTCAATGTATCACTGTACAGACGTACAGTTGTGGTCAATGTATCACTGTACAGACGTACAGTTGTTGTCAATGTATCACTGTACAGACGCACTGTTGTGGTCAATGTATCACTGTACAGACGTACAGTTGTGGTCACTGTATCACTGTACAGACGCACTGTTGTGGTCAATGTATCACTGTACAGACGCACTGTTGTGGTCAATGTATCACTGTACAGACGTACAGTTGTGGTCAATGTATCACTGTACAGACGTACAGTTGTGGTCAATGTATCACTGTACAGACGCACTGTTGTGGTGAATGTATCACTGTACAGACGCACTGTTGTGGTCAATGTATCACTGTACAGACGCACTGTTGTGGTCACTGTATCAGTGTACAGACGTACAGAGAACAATAACGAACTTGATCCAATGCATCAGAATTATCCAGCTAGGATAGACAGGTCATGGAATCTTCAGTCTCTGGAAAGACGCAGAATTAAGGCAGATGCGATTAAAGTTTATATATGGACACCAGGAATAAATATAAAGAGATATAAACATCGTGGTGAAAATATCTAACCAAGACAGGACTCGCAGTATTGGGTTCAAGTTGGGATAACTTAGGATGCAGGAAAGTACTGGTTTGGTAATATAGTTGTGATGAGTGGAATAAACTGGCAGGCGACGCCACTGTCGCAGCAACTTTGTGTAGATACGTAAGTGTGAGTTAGACCTGCCTAGCATGGGCCAGTAGGCCTACTGAATGTTACTGTGCTCTAACGTGACACACAACAGGTACGTCGCTGGTGGGTGTGACCGAAGACTGGTGAGTATGACCAAAGACTAAGTGAGGTCACTGGTGGATATGACTCAACACTGAGCGAGGTCACTGGTGAGTATGACCCAACACTGAGCGAGGTCACTGTTGGGCATCCTGGAGTGTATGACCCAACATTGAGCTACACATGAGTCACTTCCCTGTAAGGTGACCTCCACCCGCATGTTAGTGTTCCTGCCTCTGCTCTCCCTTTCTGCAAGAATGTGACTCCACCTCATCTCAAGGTGTGACTCATAGTGCTGTGACACATCATGTCTAACACAGTGCTGTGACACATCATGTCTAACACAGTGCTGTGACACATCATGTCTAACACAGTGCTGTGACACATCATGTCTAACACAGTGCTGTGACACATCATGTCTAACACAGTGCTGTGATACATCATGTCTAACACACACATCATGTCTAACATAGTGCTGTCTAACACATCATGTCTAACACAGTGCTGTGACACATCATGTCTAACATAGTGCTGTCTAACACATCATGTCTAACACAGTGCTGTGACACATCATGTCTAACATAGTGCTGTGACACATCATGTCTAACACAGTGCTGTGATACATCATGTCTAACACAGTGCTGTGATACATCATGTCTAACACAGTGCTGTGATACATCATGTCTAACACAGTGCTGTGACACATCATGTCTAACACAGTGCTGTGACACATCATGTCTAACACAGTGCTGTGATACATCATGTCTAACACAGTGCTGTGATACATCATGTCTAACACAGTGCTGTGATACATCATGTCTAACACAGTGCTGTGATACATCATGTCTAACACAGTGCTGTGACACATCATGTCTAACACAGTGCTGTGACACATCATGTCTAACATAGTGCTGTCTAACACATCATGTCTAACACAGTGCTGTGACACATCATGTCTAACATAGTGCTGTGACACATCATGTCTAACACAGTGCTGAGATACATCATGTCTAACACAGTGCTGTGACACATCATGTCTAACACAGTGCTGTGATACATCATGTCTAACACAGTGCTGTGATACATCATGTCTAACACAGTGCTGTGACATATCATGTCTAACATAGTGCTGTGACACATCATGTCTAACACAGTGCTGTGACACATCATGTCTAACACAGTGCTGTGACACATCATGTCTAACATAGTGCTGTGACACATCATGTCTAACACAGTGCTGTGATACATCATGTCTAACACAGTGCTGTGATACATCATGTCTAACACAGTGCTGTGATACATCATGTCTAACACAGTGCTGTGACACATCATGTCTAACACAGTGCTGTGACACATCATGTCTAACACTGTGCTGTGATACATCACGTCTAACACAGTGCTGTGATACATCATGTCTAACACAGTGCTGTGATACATCATGTCTAACACAGTGCTGTGATACATCATGTCTAACACAGTGCTGTGATAAATCATGTCTAACACAGTGCTGTGACGCATCATGTCTAACACAGTGCTGTGACACATCATGTCTAACACAGTGCTGTGATACATCATGTCTAACACAGTGCTGTGATACATCATGTCTAACACAGTGCTGTGATACATCATGTCTAACACAGTGCTGGGATACATCATGTCTAACACAGTGCTGTGATACATCATGTCTAACACACTGCTGTGATAAATCATGTCTAACACAGTGCTGTGACGCATCATGTCTAACACAGTGCTGTGATACATCATGTCTAACACAGTGCTGGGATACATCATGTCTAACACAGTTCTGTGATACATCATGTCTAACACAGTGTTGTGACACATCATGTCTAACATAGTGCTGTGACACATCATGTCTAACATAGTGCTGTGACACATCATGTCTAACACAGTGCTGTGACACATCATGTCTAACACAGTGCTGTGATACATCATGTCTAACACAGTGCTGTGACACATCATGTCTAACACAGTTCTGTGATACATTATAGACATTAGAAGACAGGGGAACTGACGTGCCCCTTAAATTTTTTCTAAATCTTCTTCAAATCATTGATATGAGTCCTGTCTTGGTTGGGTATTTTCAACACGATATTTCTATCCCCTTTATTTATTTCTGTCTTCCACTGACACACTTCAATCACATCTTCCCTAATTCTACTTTTTTCAGAGCATGTAGATTCAGTGGCCTTAGTCTATCCTCGTAGCAATGGTATCTGATACACTGGATCAACTTTGTCATTCTTCTCTGTATGTTTTCCAGCACATTTATGTCCTTACTGTGATACGGTGATCACAACTGTGTATCAATATCTAAACCAGGTCTTACCAAGGATATATAAACTTGAAGTATAACCTGAGGACTCTTCTTATTTATATTTCTTTATATGAAGCCAAGAATAATATAACCTTTATTGCCAATACTTGTGCACTTTTGTCTTGGCTTTAAATTACTGCTAACCAGATCTGTTTTTTTGCATTCAGTTGGAGATCTACATTATTTTGTTTGTAAGTTATTTCTCTTGAGACCCTCTCTCTCTCTCTCTCTCTCTCTCTCTCTCTCTCCTCTCTCTCTCTCTCTCTCTCTCTCTCTCTCTCTCTCTCTCTCAACTGAATATATTGTTCAATAAGGTGACCCTCACCTCTTTTGATTCACTTGTCAAAGTTTTGCTTCTTCATCCAGAGATATTTGAGTCTATTGTTTATCCATTTAGGATCATTTTATTTTTGACCTAATTTCTCTGTGAGGAATGAATGTATTCAGCTTGGCCAGCTTGTTCAGCTTGGCCAGCTTGTTCAGCTTGGCCAGCTTGTTCAGCTTGGCCAGCTTGTTCAGCTTGGCCAGCTTGTTCAGCTTGGCCAGCTTGTTCAGCTTGGCCAGCTTGTTCAGCTTGGCCAGCTTGTTCAGCTTGGCCAGCTTGTTCAGCTTGGCCAGCTTGTTCAGCTTGGCCAGCTTGTTCAGCTTTTCCAGCTTGTTCAGCTTGGCCAGCTTGTTCAGCTTGGCCAGCTTGTTCAGCTTGGCCAGCATGTTCAGCTTGGCCAGCTTGTTCAGCTTGGCCAGCTTGTTCAGCTTGGCCAGCTTGTTCAGCTTGGCCAGCTTGTTCAGCTTGGCCAGCTTGTTCAGCTTTACCAGCTTGTTCAGCTTGGCCAGCTTGTTCAGCTTGGCCAGCTTCTTCAGCGCTTTGAAAAATGTTACGTAGGCAGCCAACACCACCTTGTATCCCTCCTCAGTCACGCTAGACCCCAGACACGTTACACAGGTCTGTACAGACACGTTACACAGGTCTGTACAGACAAGTTACACAGGTCTGTACAGACACGTTACACAGGTCTGTACAGACAAGTTACACAGGTCTGTACAGACACGTTACACAGGTCTGTACAGACACGTTACACAGGTCTGTACAGACAAGTTACACAGGTCTGTACAGACAAGTTACCAGGTCTGTACAGACACGTTACACAGGTCTGTACAGACAAGTTACAGGTCTGTACAGACAAGTTCACAGGTCTGTACAGACAAGTTACAGGTCTGTACAGACAAGTTACACAGGTCTGTACAGACAGTTACAGGTCTGTACAGACAAGTTACACAGGTCTGTCAGACAGGTTACAGGTCTGTACAGACAGGTTACACAGGTCTGTACAGACAGGTTACACAGGTCTGTACAGACAGGTTACACAGGTCTGTACAGACAGGTTACAAGGTCTGTACAGACAGGTTTCACAGGTCTGTACAGACAAGTTCCAGGTCTGTACAGACAAGTTACACAGGTCTGTACAGACAAGTTACAGGTCTGTACAGACAAGTTACACAGGTCTGTACAGACAAGTTACAGGTCTGTACAGACATGTTACACAGGTCTGTACAGAAAAGTTACAAGGTCTGTACAGACAAGTTACACAGGTCTGTACAGACAGTTACACAGGTCTGTACAGACAAGTTACACAGGTCTGTACAGACTTTACACAGGTCTGTACAGACAAGTTACACATGTCTGTACAGACAAGTTACAGTCTGTACAGACAAGTTACACAGGTCTGTACAGACAAGTTCACAGGTCTGTACAGACAAGTTACACAGGTCTGTACAGACATGTTACACAGGTCTGTACAGACAAGTTACACAGGTCTGTACAGACAAGTTACACAGGTCTGTACAGACAGGTTACACAGGTCTGTACAGACAGGTTACACAGGTCTGTACAGACAAGTTACACAGGTCTGTACAGACAAGTTACACAGGTCTGTACAGACAGGTTACACAGGTCTGTACAGACAAGTTACACGGTCTGTACAGACAAGTTACACAGGTCTGTACAGACAGGTTACACAGGTCTGTACAGACAAGTTACACAGGTCTGTACAACAAGTTCACAGGTCTGTACAGACAAGTTACACAGGTCTGTACAGACAAGTTACACAGGTCTGTACAGACAGGTTACACAGGTCTGTACAGACAAGTTTCACAGGTCTGTACAGACAAGTTACACAGGTCTGTACAGACAAGTTACACAGGTCTGTACAGACAAGTTACACAGGTCTGTACAGACAAGTTACACGGTCTGTACAGACAAGTTACACAGGTCTGTACAGACAAGTTACACAGGTCTGTACAGACAAGTTACACAGGTCTGTACAGACAAGTTACACAGGTCTGTACAGACAAGTTACACAGGTCTGTACAGACAAGTTACACAGGTCTGTACAGACAAGTTACACAGGTCTGTACAGACAAGAGTTCACAGGTCTGTACAGACAAGTTACACAGGTCTGTACAGACAAGTTACACAGGTCTGTACAGACAAGTTACACAGGTCTGTACAGACAAGTTACACAGGTCTGTACAGACAGGTTACACAGGTCTGTACAGACAAGTTACACAGGTCTGTACAGACAAGTTACACAGGTCTGTACAGACAGGTTACATAGGTCTGTACAGACAAGTTACACAGGTCTGTACAGACAAGTTACACAGGTCTGTAAAGACAGGTTACACAGGTCTGTACAGACAGGTTACACAGGTCTGTACAGACAAGTTACACAGGTCTGTACAGACAGGTTACACAGGTCTGTACAGACAGGTTACACAGGTCTGTACAGACAGGTTACACAGGTCTGTACAGACAAGTTACACAGGTCTGTACAGACAAGTTACACAGGTCTGTACAGACAAGTTACACGGGTCTGTACAGACAGGTTACACAGGTCTGTACAGACAGGTTACACAGGTCTGTACAGACAGGTTACACAGGTCTGTACAGACAGGTTACACAGGTCTGTACAGACAAGTTACACAGGTCTGTACAGACAGGTTACACAGGTCTGTACAGACACGTTACACAGGTCTGTACAGACAGGTTACACAGGTCTGTACAGACATGTTACACAGGTCTGTACAGACAGGTTACACAGGTCTGTACAGACAAGTTACACAGGTCTGTACAGACAGGTTACACAGGTCTGTACAGACAAGTTACACAGGTCTGTACAGACAAGTTACACAGGTCTGTACAGACAGGTTACACAGGTCTGTACAGACAAGTTACACAGGTCTGTACAGACATGTTACACAGGTCTGTACAGACATGTTACACAGGTCTGTACAGACAGGTTACACAGGTCTGTACAGACAAGTTATACAGGTCTGTACAGACAGGTTACACAGGTCTGTACAGATATGTTACACAGGTCTGTACAGACAAGTTACACAGGTCTGTACAGACACGTTACACAGGTCTGTACAGACATGTTACACAGGACTGTACAGACATGTTACACAGGTCTGTACAGACACGTTACACAGGTCTGTATGGTTTGTTTGCAATCGTGTCATTACGATATGGTGAGTCATCTTGCATGTTAGAAACAAGTCCATCAGGTTGTTGTCTCTAGTTGCTTCTGACACAACTGTTTCACAAAGAACTTCTTGTCTATTTCTAGAAAGTCAGTAACCTCTAGATTTCCTGTCAAGTTCTTCCAGTCAGTTTGGCTAATGTTGAAATTTTCCAGTATACTGTACACTACCACTGTACACTACCACTGTACACTACCACTGTACACTACCACTGTACACTACCACTGTACACTACCACTGTACACTACCACTGTACACTACCACTGTACACTACCACTGTACACTACCACTGTACACTACCACTGTATACCATTGAACACTGTCACTACACTGTCTCTATTCCTCACTGTACACTACCACTGTACACTACCACTGTACACTACCATTGTACACTACCACTGTCACTCACTTACACTGCCATTGTACTTCACTACCACTGTACACTACCACTGTACCTACCATTTACACTACCACTGTCATCCACTGTACACTACCATTGTACACTACCACTGTACACTACCACTGTACATTACCATTGTACACTACCATTGTACACTACCACTGTACACTACCACTGTACATTACCATTGTACACTACCATTGTACACTACCACTGTACACTACCACTGTACACTACCACTGTACACTACCACTGTACACTACCACTGTACACTACCACTGTACACTACCATTGTACACTCCTGGACTACACTACACTCTACCTTCAAGTTAGCTTCTTTAATATTCCTCAAGCTGATCTTTCTCCCTTGTTTACACACCACTACCCGTACGTTACTAGTCACCACCTTCCCTTCATCACCGCTGACCAGCTTCCCTTCATCACCGCTGACCAGCTTCCTTCATCGTACATTCCTTCATCACCGCTGAACTCCTTCATCACCTGTTCTTCACCTGACAGCTTCTCATCATGACCAGCTTCCTTCATCACCGCTGACACTCCTATGTGACACTTCCTTCATCACCGCTGACTCCATACCTGACACTTCCTTCATCCCGCTGACCAGCTTCCTTCATACGCTGACCAGTTCCCTTATCACCCTGACCACTTCCTTCATCACGCTGACCAGCTTCCCTTCATCACCGCTGACCAGCTTCCTTCATCACCTGACCAGTTCCTTCATCACCGCTGACCAGCTTCCCTTCATCACCGCTGACCAGCTTCCTTCATCACCTGACCAGTTCCTTCATCACCGCTGACCAGTTTCCCCTTCATCACCGCTGACCAGCTTCCTTCATCACCGCTGACGTCCTTCATCACCGCTGACCAGCTTCCTTCATCACCGCTGACCAGCTTCCTTCATCACCGCTGACCAGCTTCCCTTCATCACCGCTGACCAGCTTCCTTCATCACCGCTGACCAGCTCTCATCACCGTGACCAGCTTCCTTCATCACCGCTGACCAGCTTCCTTCATCACCGCTGACCAGCTTCCCTTCATCACCGCTGACCAGCTTCCCTTCATCACCGCTGACCAGCTTCCCTTCATCACCGCTGACCAGCTTCCCTTCATCACCGCTGACCAGCTTCCCTTCATCACCGCTGACCAGCTTCCCTTCATCACCGCTGACCAGCTTCCCTTCATCACCGCTGACCAGCTTCCCTTCATCACCGCTGACCAGCTTCCCTTCATCACCGCTGACCAGCTTCCCTTCATCACCGCTGACCAGCTTCCCTTCATCACCGCTGACCAGCTTCCTTCATCACCGCTGACCAGCTTCCTTCATCACGCTGACCAGCTTCTTCATCACCGCTGACCAGCTTCCCTTCATCACCGCTGACCAGCTTCCTTCATCACCGCTGACCAGCTTCCTTCATCACCGCTGACCAGCTTCCTTCATCACCGCTGACCAGCTTCCTTCATCACCGCTGACCAGTTTCCCTTCATCACCGCTGACCAGCTTCCCTTCATCACCGCTGACCAGCTTCCCTTCATCACCGCTGACCAGCTTCCCTTCATCACCGCTGACCAGCTTCCCTTCATCACCGCTGACCAGCTTCCCTTCATCACCGCTGACCAGTTTCCTTCATCACGCTGACCAGTTCCTTCATCACGCTGACCAGCTTCCTTCATCACCGCTGACCAGTTCCCTTCATCACGCTGACCAGCTTCACTTCATCACTGCTGACCAGCTTCCTTCATCACCGCTGACCAGTTCCTTCATCACCGCTGACCAGTTTCCCTTCATCACCGCTGACCAGCTTCCCTTCATCACCGCTGACCAGTTCCCTTCATCACCGCTGACCAGTTTCCCTTCATCACCGCTGACCAATTTACCTTCATCACCGCTGACCAGTTTCCCTTCATCACCGCTGACCAGTTTCCCTTCATCACTGCTGACCAGTTCCCTTCATCACCGCTGACCAGTTTCCCTTCATCACGCTGACCAGTTCCTTCATCACTGCTGACCATTTCCTTCATCACGCTGACCAGTTTCCCTTCATCACTGCTGACCAGTTTCCTTCATCACTGCTGACCATTTCCTTCATCACTGCTGACCAGTTTCCCTTCATCACTGCTGACCAGTTTCCCTTCATCACCGCTGACCAGTTTCCCTTCATCACTGCTGACCAGTTTCCCTTCATCACTGCTGACCAGTTTCCCTTCATCACTGCTGACCAGTTTCCCTTCATCACTGCTGACCAGTTTCCCTTCATCACTGCTGACCAGTTTCCCTTCATCACCGCTGACCAGTTTCCCTTCATCACTGCTGACCAGTTTCCCTTCATCACTGCTGACCAGTTTCCCTTCATCACCGCTGACCAGTTTCCCTTCATCACTGCTGACCAGTTTCCCTTCATCACTGCTGACCAGTTTCCTTCATCACTGCTGACCAGTTTCCTTCATCACGCTGACCAGTTTCCTTCATCACTGCTGACCAGTTTCCTTCATCACTGCTGACCAGTTTCCTTCATCACTGCTGACCAGTTTCCCTTCATCACTGCTGACCAGTTTCCTTCATCACCGCTGACCAGTTTCCTTCATCACTGCTGACCAGTTTCCTTCATCACGCTGACCAGTTTCCCTTCATCACCGCTGACCAGTTTCCCTTCATCACTGCTGACCAGTTTCCCTTCATCACTGCTGACCAGTTTCCCTTCATCACTGCTGACCAGTTTCCCTTCATCACCGCTGACCAGTTTCACTGCTGACCAGTTTCCCTTCATCACTGCTGACCAGTTTCCCTTCATCACTGCTGACCAGTTTCCCTTCATCACCGCTGACCAGTTTCTTATTCACCCAACCATTCACTATTATAATTATACAAACAGTTTCAAGTTTTTATCCTCTTCCTTGAGAAGTAGGGCCACCTCCTCCTTGAGAAGTAGGGCCACCTCTTCCTTGAGAAGTAGGGCCACCTCTTCCTTGAGAAGTAGGGCCACCTCCTCCTTGAGAAGTAGGGCCACCTCTTCCTTGAGAAGTAGGGCCACCTCCTCCTTGAGAAGTAGGGCCACCTCCTCCTTGAGAAGTAGGGCCACCTCTTCCTTGAGAAGTAGGGCCACCTCCTCCTTGAGAAGTAGGGCCACCTCCTCCTTGAGAAGTAGGGCCACCTCCTCCTTGAGAAGTAGGGCCACCTCTTCCTTGAGAAGTAGGGCCACCTCCTCCTTGAGAAGTAGGGCCTCCTCCTCCTAGAGAAGTAGGGCCTCCTCCTCCTAGAGAAGTAGGGCCTCCTCCTCCTAGTGAAGTAGGATCACCTCTTCCTTGAGAAGTAGGGCCACCTCTTCCTTGAGAAGTAGGGCCACCTCCTCCTTGAGAAGTAGGGCCTCCTCCTCCTAGAGAAGTAATGCCTCCTCCTCCTAGAGAAGTAGGGCCTCCTCCTCCTAGTGAAGTAGGATCATCTCTTCCTTGAGAAGTAGGGCCACCTCTTCCTTGAGAAGTAGGACCACCTCTTCCTTGAGAAGTAGGTCCTCCTCCTCCTCTACAGCTCTAAGCTTCGCTTCTACAACACTTCATAAAGCTCACAAAACAAGTCATAATAAGTGTTTTAAGTTTTAAACAATAAAATATTACAAGGACTCCAGTGGAAATCAGTGACTTTGTCTGACTGTTTTGGTTCTTGTGGATAATTTACACTATGTATGATCATTGTTCTTATGTGTATCTGTGTCTATATAAACTTAGCAGACTCTAACATTGGAGCAGGTTATCCCCAGGTGTTGCTCAGGTGTAGAACTGGTGTAGGACAGGTGTAGGACGGGTATGACCCTTCAAGATCACTGACCTCACGTAACCCAAGACGAGAAAACATGCTGGAATCTCTCTTTATCCTAGACCAATGCTTCAGTATAACCCCCTTGCTGAATTCTAATACTCACTAACTTATTAATTCTCTCTCTCTCTCTCTCTCTCTCTCTCTCTCTCTCTCTTCTCTCTCTCTCTCTCTCTCTCTCTCTCTCTCTCTCACCATAAGTGGACTGGAGACTCGTAACACAGGAGAGGGGAGGTGCTCAGACAGCTGGATCCTCACTCCTGATAACATGGACGCTCTCAGGGTTTTCCCGTCTCTCCTACCTCCCTCCATCACCCCTCCTTCCCTCCCTCCATCACCCCTCCCTCCTTCCCTCCCTCCATCACCCCTCCCTCCGTCCCTCCCTCCCTCTCTATCCTCCGTGTCCTAGCTGCTTGCCTCTGGCCAGCACCTCTGCCTTGGTTGTGTTGGGGATGTGCGTGTCCTTGTGTGCATGTCTCTGTAACCTTTATGCGTGTCCCTGTAACCTGTATGCGTGGCCCTGTAACCTGTATGCGTGTCCCTGTAACTTGTATGCGTGTCCCTGTAACCTGTATGCGTGTCCCTGTAACTTGTATGCGTGTCCCTGTAACCTGTATGCGTGTCCCTGTATCTTGTATGCGTGTCCCTGTAACCTGTATGCGTGTCCCTGTAACCTGTATGCGTGTCCCTGTAACCTGTATGCGTGTCCCTGTAACCTGTATGCGTGTCCCTGTAACCTGTATGGTGTCCCTGTAACCTGTATGGTGTCCCTGTAACTTGTATGCGTGTCCCTGTAACCTGTATGCGTGTCCCTGTAACTTGTATGCGTGTCCCTGTAACCTGTATGCGTGTCCCTGTAACCTGTATGCGTGTCCCTGTAACCTGTATGCGTGTCCCTGTAACTTGTATGCGTGTCCCTGTAACCTGTATGCGTGTCCCTGTAACTTGTATGCGTGTCCCTGTAACCTGTATGCGTGTCCCTGTAACCTGTATGCGTGTCCCTGTAACCTGTATACGTGTCCCACAGTGGGGCCTTGTTATCACCCACAATGTGGGCTTGTTATCACCCACAGTGGGGGCTTGTTATCACCCACAGTGGGGCTTTGTTATCACCCACAGTGGGGGCTTGGTATCACCCACAGTGGGCCTTGTTATCACCCACAGTGGGGGCTTGTTATCACCCACAGTGGGCCTTGTTATCACCCACAGTGGAAGCTTGTTATCATCCACAGTGGGGCCTTGTTATCACCCACAGTGGGGCATTGTTATCACCCACAGTGGGGGCTTGTTATCACCCACAGTGAGGGCTTGTTATCACCCACAATGGAGGCTTGTTATCACCCATGTGAGGGCTTGTTATCACCCACAGTGGGCCTTGTTATCACCCACAGTGGAAGCTTGTTATGACCCACAGTGGGGGCTTGTTATCATCCACAGTGGGGGCTTGTTATCACCCCACAGTGGGGGCTTGTTATCACCCACAATGGGGCTTGTTATCACCCACAGTGGGTTTTTTTGTCACCCACAGTGGGTCTTGTTATCACCCCACAGTAGGGCCTTGTTATCACACACAGTGAAGGCTTGTTATCACACACAGTGGGGCCTTGGTATCTCATACAATGGGGCTTGTTATCACCCACAGTGGGGCTTGTTATCACCCACAGTGGGGGTTTGTTATCACCCACAGTGGGGCTTGTTATCACCCACAGTGGAAGCTTGTTATCACCCACAGTGGGTGCTTGTTATCACCCACAGTGGGGCTTGTTATCACCCACAGTGGGGGCTTGTTATCACTCAAAGTGGGAGCTTGTTATCACCCACAGTGGGCCTTGTTATCACCCACAGTGGAAGCTTGTTATCACCCACAGTGGGGGCTTGTTATCACTAACAGTGGGGGCTTGTTATCACCCACAGTGAGGGCTTGTTATCACTAACAGTGGGGGCTTGTTATCACCCACAGTGGAAGCTTGTTATCACCCACAGTGGGGGCTTGTTATCACTAACAGTGGGGGCTTGTTATCATCCACAGTGAGGGCTTGTTATCACCCCACAGTGCGGCTTGTTATCACCCACAGTGGGGGCTTGTTATCACCCACAGTGGGCCTTGTTATCACCCACAGTGGAAGCTTGTTATCACCCACAGTGGGGCTTGTTATCACTAACAGTGGGGGCTTGTTATCATCCACAGTGAGGGCTTGTTGTCACCCCACAGTGGGGGCTTGTTATCACCCCACAGTGCGGCTTGTTATCACCCACAGTGGGGGCTTGTTATCACCCACAGTGGGGGCTTGTTATCACCCACAGTGGGGCTTGTTATCACCCACAGTGGGGGCTTGTTATCACCCACAGTGGGGGCTTGTTATCACCCACAGTGGGCCAAAACTCTGAAATTCTTGAACAATGTAATAAGAAAGTGTTTTAAGTCATGGCAAGACATGTCATGTCATTTTCCAACTTTATGTCCTTCTAGCATGTCCCTTTGTCATGTCTGTCTAGCAGGTCCCTCTGTCATGTCCGTCTAGCATGTCTTTCTGTCATGTCCGTCTAGCAAGTCCCTCTGTCATGACCGTCTAGCATGTCCCTCTGTCATGACCGTCTAGCATGTACCTCTGTCATGACCGTCTAGCATGTCCCTCTGTCATGACCGTCTAGCATGTCCCTCTGTCATGTCCGTCTAGCATGTCCCTCTGTCATGACCGTCTAGCATGTCCCTCTGTCATGTCCGTCTAGCAGGTCCCTCTATCATGACCGTCTAGCATGTCCCTCTGTCATGACCGTCTAGCATGTCCCTCTGTCATGTCCGTCTAGCAAGTCCCTCTGTCATGACCGTCTAGCATGTCCCTCTGTCATGACCGTCTAGCATGTCCCTCTGTCATGACCGTCTAGCATGTCCCTCTGTCATGTCCGTCTAGCATGTCCCTCTGTCATGACCGTCTAGCATGTCCCTCTGTCATGACCGTCTAGCATGTCCCTCTGTCATGTCCGTCTAGCATGTCCCTCTGTCATGTCCGTCTAGCAGGTCCCTCTATCATGACCGTCTAGCATGTCCCTCTGTCATGTCCGTCTAGCAGGTCCCTCTGTCATGTCCGTCTAGCAGGTCCCTCTATCATGACCGTCTAGCATGCCCCTCTGTCATGTCCGTCTAGCATGTCCCTCTGTCATGTCCGTCTAGCAGGTCCCTCTATCATGACCGTCTAGCATGTCCCTCTGTCATGTCCGTCTAGCATGTCCCTCTGTCATGTCCGTCTAGCAGGTCCCTCTATCATGACCGTCTAGCATGTCCCTCTGTCATGACCGTCTAGCATGTCCCTCTGTCATGACCGTCTAGCATGTCCCTCTGTCATGTCCGTCTAGCATGTCCCTCTGTCATGTCCGTCTAGCAGGTCCCTCTATCATGACCGTCTAGCATGTCCCTCTGTCATGTCCGTCTAGCATGTCCTCTGTCATGTCCGTCTAGCAGGTCCTCTATCATGACCGTCTAGCATGTCCCTCTGTCATGACCGTCTAGCATGTCCCTCTGTCATGACCGTCTAGCATGTCCCTCTGTCATGACCGTCTAGCATGTCCCTCTGTCATGACCGTCTAGCAGGTCCCTCTGTCATGTCCGTCTAGCACACACAGAGGTGATCATCTCCCGTCATGAGCACCAGTATTTCATTACTCTGGTCTTACCTCACCTCCTCACTAAGCATTTCCCGCGTCCTTTACTCTCCACATTCCTTCCTCCTCTGTCTCTCTCTTAACCTCACTTCCGTCTGCTGGCCTTTCCGTTATCTCTTCATTCTTTCTTCTTCCTCTATGTGTGTCCTTCTGCCTGGTAGAAGGGGGTCAGTGCCCCCTACTCTCTCTACTTCCATGTCTTCCATTCTACACTCCATTTACTCCTCTCTCCCTCTTTCTATCCAAGTGTGTCCCCTTCAGGGCTCCTTGATGCGCAGGATGCGCCGATGATGCTTGCGTGTGCAGCGCATTCCGTTATCCCAGGAGGAGGAGTTATCCCTCAGGATGATGCAGGGTTCCTGGGATACCAAGGTCGTAGCCGTGGCCGGGATAGTGCCGGCACGTACCCCATCTCTCTCTGTCTGTCTTGTATGCCTCTGTCTATCTGTCTGGAGTTGTTATTGCTTCTCTCTTACCGTGGAAAAGGAAAAACTTCCGGTGGTTCAATTTAGTGGAAGGACTGGTTGAAAATTCGATTCTCCTTTCTGTGATGGCCAGAGAGACGGAGGTGCCTGCTGCTGCTGCTGCTACTGCTGCTGCTGCTACTGCTGCTGCTGCTGCTGTTGCTACTGCTGACTCCTCTAACAGCTGTCATCGTCACTCTGCCTCAACCAACTGGCGAAGTGTGTCCAGGTGAGGGACCTTCAGAGACGCCTCAGTTTAAACTTCATCCGTGTCAGTAATTGAAAGTGAACCCGATTTACGGTATGCCCCTGTCGTTAAGCCGCTGTCATTAAACCGCTGTCGTTAAGCCGCTGTCGTTAATCCGCTGTCGTTAAGCCGCTGTCGTTAAGCCCCTGTCGTTAAACTGCTGTCGTTAAGCCGCTGTCGTTAAACTGGTATCGTGATACATTCGTGTCAGTAATTTAGAGAAAGTGAACCCGATTTGCGGTGTCGTTAAGCCGGTATCGTGAAGGATGCGTTGTGAAGCCGGTGTGAGGTGAACTAGTTGGTTATCGAGGATAACTGGAGTGTGAGAGCACCAGGATGTGGAGCTTCAGACGCTGGTAAGACGCTGAAATAAAGCTGACGTCAGGAGACTCCTCCTCCTGCGCCGGCCTCCCAGGACAGGTGTCGGAGGTCAAGAGAGGAGGTGGTGGTTCACATTGACCCAAGCTGTGACCTCCTGCAGGAAGGAGGAAGATGACTAGTGTACACACACGCCACTCATACACACACACACACACGCACACGTCTGATGCTTACCTAAAAGCACTGGCGTGTGTGTGTTGGCCAGTGTGAGTGGACGGTGCTGGTGAAGGAGGTGTGTGTGTTGGCCAGTGTGAGTGGACGGTGCTGGTGAAGGAGGTGTGTGTGTTGGCCAGTGTGAGTGGACGGTGCTGGTGAAGGAGGTGTGTGTGGGTGTGCAGACTTAGAGACAGTACGACTGCTGCTGCCTGCAGGTACTCCTGCTGACGGCGGTACTTCAGCTGGTGCTACAACTGCTTCAGCTCCTGGTGCTGCTCCTGCTACGTCTCCTGACTTGGATTCTGCCGTTCCTGAAGCTGCTACTTGCGGTGGTGCTGTTGCTGCTGCAGCAGCAGGGTATGTGTCTCTACCATGACTGTACCATGTCTCTAGTATCATGATGTAGTGTACCATCACCAGTGTTGTATCTTGGTGGTGGTGAGACACCAGTGGTGGTGGTGGTGAGACACCAGTGGTGGTGGTGGTGAGACACCAGTGGTGGTGGTGGTGGTGAGACACCAGTGGTGGTGGTGGTGAGACACCAGTGGTGGAGAGACACCAGTGGTGGTGGTGGTGAGACACCAGTGGTGGTGGTGGTGGTGAGACACCAGTGGTGGTGCTGGTGAGACACCAGTGGTGGTGGTGGAGAGACACCAGTGGTGGTGGTGGAGAGACACCAGTGGTGGTGGTGAGACACCAGTGGTGGTGCTGGAGAGACACCAGTGGTGGTGGTGGAGAAACACCAGTGGTGGTGGTAAAGAGACACCAGTGGTGGTGGTGGAGAAACACCAGTGGTGGTGGTGGAGAAACACAAGTGGTGGTGGTGGAGAAACACCAGTGGTGGTGGTGGAGAAACACCAGTGGTGGTGCATCATTAGTCAGGACACATGAGAATCAAATGACACATGGCAAGTATCATCTGGCACATAGCAGGTATCAGCTGACACATAACAGGTATCAGCTGACACATAACAGGTATCAGCTGACACATGGCAGGTATCAGCTGACACATAACATGTATCATCTGATACATAACAGGTATCAGCTGACACATGGCAGGTATCAGCTGACACATGGCAAGTATCAGCTGACACATGGAAAGTATCATCTGACACATAGCAGGTATCAGCTGACACATAACAGGTATCAGCTGACACATAACAGGTATCAGCTGACACATGGCAGGTATCAGCTGACACATGGCAGGTATCAGCTTACACATAACATGTATCAGCTGACACATAACAGGTATCAGCTGACACATGGCAGGTATCAGCTGACACATGGCAGGTATCAGCTGACACATGGCAAGTATCATCTGACACATAGCAGGTATCAGCTGACACATAACAGGTATCAGCTGACACATGGCAAGTATCATATGACACATGACAGGTATCAGCTGACACATGGCAGGTATCAGCTGACACATAACAGGTATCAGCTGACACATAACAGGTATCAGCTGACACATGGCAGGTATCAGCTGACACATGGCAGGTATCAGCTGACACATAACATGTATCAGCTGACATATAACAGGTATCAGCTGACACATGGCAGGTATCAGCTGACACATGGCAGGTATTAGCTGACACATAACAGGTATCAGCTGACACTGGTGATGGTCAGCTGACAGTCACAACTAGTCTGCCATCCTCTGGCTTAACCCACCTGGGTTACCATCACTGTTTATGCACAAGGTGACTCACCTACCTTCCAGTGCCTCACCGTAATGAGGTGAACACTGCTAGGTGACCTCAGGGGACAACTAACGACCTGGTCTGAGGTTGTAAATAACGTAGGGTCAGGTGACCCATACTGCTCCTGCCTTTCTTCTTGTTCAACTCGCGTTTAGTCTGTGCTTAACCAGGTTTTTGAGTCTGTGCCAACAATGTTTTTGATACGTCCGAGGTACATAGGAGTACATGGGAGTACTTGCGAGTACATGTGAGTATGTGGGAGTACATGAGAATACTTGGGAGTACATGGAAAAAAAAGATAGCAGATGACTTGGTAATCCACACCGAGGCTATCTACTGAGTACTATCCACTGAGAACTATCTACGGAGTACTATCTACTGAGTACTATCCACTGAGTACTATATACGGAGTACTATCTACTGAGTACTATCTACGGAGTACTATCTACTGAGTACTATATACGGAGTACTATCTACTGAGTACTATCTACTGAGTACTATCTACTGAGTACTATCTACGGAGTACTACCTACTGAGTACTATCTACTGAGTACTATCTACTGAGTACTATCTACTGAGTACTATCTACTGAGTACTATCTACTGAGTACTATCTACTGAGTACTATCTACAGAGTACTATTTACTGAGTACTATCTACTGAGTACTACCTACTGAGTACTATCTACTGAGTACTATCTACTGAGTACTATCTACCGAGTACTATCTACTGAGTATTATCTACTGAGTACTATCTTCGGAGTACTATCTACCGAGTACTATCTACTGAGTATTATCTACTGAGTACTATCTACGGAGTACTATCTACTGAGTATTATCTACTGAGTACTATCTACGGAGTACTATCTACTGAGGACTACTGAGTACTATCTACTGAGAACTACTGAGTACTATCTACTGAGGACTACTGAGTACTATCTACTGAGTTAACAACTGTAGTGCATCATTTAAGAGTGTGAGACAAATATAGAGAAGCAGAAGGTTCTCTTGACTCGGTTCCTAGATTTAAAGATATCCGTAAAAGATATCTAATGTTAAGATACACATGACATACATATGACATACACATGACATATACATGACATACACATGACATACACATGACATATACAATTCAGTGTGTTGTAATAAGATATCAAGGGATAGCCACCTTCTATGTGATAGCTAGTGTTGTTAGGAGGATATCTCTCCTTTCTCTCTCACTCTCTCTCACTCTCTCTCACTCTCTCTCACTCTCTCTCACTCTCTCTCACTCTCTCTCACTCTCTCTCACTCTCTCTCACTCTCTCTCACTCTCTCTCACTCTCTCTCACTCTCTCTCACTCTCTCTCACACAAGAAAGGGAAGGTTGCGGGAAGGTTGCGGGTAGTTCACTTATTAGCATATCTTGTCTGAGTGCCTAGAGGCCGGTCCAATAGTTGTACCCACCGCTGGACCAATACCTGGACCAACAGCTGGACCAACAGCTGGACCAACAGCTGGACCAACAGCTGGGCCAACAGCTGGACCAACAGCTGGACCAACAGCTGGACCAACAGCTGGACCAACAGCTGGACCAGCAGCTGGACCAACAGCTGGGCTAACAGCTGGACCAACAGCTGGACCAACAGCTGAACCAACAGCTGGACCAGCAGCTGGACCAACAGCTGGACCAGCAGCTGGACCAACAGCTGGACCAACAGCTGGACCAACAGCTGGACCAACAGCTGGACCAACAGCTGGACCAGCAGCTGGACCAACAGCTGGACCAACAGCTGGACCAACAGCTGGACCAGCAGCTGGACCAACAGCTGGGCCAACAGCTGGACCAACAGCTGGACCAGCAGCTGGACAAACAGCTGGACCAACAGCTGGACCAACAGCTGGACCAACAGCTGGACCAACAGCTGGACCAGCAGCTGGACCAACAGCTGGGCCAACAGCTGGACCAACAGCTGGACCAGCAGCTGGACAAACAGCTGGACCAACAGCTGGACCAACAGCTGGACCAACAGCTGGACCAACAGCTGGACCAGCAGCTGGACCAACAGCTGGACCGCCTCTTTAATGCCTTCATTATCTTATTAGTCTACATATCTAATCGTCAGTTGTGTCTGTTCTCTCCCATATGTACTCACCTATATGTAGCTGTAGGGTCGATTCACAGCTTCTGGCCCTCCCTCTTCCCTGGCCGTTACTGGGTTCACTATCTCCTGGCTTTGAGAGCCTTATCGTACCTTTTCTTAAAGCTATGTATGGATCCTGCCTCTAACACTCTCCAGGTCGTTCCACTTTCTGACTGCCCTAAGACTGAAGAAATACTTCCTAACATCCCTGTGACTCATCTGTGCTTTCATCTTCCAGCTGTGCCCTTGTGTACCTGTTTCCCGACTCTCAAAAATCTGTCCCTGTCCGCCTTATCAATTCCTCTTGGTATTTTGTTCATTGTTATTATATCCCCTCCTAGTTCTCCTGTTCTCTAGTGTCGTAAGGATGAGTCCTCTTATCCTCTCCTCATAGATCTTACGTCCAGGACTAATCTTGTTGCAAACTTATGCACTTTCTATAATTTCTTTGCATGCTTGACATGTACTCACCTATTTGTGATTGCAGGGGTCGACTTACAGCTCCTGGCCGTGACGTGTGTGTGTGTGTGTGTTAGTACAGGTGTAAACAGCACAAGGAGGCAACAAAAGAGCCCCAGTGTTGTGTGTGTGTGTGTTTGTAGATGACCTCACCTGCGTTACTGGACACACACACACACAGTCTAGG